>JAPQNM010000020.1:13046729-13071729 GCA_029783475.1 Metacarcinus magister
AACTAACCAGAGTCAATTAAATACTTTGGGAAAAACATGAAAGTAAAACACAAGAACAAAGATGGAAGGCGTAAATAATTTGTAACACGAAAACTCCTTAGAGAGAAAATGTTAAGCCGGATGAGAGGTGTTTAACGTTACGAAATGTTATGTTGGGTGATTATTAAAGACAATTTAACATTCAGTATTGTAGGTGACTGGGGACGCAAGGAAGTAGAGGTCCATTAAGTAAGAGGATAAATACAGCTGCTGATGGACAAGGAAAGTCTGCCAAGTTAAATGGAACGCTGTTGACAATAGGAATACAATACGGTATATGCTTTTCTATTAAAGTGTCAAGGTTAAAATGGAAATATTTCACACTTCGGGGAAAATACTGAAATAAATGATATTAAATTCACTGCACCTTTAGATTTATATAATGATTAAAAATTGCGATAAAAGAACTATCATGAAATCATTTAATTTATGAATAAAAAATGAAGTTAATGAAAGAAAAAAGTATATTAGATTGTTTGCACATACTTAAAAACATAAGAACTTTAGGTTAGGTTATGTTAGGTTCAGTTAGGTTCGGTTAGGTTAGGTTCGGTTAGGTTAGGTTCGGTTAGGTTAGGTTAATGAAACTGACAACATATTTAGAAATACACACAGCACATCTTGTTTTCAGTTTATATATTTATTACGTTAAGGAAGAACAAAACTTAGTGAGCGAAGGAGGTGAACTTTTTACTAGGAGAGAAATCTAACGCTACTGAGAATCTATTGATTTATACATATTTAAGAAGGCTTTGGTCAGGATGGTTGAGATTTTCCCTTTCATCTTTACTTTCAAAGAGGTTATTGAAGCATTAACCACGGCTACACATTGCTGGGAAAAGCTTGTTCGTATTTACTTCAGGAATAAATAAATGAATAAATAAATGAAGGCGTTATACATACTATTTTTGGTGTTCATTCACTGACTTTATGTGGGTTGTGTGTGTGTGTGTGTGTGTGTGTGTGTGTGTGTGTGTGTGTGTGTGTGTGTGTGTGTGTCGACTTCCTCTCTCAAAATTTCATGTCGCTTTTCAAAACTTTTTCAGTGTTCCATTTTTCTCCTTTTCCTGCACGTTGTAAAAGTGCAACAACAACTGTTCTTCTTCCCTCACACACACACACACACACACACACACACACACACACACACACACACACACACACACACACACACACACACACACACACACACACAAAGACTTTCTCCACCTGACCTCTAAAATAAAAACATATACAGATATAAAATACATAGAGATACATAATTAAGTTAATAATCTTCATGATAAATAACTACAGAGAGAGAGAGAGAGAGAGAGAGAGAGAGAGAGAGAGAGAGAGAGAGAGAGAGAGAGAGAGAGAGAGAGAGAGAGAGAGAGAGAGAGAGAGAGAGAGAGAGAGAGAGAGAGAGAGAGAGAGAGAGAGAGGAGAGAGAGAGAGAGAGAGAGAGAGAGAGAGAGAGAGAGAGAGAGAGAGAGAGAGAGAGAGAGAGAGAGAGAGAGAGAGAGAGAGGAGAGAGAGAGAGAGAGAGAGAGAGAGAGAGAGAGAGAGAGAGAGAGAGAGAGAGAGAGAGAGAGAGAGAGAGAGAGAGAGAGAGAGAGAGAGTGAGAGAGTTTTGTCACAGGAAATTTGTAAGGAGATGATTTTCCGATGTCAACTTTTATATGTTGCGTGCAAGGACGTCAGGAGGGAGAGAGAGAGGTATTGATTCGAGAGAGAGAGAGAGAGAGAGAGAGAGAGAGAGAGAGAGAGAGAGAGAGAGAGAGAGAGAGAGAGAGAGAGAGAGAGAGAGAGAGAGAGAGAGATAAAGGAAAGGAAATGGTGAAAAGGCGGGAGAGGAACAAATGACTGCCGTTAAAGTTAAGAATACATTATCGAAATAAATGAAGAAAAGTTGACCGTTAGAATGGACCGGAACGGAAAGGAAATCGTAAAGGGGAAAGTTTAATCGGAAACTATAAAAAGAGAGAAAATAGTGATGATAAATTAAGCAAACAATTTATTTTCATACAATTCTTAGTAGATTACCCTATTTTTTTTTCATTCTTTTCTATTAATTTTACGATATGAAACGCTACATACACTTATACCAATCCTATTTATCATTATCATCACGTAGTATTATTCATAGGATCATTAATGTTGTTTTTTGTAATATCACGTCTTTGGTGTAAAATTACTTCCAAAAATAGTTTCCTCCGACTGAAGAATTTTAAGCCGAAAGCATCTTTTTTATAACATTTTCATCTGCATTGCACACGAAGGGAAAGAGGAAGACCAGTGACCATTGCGTTTTGTCAATGTTTTCCTTACAAACTAACAGTGGACAGTGGTAAGCGGGATGGTAGGGCAAGGATAGAGTGAGGGTGTGTGTGTGTGTGTGTGTGTGTGTGTGTGTGTGTGTGTGTGTGTTTGCTTTCTTTCATCAGGCGTCCAACAGACAGAGAATGGCTGCGTCGGGTACTGTTTTAGCGGCTGTTTGGTGTTTGTGTTTTTTGTTTTCTTTTTCTCTTTCATTTCCGAACGTGAATTGATCGTGATATGTGTCATTATCCGACACACCTGCTTTCACCCCTTCCCCGCCCCCCCCCATTTCCTCCCCCATCTCTCCCTCTCTCCCCTCTTTCCCCCTCCCTCCCCTCTCCTCAATATTGCCGTCTGTCTATCTGTTTGCAGGGAAATGTATAATGGCCGAGGTGTTTGGGAGACGGTAATGGATGTGTGTGTGTGTGTGTGTGTGTGTGTGTGTGTGTGTGTGTGTGTGTGTGTGTGTGTGTGTGTGTGTGTGTGTGTGTGTGTGTGTGTGTGTGTTTCTTGTTAATTTCTATAGCGGTATTTTCACGTGTTTGTCTATCTGTTTGTCTTTATCTCTATCTATTTATTTGTCTATCTATCTATCTATCTATCTATATGTCTGTCTGTAACTCATTTCTTAAACTCAAGTCCATTCTTCAACAACACTCATGGCATTTTCCCCTCGATAAAATACACTCACCTCCTTACATTATCCTAACACCTTCCTTCCCTCTATATCTGTTCATCATTTCACTCCTACAAAGACAACCTAACCACACACCACACATCCACCCACCCACCACCCACCCACCCACCCACCCACCCACCCACCCATCCCTCCACCCTTCCTTGCATCTCTCTCAGGTCATGTCTTGATTGCGCTTCATAACATTACCTCCCCATCAGCCATCGGCGTCCCCTCAACATACCAATAGGAGAGGCCATTCCGTTGCCTTATTCATTTCCATTCCGCTATGATTATCAGGGTTGCGCTGTTCTAGTCGGTACCGCAGAAAGAGAGAGAGAGAGAGAGAGAGAGAGAGAGAGAGAGAGAGAGAGAGAGAGAGAGAGAGAGAGAGAGGGAGAGAGGGAGAGAGTGTGGATTGGAAGGGGAGTGATCAGAATGTGGAGCCGATGTGGTTGTGATGAGTGAATGGGTTCATTATCCATGGCGTGTGGGAGACTGTGTGGCGTGTGGTGTGTGGCGTGTGACGTGACCTGGCGTGTAACGTGTGATGTGTGACGTGGTGTGTGACGTGGCGTGGCGTGGCATGGCGTGGCACTGTCTGAGCTGTTGCGAAGGAGTCGAGATGGTGTTAGATTCCTCAATACTTCTCTCACGTTAAATAGAAACCATGTGATTGAATATTTCCCACTTTATTTTCGTTACATAGCTCCGTCTAAAATGTTACATAAATCTACAGTGTATAGTGTATAATAATGTGCTAAGTAATACAGCTTTATTACGCTCAGTTCCTTGAAATTTTGTATTAAATGTGAGTATCAGTTATCAGTATGGAAATGGGGGACGGAGGTAATATAATAGTGTCACCCGCCTGACACCCAGATGTCGATTAGCGTGACGTGTGCGTGGCGGCGGGAGGGAGACGCGCCCCCCATCCCCTCTGGAATTATTGCTCTAGTGTGAATGAGGCCGCCGAGGACTCACTGTAATTGTAGTGAGGATGCCTTGCCTTGCCTTGCCTTGCCTTGCCTTGCCTTGCCTTGCCTTGCCTTGCCTTGCCTTGCCTTGCCTTGCTTTGCCTTGCCCTGCCTTGCCCTGCCTTGCCTTGCCTTGCCTTGCCTTGCCTTGCCTTGCCTTGCCTTGCCTTGCCTTGCCTTGCCTTGCCCTGCCTTGCCCTGCCTTGCCTTGCCTTGCCTTGCCTTGCCTTGCCTTGCCTTCCTTTGCCTTGCCTTGCCTTGCCTTGCCTTGCCTTCCTTTGCCTTGCCTTGCCTTGCCTTGCCTTGCCTTGCCTTGCCTTGCCTTGCCTTGCCTTGCCTTGCCTTGCTTTGCCTTGCCTTGCCTTGCCTTGCCTTGCCTTGCCTTGCCTTGCCTTCCTTTGCCTTGCCTTACACACACACACACAAGGGTATTAGTACACATGTATTAGTACACATGTCATCATTTAGTGTGTGATTGGTGGTAACGTCTCAGGTCAGTGGACAATCCCAACGTTTTATTTTAGCCTCACTGACCTAACCTGACCTGACGCGCGTGTTCTTCCCGGAGAAAATGGATGGTAGCAGCCGTTAAAAAAGCTATTTGTATACAGTCTCTTGTGGGTGGCAGGCGTGACTGAGTACTGTGCGGGCGGGGATGAAAGAAGGAAGGAAGGAAGGAAGGAAAGAGGGATGTAGGAAGGGAGGTAGGGGGACAGGAATAGCTTTTTAGGCCTAGTAGAGGAGATGAGGGCAAGGGAGGAGTAAAAGGAAGAGGAGGAGGAAGAGCAGAAAAAGAAATTTAATAGGATGCGGTTAGACAAGGAAGGGAGAGTAAGAGGGGAGAAGAAGGATATAGGTAAGGAAGGATGGAAGGGAAGATTGAAGAGGTAGAGAGAGAGAGAGAGAGAGAGAGAGAGAGAGAGAGAGAGAGAGAGAGAGAGAGAGAGAGAGAGAGAGAGAGAGAGAGAGAGAGAGAGAGAGAGAGAGAGAGAGAGGAGAGAGAGAGAGAGAGAGAGAGAGAGAGAGAGAGAGAGACACACACACACAAAAGTTGATTTACATATAAACACACCACCTAAAATAAATAATCTACCCTCAACTCTCTCGAAATAAACATAATTACAGTTTAACACCTGTGCTCTTAATGACTATATACCTGAACGGGTTTATTGCATTAGAAAGGTGAGGGTCCAGCTTTGATTAATGTGTGCGTGTGTGTATGTGTGTGTGTGCGTGTGCGTGTTACCCTTCCCGCCCAAACGTTGCGATCAATTTTTCAATGTATATTTAAGCATCAAATTAGTTTTCCACGAAGACGGTTCCCTTTAGAGAGTATAAGTCTGGCTTCACTCATAGTTCCGTATCAGATTAATTTTTATTGTGCAAGGAAGGAAGGGACGACAACTTCATATTGTACGAACACTAATATTTTGAACATGGCTTCGAATAACACCTGTTCCAATACATTACCCTTAGGAACACCACTACTAACGGCTGCTCTAGTAATAACCATTGACTTCTCTTATTAGTTAACCCGTTGAGGAAACATTTGAGAGAGAGAGAGAGAGAGAGAGAGAGAGAGAGAGAGAGAGAGAGAGAGAGAGAGAGAGAGAGAGAGAGAGAGAGAGAGAGAGAGAGAGAGAGAGAGCTAGACAAATGGAAGGAATTGAGAGATAGAAGCACCGTTCCCCCTGAGGCCTTGTGTCTTACCCAACCCGCTGGCAGCTGCAGAAATAGTTGTTCCGAGAGAGAAGTGAACGAAGGAGGAAAAACAAAGACAAACAAAATATGCCAATGAATCGAGTATTTGTATTTATTTATAGAGTTCGTTAAAAAGGAATAATTTTAATATGTATTTTTTCCTTCTCTCATAATACAGATGAAATGTTAAGCTAAATAAGTATATAGACACATAAAAAAAAAAAAGTAATAATAATAGTGAATTCCACGTTATATAAATGAACAAAAAAAATGTTATTCTTTGCCCCCAGAAAAAAAAAAATATATTACAAGAGAAATGAAAATACAAAGAGGTGAAAAAAACAAAACTTAACCTCCCCCACCACAACCCTCTCTTGCCTTCCACTACAAAAGATCGATTTACATAAACTTACATATCGTGAAGGATGATTCTACCGCCGCGACGAGGGGGTGAGGGGAATACTTGAGTGTGTGTGTGTGTGTGTGTGTGTGTGTGTGTGTGGAAGGGAGAGGAGGACTGTGTGCTATCGAATTTCGTCTCCGCTTCCCATCACTACCACAAGCTTGAGTCATTTGGTGAAGCATTTGTGTGTGTGTGCGTGTGTGTGTGTAATGATAATGATAATAGTAATGATAATAATAATTGATGTGAATATTATCATCATCATAATCATTGACTCGTATATTATAAAACAAAAAAGGCATCGACTAAGCGCACTACTATTCAAATTTTTTTTTTTTATCTTTGCAGCGCCGAGTTTCACATTTAATATTCTCCTCTCATGGGCGAGCGAAATCAAGTGAGGGGAGAGAAGCATCTGTCGCTCTTACGCCCACCCCTTCCCCCGTCTCTTACCCTCACGCCCTCCCCTCACCTTCCCTTCCCTTCCCTCGCCCAACTCTTACCCTCACTCTTGCCTCTCTCTTACCCTCATGCCCTCCCCTCACCCCTCTCTCAGCAAGGTTACCAAGCATCACCCACACCTGTCTCCCACACTTGAAGTACTACCACCCCCTCCTCCCTTTCCCCTTCCTTTCCCCTCCCTTTCCCCTCCACACTTTCCCTCTCATTTCTTCCTGGGACCAGCTTCGTAAAGTGAAACAAAGGGAAGTCGGTAAAAAAAATGCGTAATGCACCTTTGTCTGTCGTTTTATTTTGTTGTTGCATTGATTTACACACACACACGCACACACACACACACACACACACACACACACACACACACACACACACACACACACACACACACACACACACACACACACACACACCTTTCCACAGGCTTTCATGGGTACAAAAAGAAAAGAATAGAAGTAGTATACCTAGCTGGTTTCCATTACCTGGTGGAGAGGAAGTATAAGCTTGTCTCATGTCGGCTTTATGGGGAACAGAGGAAACAAGGTATCTATGTTTTCTGCAAAGTACATACATACGTCGTCAAGCTCACCTCCACCTACCACCTCCACCTACCTATCTTCTCCACCTACCGCCTCCATCTAGGGTAGGGTAGTTTCTTTGCCTTGCCTCTCCCTTCCTTGGTGGCTGCCTTGTCCCTGCCTGGCCTTGTCCTTGCCTTGCCGAGTCTGGCTGTGTTGTGTTGCTACTCCCGGGAGACTAGGAAGCTGGGGAGAGAGAGAGAGAGAGAGAGAGAGAGAGAGAGAGAGAGAATTTGGTATTTTCCGTTATCATTATTAGTTCTTTAAAATGCTGCTGACAGATACTAATTGCTGTCCTCTCTTGTCTCTTCTCACACACACGTAATACTTCACTTCCTTCTAAATAGTGTTGAATTAAAGGCTAATTTTCCTATCAATATTTTTTTATCAAGCTTATCATTTCCAGTCTTACTAACTTTTTTTTTTATACTTACTTTTTTTATTAATTTTTTGACTTACTTTTTTAACTAATTTTTCTTGACTTATTTTTTAGTTTATTATTTCCAGTCTTTCATACTTTTTTATTGACTCTCAAAAGGTCTCATTTAACCTTTACCTTTCATCTCTGGAATAAAAGATCAGATGCTAGGAACCATAACAAGATTACAAGAAAATATCAAGACAATAATGTTTCTCAGTGCGTGGCTGGCTGGAGGGCATCGTCTTCCTTCGTTTTTGTGCAAAGTTTTCGTCAAGGAGAAGAATCTGTTTTCCAAAGTGGCCGCAAAGTTGTTGGGAATTTGTGCAACTGACGATACCAAGTGAACGGTAAAGGAAAGTTGTCAATAACTCTTTATTTCCCTCAAAGGTACGTGTGTGTGTGTGTGTGTGTGTGTGTGTGTGTGTGTGTGTGTGTGTGTGTGTGTGTGTGTGTGTGTGTGTGTGTGTGTGTGTGTGGAGTAAGTAACTAGAATTTCCATCGTGAATAGGAATTGATTCAACTGATTTCATGCTGAGGATATTTTCAATTTTTCACACATATATGGATTCATGTTAAAAAATGAATGTATCTTTCTTCCCAGCATCGTCCAGAAACTCAAAAAAATAATAAATAAATAAAAATAGATAAACAATGCTGCTCCAAGATGTATGTTGTTCTTCAGGGAAACTATTTTTTCCGTCCGGGGAATTGGGTTCAGATGGCGTTCATAAATTTTTCAGTGTATCTTCTTAAAACAATAAAAAGATAGAATGGTTTTGATAGCTTACTTTACATTTGTAGGATAAAAATAACATTAAAGTCTATTACATCAATGTGGATCCATTTGGGTTCCTCTAAGTCTATGTGCAATTTTTTTTTTATATATATATTTAAGAATTTATTTATGATTCATGTAGTTCTTTTGCGTAAGTTATTAACATTTTCTCGCCATCATTCCTCTCCATTAATTCACTCTTATGCCTGGCTCTCCAATTTCCTTTTTTTTATACTTTTACATTAGTGTTTGCAATATTTCAAGTGCATATAGAGCTTTCATGATGGAAAATCTGTTTTTTTTTTGTAAAATCTAATAGTTTCTGAACTAAGATTCGAGACGTTGCTGGTATACAGGTTATGATTTGAATTGTATTTTTTACTTGAATATATTTAGTTTGAATCTTACACACACTGCTTTTTGGTTTTTTTTATCATAGTAGCAATAACATTTTGAATAACTAAAAGACCTTCTGTATTTAAATGATTACTTAAATTACTTCTAAGATATATAAGAACTGATGACTGATATTTTGAAGTTGTATTCGTTGTTTTCTTCTCTATATATACATTATGCTAAAGGAAATGTCTGACAAATACTGTTCACGAGGATAAAATTATAATTATATAGAGAAGGACTTCTTTCTCATACTGAAGCTACACATCTTTCTTTCTTTTCGCTGAACTCACATTTGATGAAGCTGCATTACGCATACTTATACTTATGAGCCTCGTATAAAACTAGACACCGATAGATTCTCTCCTTCCTTCCTCTTTTCCTTCCTCCTCCTCCTCCTCATTGTCTCTTTACCAGGAAATTCTTCTTTTTACGTCTTTCTTTTTTCTTCTCTCAATGTTTCCTAGTTTATTTTTAGTCTTCTAATGAAATGTTACTACTTTTTTCTTTTCTTTCTTCTCCTTATCATTTTTCTTAATTATCTCTTCGTCATCATTGTCGTCATCGTCGTCGTTGTTATCCTCCTCCTCTTCCTCCTCCTCCTCCTCTCCTCCTCCTCCTCCTCTTCTTCCTTGCAGATAATCCCGAATCGATTTGCCTCTCTCTCGGTGATTGGTGGAGGAATTTAACTGAAGTGGTTTTTATAACGGTGCACTTTATTTTATTTCTTTTCATATTTCTTCCGGCGAGATGTATAATTTTCCATTGAATATTTTTTTTTTTAAACTCTCCCTCCTCATCTCTCAGTGCCTTTAGAACTTTTGCATACATTCTATTATATACTTATTATTAAGGTCAGGAAGGTCAGGTGACACAAATATTTGACCCTTTTATTTTTACACTTAAACTTCATTAATTCATGCATCTCATTATCCTAAATGGGAGGTAAAAAAAATAAAAATAATGAAAGAAAACGGAAGGGTTAAAAAATTCACACCTGTTATTGGATCATTAGTTATAATTATACAGGTTAATGACATTGTGTGTGGTGGTGGTGGTGGTGGTGGTGGTGGTGGTGGTGGTGGTGGTGGTGGTGGTGGTGGTGGTTAGCCTCATCCTCATCTCCTCTTCTATCCCGCAGTTAACGAGGCCACCGTCACCTTAATGAATGGGTAGTTTAGTGTAGTTAAGGTGATGGCTGGTTTATACTAGGTGATTATGTGGGTGTATATATTTTTTTTTACATTTTTTTAGTGTATATTTTATTTGTGTGTGATGCTAGTGTTTATGTATGTACTATTTATTTATTTATTTTATTTATTTATTTTTTTGGTTTTATTTTCATTGTTATTATTATTGCAGATTATTCTTTTATTTGGTTTATTTGTATGTTTGTTTAGTGTTATCCACGTTATGTTGTTTAATGTTTTTATAACGTATTTTATTGCCTTTGGCCAGTTTTCCAATTACATATAAAGAAAAAATATATCTGCACATGTCGTGTATATATTTTCTCTTTAAGTACACTCCAACATTGCATCCGTTTACGTAGCAGCAAAACTAGTGTACTCTCTCTACCTGCCTTAGATAGTGTATTGGGGTGTCATTCAACAGGTTCCTCCGCTCGCTTACACCTGCGTGCCTCTCCAGACAGCCTCCGCCCCATACAGTGAGGCTGGTGGTGAGACCCTCCCTCCCTTCCTCCCTCCCGCACGCTCCTCCCGGGGTGACGGCTGCTACCTGGACCTTCTTCCTTCACCCTTGACTAAACCAATTTCCTGAGGCTGTCACGATGCAGCTTCCCTTAGGACTATATATGTATATATATATATATATATATATATATATATATATATATATATATATATATATATATATATATATATATATACACATACATACTATTATTACTACTATTACTACTACTTCTACTACTACTACGACTACGACTACGACTACAACTACAACTACGACTACTACTACTACTACTACTACTACTACTACGACTACTACTACTACTACTACTACTACTACTACTACTACTACTACTAAACCTAATGTAAATACATTGGTTCATGTTAATATTGGTCATCATTCTAAATTCAAGAAAACTGGCTCAATACATCTTGTTATTGCCTATTGTAGATGTACAACTTTAATTCATATGATTTTTCACGTTTCTGTGAGGAAATATTTTTTTTATTTTTTGGCCCGGAAAATGTCGACCAAAATTCACGTTAAAAACATTTTTGCCATTTTACTGCAAAACTATTACTCCTAGAGCAAATATGCTCAATGACAAATCTGTAGGGTTTGACAATGTCTGTCAGATGGTGCAATAATCTTACCAATATATGCAATAGCTTTGGAGAAAATCAGGAAGAAAGTAATGTTTTTTAGAAAAATATAAATGATATTTTCTCAATTATTTACTTTCAATTGTCATTATACTATAGCTCAAAAAAACAGGCGTGTTCTACTCTTTCTTTAGTAGTCTATACATTTTTTACGGGAACTTCATACTTTTCGAGTTATTTAATAAAACGTGAATTTTAGAAAAAATCTAAGGGTTGTTTGTACCCACGAAAATTGAGTGACAATTTTCAAAATTTCAAATTTCATAAAAATTGGTCCACATAGGTTCTATTGCATTAGAAACACGAATCTGAACTTCATTTTATGATTATTATAATATTAACCCGTAAAGAGTAGTAGTTATTATACTATTGTGTTGAAAGATTCATTCCTGGCTACACAGACAGCCTTGTTAGGTCCAGTAGGACTGTTGCTGTCTGTTCTTCCTTTGTACTACTTTGTACTACTAAATGGAAATTGCAAGATAGATCAAAGAAGCATTGGAAAGCCCAAACAAACACTGGAGCACCGTAATTTAACAAACATGGGCGAGATGAGATGAGAAGGAGGAGGAGGAGGAGGAGGAGGAACACATAGGAACACATAGGAAGAACAAACAACAACAGGCCTGCTGGCCCTTACGAGGCTGTTTGTGAGACTACACTATCTACTCTAGAGTGAAGGATACAGGATAGTAAGGGTGAAGGCTTCTCTCCCCAGCCATGGCTGGCAGGGAAAGGAAGGCCAACCAAGACCAGACTGTCACTACTGTCACTACCACTACTGCTACCACTACTTCCTGGCAAGCGATGTCAGGCCACTAGCGACGTCTTTTGAATCGACATTTCGTAAGTTAGGTACATCAGAATGAACTTACTCAAAGTTTGCTACGTTAACGGATAGTATTTTAGTTGTGGATTGGCTTCTAAATATTTGTCAAGTCTATTTTTGAACGTAGTAATTGTTTTACTGTCGACGACATTGGCGGGCAGGGAGTTCCAAACGTTAACAATCCGATTGAAAAAGAAGTGCTTGGCTTTGTTTGATGTGAATCTTTTACCAGTAATCTTAAAAGAATGATGTCTTCTTGTTATATTTGATCAATCAAAAGTAATGTAATCTTCTGTATTGATATTATCGAATCCTTTGATTATCTTGAACATTTCAATGAAATCCCCTCGCATCCTTCGTTTCGGTGGTAATGGCAGGTTAAACATAACTTATTGCCAGTATTAACCCTGACACTGCCGAGGTCTTTTCTAAGTGTTCGATTTATAGATTTAAAAAAAAATTATGATTTTATTCAAATTTTTCTTATTAATGATGAAAATAAATATTAATGATAAAAATAAATATTAATGATAAAAATAAATAATAATGATATAAATAAATAATAATGATAAAAATAAGTATTAATGATAAAAATAAATATTAATGATAAAAATAAATATTAATGATAAAAATAAATATTAATGATAAAAATAAATAATAATGATAAAAATAAATTTTAATGATAAAAATATATATTAATGATAAAAATATATATTAATGATAAAAAATAAACATTAATGATAAAAATAAATATTAATGATAAAAATAAATATTAATGATAAAAATAAATATTAATGATAAAAATAAATATTAATGATAAAAATAAATAATAATGATAAAAATAAATTTTAATGATAAAAAATAAATATTAATGATAAAAATAAATATTAATGATAAAAATAAATAATAATGATAAAAATAAATATTAATGATAAAAATATATATTAATGATAAAAATATATATTAATGATAAAAATATATATTAATGATAAAAATAAATATCAATGATAAAAATATATATTAATGATAAAAATATATATTAATGATAAAAATAATTAATAATGATAAAAAATAAATATTAATGATATAAATATATATTAATGATAAAAATAAATATTAATGATAAAAATAAATATTAATGATAAAAATAAATATTAATGATAAAAATAAATATTAATGATAAAAATAAATATTAATGATAAAAATATATATTAATGATAAAAATATATATTAATGATAAAAATATATATTAATGATAAAAATATATATTAATGATAAAAATAAATATTAATGATAAAATTAAATATTAATGATAAAAATAAATATTAATGATAAAAATAAATATTAATGATAAAAATAATTATTAATGATAAAAATAAATATTAATGATAAATATATATATTAATGATAAAAATATATATTAATGATAAAAATAAATAATAATGATAAAAATAAATATTAATGATAAAAATATATATTAATGATAAAAATATATATTAATGATACAAATATATATTAATGATACAAATAAATATTAATGATAAAAATAAATAATAATGATAAAAATAAATATTAATGATAAAAATATATATTAATGATAAAAATATATATTAATGATAAAAATATATATTAATGATAAAAATAAGTATTAATGATAAAAATAAATATTAATGATAAAAATATATATTAATGATAAAAATAAATATTAATGATAAAAATAAATATTAATGATAAAAATAAATATTAATGATAAAATTAAATATTAATGATAAAAATATATATTAATGATAAAAATATATATTAATGATAAAAATATATATTAATGATAAAAATATATATTAATGATAAAAATATATATTAATGATAAAAATATATATTAATGATAAAAATATATATTAATGATAAAAATAAATATTAATGATAAAAATAAATATTAATGATAAAAATATATATTAATGATAAAAATAAATATTAATGATAAAATAAATATTAATGATAAAAATATATATTAATGATAAAAATATATATTAATGATAAAAATAAATATTAATGATAAAAATATATATTAATGATAAAAATATATATCAATGATAAAAATAAATATTAATGATAAAAATAAATATTAATGATAAAAATAAATATTAATGATAAAAATAAATATTAATGATAAAAATATATATTAATGATAAAAATATATATTAATGATAAAAATAAATATTAATGATAAAAATATATATTAATGATAAAAATAAATATTAATGATAAAAATAAATATTAATGATAAAAATAAGTAATAATGATAAAAATAAATATTAATGATAAAAATATATATTAATGATAAAAATATATATTAATGATAAAAATAAATATTAATGATAAAAATATATATTAATGATAAAAATATATATTAATGATAAAAATAAATATTAATGATAAAAATATATATTAATGATAAAAATATATATTAATGATAAAAATAAATATTAATGATAAAAATAAATATTAATGATAAAAATAAATAATAATGATAGAAATAAATATTAATGATAAAAATATATATTAATGATAAAAATATATATTAATGATAAAAATATATACTAATGATAAAAATATATAACAATGATAAAAATAAATATTAATGATAAAAATAAATAATAATGATAAAAATAAATATTAATGATAAAAATATATATTAATGATAAAAATATATATTAATGATAAAAATAAATATTAATGATAAAAATATATATTAATGATAAAAATATATATTAATGATGAAAAATATATATTAATGATAAAAATAAATATTAATGATAAAAATAAATATTAATGATAAAAATATATATTAATGATAAAAATATATATTAATGATAAAAATATATATTAATGATAAAAATATATATTAATGATAAAAATATATATTAATGATAAAAATATATATTAATGATAAAAATAAATATTAATGATAAAAATAAATATTAATGATAAAAATAATATATAATGATAAAAATAAATATTAATGATAAAAATATATATTAATGATAAAAATATATATTAATGATAAAAATAAATATTAATGATAAAAATATATATTAATGATAAAAATATATATTAATGATAAAAATAAATATTAATGATAAAAATATATATTAATGATAAAAATATATATTAATGATAAAAATAAATATTAATGATAAAAATAAATATTAATGATAAAAATAAATATTAATGATAAAATAAATATTAATGATAAAAATATATATTAATGATAAAAATATATATTAATGATAAAAATATATATTAATGATAAAAATATATATTAATGATAAAAATAAATATTAATGATAAAAATAAATATTAATGATAAAAATAAATATTAATGATAAAAATATATATTAATGATAAAAATATATATTAATGATAAAAATAAATATTAATGATAAAAATATATATTAATGATAAAAATAATATTAATGATAAAATATATATTAATGATAAAAAATAAATATTAATGATAAAAATAAATATTAATGATAAAAATATATATTAATGATAAAAATAAATATTAATGATAAAAATATATATTAATGATAAAAATATATATTAATGATAAAAATATATATTAATGATAAAAATATATATTAATGATAAAAATATATATTAATGATAAAAATAAATATTAATGATAAAAATAAATATTAATGATAAAAATATATATCAATGATAACAATATATATTAATGATAAAAATATATATTAATGATAAAAATAAATATTAATGATAAAAATAAATATTAATGATAAAAATATATATTAATGATAAAAATATATATTAATGATAAAAATATATATTAATGATAAAAATAAATATTAATGATAAAAATAAATATTAATGATAAAAATAAATATTAATGATAAAATAAATATTAATGATAAAAATATATATTAATGATAAAAATATATATTAATGATAAAAATATATATTAATGATAAAAATATATATTAATGATAAAAATAAATATTAATGATAAAAATAATATTAATGATAAAATATATATTAATGATAAAAATATATATTAATGATAAAAATATATATTAATGATAAAAAATAAATATTAATGATAAAAATAAATATTAATGATAAAAATAAATATTAATGATAAAAATAAATATTAATGATAAAAATATATATTAATGATAAAAATAAATATTAATGATAAAAATAAATATTAATGATAAAAATAAATAATAATGATAAAAATAAATATTAATGATAAAAATATATATTAATGATAAAAATATATATTAATGATAAAAATATATATTAATGATAAAAATATATATTAATGATAAAAATAAATATTAATGATAAAAATAAATATTAATGATAAAAATATATATTAATGATAAAAATAAATATTAATGATAAAAATATATATTAATGATAAAAATATATATTAATGATAAAAATAAATATTAATGATAAAAATATATATTAATGATAAAAATATATATTAATGATAAAAATATATATTAATGATAAAAATAAATATTAATGATAAAAATAAATATTAATGATAAAAATAAATATTAATGATAAAAATATATATTAATGATAAAAATATATATTAATGATCAAAATATATATTAATGATAAAAATATATATTAATGATAAATATATATATTAATGATAAAAATATATATTAATGATAAAAATAATATTAATGATAAAAATAAATATTAATGATAAAAATAAATATTAATGATAAAAATATATATTAATGATAAAATAAATATTAATGATAAAAATATATATTAATGATAAAAATATATATTAATGATAAAAATAAATATTAATGATAAAAATATATATTAATGATAAAAATAAATATTAATGATAAAAATAAATATTAATGATAAAAATAAATATTAATGATAAAAATATATATTAATGATAAAAATAAATATTAATGATAAAAATAAATATTAATGATAAAAATAAATATTAATGATAAAAATAAATATTAATGATAAAAATAAATATTAATGATAAAAATAAATATTGGCGCTAATTGGTCCACTGAAGACTATTTAAGAAGGAAGACACAGAGGAGGAGGAGGAGGAGGAGGAGGAGGAGGAGGAGGAGGAGGAGGAGGAGGGGAGGGGGGAGGGGGAGGAGGGGGAGAATATTATGATTTTGCTGTAGGAGTTTGGAGAGAGAGGAGAGAGAGAGAGAGAGAGAGAGAGAGAGAGAGAGAGAGAGAGAGAGAGAGAGAGAGAGAGAGAGAGAGAGAGCGCGATAGAGATAGAGAGATAAATAGAGAGAATAAATAGTTTTAGGCGTATCACACATGCGTATATAGTGTTTAATATTATAGTAATGATGAAACTGAGTCCAGATTCGTGTTCAGTTTGACTGAAAACCTTTAGGTACAAATTTTGATGAAATTCTGAGGTGTGGAAATTTTTCACGAAATTTTCAAGGGTGTCACCTTAGATTTTTTTTTATGAAATCATGTTTTTCAAAATAACTCGAAAAGTATGAGGTTTACGTAAAAAACATTCCTAATAGTATATATAGAGCAGGAGACGCCCGTTCCTTTGAGCTTTACTAGAATGTAATTGGAATGTAAGTAATGGAGATATTGATATATTTGTATTTTACACGAAACTTCTACTTAATTACATTTTTCTCCTAAACCAAAAGAGTAATTTACAAACGGACGACACCATCAGATAGAACTTGTCAAGCTGAACAACTTTGTTTCTATACATCTTTGTTGTAGGACTAATACTTTACTTGTAAAATGACTAAACTCTTTTGGACTCAAATTCTGGTGGAAATCTTCGGGCCAAAAATTTCACGAATCCATTTTCATCACAAATCCACGAAAACTTATATTGAAGTTAAAGGTTTTGAAATTAATAATAATACATGTTAAGGAAGTGTTGCTGTTGGAGTAAATAAATATTAATAATTAATGATAATTAATTAATTATTATTAATTAATATTAATGATAAAAATATATATTAATGATAAAAATATATATTAATGATAAAAATATATATTAATGATAAAAATATATATTAATGATAAAAATAAATATTAATGATAAAAATAAATATTAATGATAAAAATATATATTAATGATAAAAATAAATATTAATGATAAAAATAAATATTAATGATAAAAATAAATAATAATGATAAAAATAAATATTAATGATAAAAATATATATTAATGATAAAAATATATATTAATGATAAAAATAAATATTAATGATAAAAATAAATATTAATGATAAAAATAAATATTAATGATAAAAATAAATAATAATGATAAAAATAAATAATAATGATAAGGAGGAGGAGGAGGAGGAGGAGGAGGAGGATAAAAATAGAAATATGAAGGAAGGTAAATGAGAAAGAAGAGAAAGAGGTGGAAAAGAAATAGGAAGAGAAAGTAGAGTTAGTATATAATTATTAAAACATCGTAAAGCAAGGAATTATTACATAACCTGTTGTACTACATGCTTTCATAACAGCGTGGCGTTAAAAAAAAAATATTAATAAAAGTTAGATTACATTATTAATTTCAAGGAATACCACACCTCACCTCACCTCACCTCACCTCACCTCGCTCATCCATCGCGCGTTCATGTATATTTTGTAGTGTTAATCCCATGTGTTAAGAAGAGGATTACCACCTGTTACCTGTTACCAATTACCTGTTACCAGCGCTGCTATGTAAGTGTTAATACGTAGTTACAATGTTAGTTATCTATACCTGTCTTCCTTCCTTCCTTCCTTCCTTCCTTCCTTCTTCCTTCTATCAACTTTATGAATGTAGACTAGATGTTAAGTAATCTATATGAGACACAAGAGTAAAGGGTTAAAGATATGTGTTCGTACCAGGAAACAGAATCAGTCTAGAAGCCAAGTAGGTTAGTAAGAAAATACAGAGCGTCAAGAAGTCTGAAGTAGGGAAGAAGAAGGGAAGGGGAAAGGAGGAGAGTCAAAAAATATAGAGAGAGAGACACAGGATGGGATTCATGGAAGTTTAAAGCCGAGGGAGACGCGTGTTTTGTGGCTGTGAAGGGTTGTGTGGGAAGACTTGGAGGAGGAGGAGGAGGAGGAGGAGGAGGAGGAGGAGGAGGAGGAGGAGGAGGAAATAGAAGGAAATTGATAGAGGAATGGAGCTTAAATAATTGGATAGGTGTAGTGTGGTAATAACGTGTGTGTGTGTGTGTGTGTGTGTGTGTGTGTGTGTTAAGGAATGAGGCGAGCAATTAGGGCAAAGCAAGTTCATGAATCGAAAATCAAAAGAAGAATTAGTTTGCCTCGAAGTGTTCCGGCAAACCAAAGAACACAATGGAAACTAATTTACTTTCCTCTTTGAACTTGAACTCAGGGAAGAAGAAAAAAGAAAGAGGAAGAAAAAGAGGGGAAATAAAGTGTATAGTACGTTCTACCAACCTTCATTTAAGTGGCAGATGACAAAAAAAACTTAGGAAGAGGAGGAGGAGGAGGAGGAGGAGGAGGAGGAGGAGGAGGAGGAGGAGACAGGAAAATCCAATATTTGTAAAACTTTTAGTGTATAGCCGAGATTTCTGCTTTATTATTCTCAGCTACTGTTGAGGAAGGAGGAGGGAGGAGGGAGGAGAGAGAAAAAAGAAAATACAGATATAAAAAGAGGAGACCAAAGAATGAACAAGATAAGAAAACCGAAGAACTACATGGGAAGGAGATAAAGGAGGAAGAAGAGGAGGAGGAGGAAGAGGAGGAGGAAGAGGAAGGAGAAATGTCTAGCTACTTTGAAGGGCGCTAAAACCATTTGGTGGATAAGGAAGGATGGCGATGATGTGAGAAAAATTGTTATAAAGGGAAGAATGTGAGGCTGTGAGGAAGCCAGACAGATGGAAATGTATTTTGTGATCCTGAGACGAAGGCATTGATGGGAAGGGAGAGGGAAGGCATGAGGGTGTGAAAGGGAGGGAAGGGTGAGGGTGAGGGTGAGGAGAAGGGAAGGGAGGGGTGAAGGGAGGGGTGAAGGGAAGATTTGAAACACAGAATATGATCGATGGGATGTGTTGATAGGGTGAAGGATGAGACGGATTGATCGCAAGATGAGTGTTGATAATAGTTGATGGTGGTGATGGTGGTGGTGGTGGTGATTGTGGTGGTGGTGGTGGTGGTTGCGATTTGTTTGTGATTTAATTATTGTTGTTGTTGTTGTTGTTGTGGTTGATGATGACAATAACAATAACAATAACAATAACAACAATAACAATACCAATAATAATAAAGATACATCACAACATGACATAAATATAATTGAAACCAAACAGAAAAACAACAACAACAACAACAACAACAACAACAACAACAACAACAACCATTTTCGAAAACACAAAAGAATAACAAGACGATCATTCTCCTTCTCTCTCCCCTCCATTCTCCTCCTTCCCTCCCTCCCTCCCTTCCTCCAATCCTCTCTCTTCATCCCCTCATTCCATCTCTTCCCCTCTTCCTCTCCTTCCTTCCCTCCCTTCCTCCTCCTTCTCTCCCTATTTCTGTTTCACTATTTCGCACATTCCTAATTTATTCTTCCCTTCACATTTCTCCAATTTCTCTTCCATCCCTCTTCCTCCCCTCACTCACACCCAATTTATGTTTCCCTTATCCCCCCCCCCTTCTCTCTCTCTCCCATTCCAGTTCCTCCCTCCATCCTGTACCCCTTCTCTGTACCTACTCCCTCCCTCCCTCCCTCTTACTCCCTCACAATAATATTCCCTTAACTCACAAAAACACAGTCCCGCAGCCCCAGCCCCGGAGCGTCGTCATCTTGTCCATTATTCATAGGACGGAGCAGCCCTCAAGATCTGTCCTATCGAGAGATGCTCCCAAGGGTCTGACTGGGCTGGAGTTTGTGTTTTCTGTAATATTTTTGTCAACGTGTTTTGTTTTTTCTCTCTCTCTCCACGTTTAAAGCAAGCAGGTGTGAGGAGAGAAAGAGAGAAGAGAGAGAGAGAGAGAGAGAGAGAGAGAGAGAGAGAGAGAGAGAGAGAGAGAGAGAGAGAGAGAGAGAGAGAGAGAGAGAGAGAGATAAAAAATAGATTATAGCTGGTCTTCATCCCAATAACTTAGACACACGTGCTCACCATCACCTCTGCAGGAAAATATTATGCCTCTAACTTTGGATAAATAGGATCACGCCAAAATATATATAATTCTCGGTACTTTTATGTATTCAGTCTCTCTATTTTTATTTATTTTTGTTTAATTAAGATGGAAGGGAGTTAAATGGCGTCTTTCATATGTATTTTTTGTTGATTTATCTATGCTAACAACTCCATTACCTCTCTGACACTCAAAATTATGTATAAATAATGCAGTTTTTACGTTTATATAATATTTAGAATCGCCTCAATATTTTAAACGCTCGGCAAGGACTTCAATTCCCTTATAAAGTATAAATACACAAACTAAACAAAAGAATAACGGTCCATTTGCCTTCCTCCTACACGTTACATCACTAAGCTCTTGATATGCACGCTGGCATGTCGTAAATATATATATAAAAAAAATATTTCTTCCTGATACAATATATTGGGTTATATATAAAGATAAAAAATGGAAGATAGTTGCTAATATGACTTTGCTATTTATTTTTTCTCTCTTTCTTTCTTTTATCTGATGTGATAGGTAATGTTTTTTTTTTGTCTTTTTGTAAACCTTTTGGGATATTTTTTTAGTCTCTTATACTGACACGGACCATTATTTAATTTTTCTTTTTCTATATTTTTGTTTTTATTATCTTCTTTATTTATTCTTCTCTTATTCTTTTCATGTAGGATTTGTTTGCTTTATATTTTACGTCAAAAAAAAAGAGGTAAAGAAGATTAAATATAAGCTGATATGTTATAAATCCTGAACAAAAGAAGAAGAAAAAAAACAAAACAAAAAAGCATAGAAGAAACGAATCATAAAACAATTGCAAATCATTTCTTTCAACCCTTTTTATTTATTTTTAACCTTGTAGCAAAAGGAGACTGCCTGACTAACACACAAACATAAAAATCTAAAAATAAAAAATAAAAAAACCAGATCCGTTTGAATGTTATCCCTAAAAATAGAAGAGAGAAAGAGAGAGAGAGACAGAGAGAGAGAGAACAAAAAAAAGTGAATTCGAGAGAGTTAAGGGATCAGTTTTACTCCCAATACGTGTTAATAGTTCTTTACTGAGAGTGTTAAAGGTGTAGGAAGGTTAGAAAACAAGAAGGATTTATATACCAGTGAGGGACGTTAGATTAAGGATTCTGATTAACTTTTACAATGAAATAATGATGAGAGTGAAGAGACAGCGGCAGGAAGGGAAGGGAGAGAGGGACGGAGGGAGATAAAATTGTTTAGTATATTCAAAAGAACATTAACTATAATAATATCTGTATAAGACTTAAGTGTGAGAAGGAATACAGTTAGGTAGGTAGATAGGATGAGGTGAACATCCCTTCCTGGACATGGAAATCCTACTTACTATATAGAGGGAAGACCAAGCTGACTGTTGAACGTTAGCATCTGGTTAAGAGAGAAGGATTAGTGAACAATGTGATATGGAATTTTTTTTAGTTATATTTAGTTATATTTAGTTATATTATTTATTATTATTCATTTATTTATCTATTATTTATTTGTTTTCTTTTTTTTATGCTCGTCCTCGTCCATCTTGTACTTCTCTTCTTCCTTCTTCCTTCTTCTGTTTTTCTCTTCCTCCTTCCACTACTTTTTCTAGACCTTGTCCTTGCTATTTACCTTGCCTCCTCCTCCTCCTCCTCCTCCTCCTCCTCCTCCTCCTCCTCCTCCTCCTCCTCCTCCTCCTCCTTGTGCTGCTGTCTGTTGAAGGGTCGTCTGTATGGATGCTCTAAAGCGAAAAGTTTACATTGCAAATTTATGTTTGAGGCTAAAGTTACGCACAACTCCTCCCTGTGTTATGTATTTATACATGAACCTGCCGCACTGTGCCTTCATACAACACGACAAGGTGCATGCATACATCATACATACATACATACATACATACATACATACATACATACATAGCTGTACATATAGGCACAAAAAAAAATACGTTGTACAAGCAAACTATAATACACATACACATACACACACCAGCATTGCTTTTCATCATCATCATCATCATCATCATCATCATCATCATCATCGTTGCCATGCCAACCATCACTATCTATACACAAGATAACAAAAGCCTGTCCAATTTTTTTCCCCCATTCCTTTCTTCTGTATTTCTATTCCAGTTCAGACTCTAAAAAGAAAGAGGAAAAAATACGATTTCCTTCCTCTCTTGTTTTTGTGGCTTATATATATTTTTTCCCCTCACTTTCCATCTACTCTTCTACATTTTTTCCTTCACTTTACATCTACTCTTCCATATTTTTCTTGCTAGTTATAAGTATGACAATCTTTCCTCTTACATTTCCTCTCCCTTTTTAGTTTGACTCGTTATTCCTATATCTTTATTATTATTATTATTATTATTATTATAACTAGATGGAATTTGGACTCTATTCCATAATTTGACTCGTAGTTGAGGTGCATACTCCTAAGAGAGAACACTATAGCCGTGAAAATAACGACACAAGAAAAGAATAGAAAGGAAACATGAATGCTCTGGAGTGTGATAAATTGGAGGCGATCAGAGGAGGAAGAGGAGGAGGAGGAGGAGGAGGAGGAGGAGAAGAAGAGGTTATGAGACGAGCAGCCTTGGATTCCACCCTGTTTTGTAGCGTGAGTTGAACATCCTATAACTAAACATTGAGACAAATTTCTTACGTTTTTCTAGTAATGTCTGATTTTTTACGTTATATTCTTCACCTTCGTTGTCTTCACCTTTTGATAGTTACGTGGTAGTATAAAAAGCAGGTGTGTTCATTATGTTTTAGGCAAAGGTGATTTTTTTTTTATCAATTTATTAGGTGTTTGTATAAAGGTTTGATGGTGTTGTTCTCTTGAGGTATTTTCTGGGGACCTGATTAAAGGTACGAATATGATTAGTTGGTGAATATACATCTTTTTTTGTATTAATATTTGTTTTCTTTTAGATATTAATGAACAAAAAAGGTTTAGCATTAGGATACAAGCATTAGCTATCCTTTGAGTTGATTAGAGTTGAGCTACGTAGTGATTGTGGTGAAAATCGTACTTATATACACACACACGCACCCACACACACACACACACACAGTCTAACATTCAGCTGTACAGATGCAAATATAACACAAACATATGCTTCTAATCAATATGCATGCTTCCTCCCTGCCTCCCTGCCTCCCTGCCTCCCTGCCTCCCCCGTCCCTGTATGGTTGTAGTGATTGGAGGAAAGTGTCAGGGTGAGGGAGGGAGGGAAGAGAGAAGGGAAGGACGGAGGGAAGAGGACGAGGAGAGGGAGCAAGGGATGAGATGGCAGGGAAACAGACTGTGAGAGAGAGAGAGAGAGAGAGAGAGAGAGAGAGAGAGAGAGAGAGAGAGAGAGAGAGAGAGAGAGAGAGAGAGAGAGAGAGAGAGAGAGAGAGAGAGAGAGAGAGAGAGAGAGAGAGAGAGAGAGAGAAAGAGAGAGAGAGAGTATTTTAATAGAAATGTAGGACAGAAAAAATATTATACTCATGAATTAAAAAAAAGAAATGCATAAGTTTATATTTTTCTCTTCCAACTGATGATTAAAAGAGCGAGAGAGAGAGAGAGAGAGAGAGAGAGAGAGAGAGAGAGAGAGAGAGAGAGAGAGAGAGAGAGAGAGAGAGAGAGAGAGAGAGAGAGAGAAAGAGAGAAAGAGAGAAAGAGAGAGAAATAAAATTGCCTGTGGGACGTGATGTTGATGGTAAAGAAGAAAAAAAAATTATAAAGAAAAATAAATGAAAGAAAAATGACCTCGAGACGGAGTTAAGCATTTGGAAAGTAAAGGAAATAAAAAAAAGGAATGAAGTAAAGGAAGAAAATGTTGTAAGTGGGAAGGCAAAGGAGGAAAGTATGTGTAAAAAAAATATACTGGGAAGAAAATAAAGGAAAAATAAAGT
>JAPQNM010000020.1:13076729-13117614 GCA_029783475.1 Metacarcinus magister
GGTTGGCTCTGGATCCCCAGCAGCTGTGTTCTAAAACTTGGAATCATGGGTTTGTGAATGTTGGATTCCGTTCCATTTACTGCCGGGGAATCAACTTGACTCACTTCCTTTTTCTATTCCCCTTTCTATATTCCGTACAGTTTACTCCATTTTTCCATCGCAGTTTATATATATATATATATATATATATATATATATATATATATATATATATATATATATATATATATATATATGTGTGTGTGTGTGTGTGCATATGGTTTAATTTTTCCTCGACTCCCTCCAACATTGTTCTTGGCCTCGTGTTGTGTTGTGTTGTGGAAAGCCTTCCCGACACAGGAAAGTTTAGCTTAGTGGTGTGTTTGTTTTGCATACCAACACTACGCACTGCTCCGCTCTACTCTCAGCGTGAGGTCACAGCGTGTCAAGCGGTGGTGAGGTGAGAGTAAACCTTGTGGTGGGACGAATATCCTGACACTGTGAACCTAATCTGCATCTGTGTGGTGGTTGTAACCTTCCCGCCACGCCGCGACCACGCTCTTTGTGTCTTGAGTCTCAGCAGGAAACATAATCACGTCCATGTTGACTCTTGATTAATTCTTTGCATATTCGAGCAAGTCCCAAAGTTGAGGAGAGGAAGAGGACACCCTGGCTCTCACAGCATCCTTTAATCCACCTACGGACACTTGCAAGGAAGGAGGAAAGGATGGAAAGGATGAAAGGAAAGTAAAAGGAAGGGGGAAGGCAGGTAATGGCTTCAATTTGAGCAGACGCACCGCTTCCCTGTCGTATATCCGCGCTATAGTGTGCCATAGTACTTGCCTCCTCCCTCTCATCCCCAACGCACCTTCGCCCACTCCCCCCCCATCGCTAGCTTTACGCCGCTGTGCCAGACCGACAAGGTATTGGCTTGGGTCGCGAACACAGACCTTCTCCAGGGTACTAACGGGACCATTTTTGCGCCATAACCGACCCCCACAGGTATTGGCGGCGTGGCTTGGGCTTGCCAACAACACCTCACGTAACGCCATCTGTTGGGCTGGCCAGCAAAAATGGTCTGAGTTATTTCTTATTGTTCCCTGCACTCACTGACGCGCGCGGAGAATGGCCGATGCAGCTGAATTTGAAATGACAACTCCATTCCTCTTCGTACGTTTTTCATTCGCCTCTCCGCCTCTCCGCCTCCGTAACAGGTTCCCTCCTAGTTTCTCAGGCTGGCTCTGAAATAAAAGCAGCCCTACGGACAGCGAAGTGAAAGCGGCGGCGGAATTCCAATCTGAGGGGAGGGAAAAATATAATAGCCACCTTGATTCATTTCACCATCTTGTAGGGAGAGTGTCGTAAGGGGCCTCCCACTTCCCTGCTGCCTTCCTATCTCTGCTCATTTGTTTTCTCCAAGTTACCTACACGTGGTTGCCATTTCACCAATTTCCGGCAACGCTTGTATCAATAAATAAAGTCAATTGTTTTATTACAGCGCCGCAATTTAGCAAGACATTAATACGGCAAGACATAGTACATTATTTTATTGGTGATGCATAATTTACAGCAGCATTTAATATACGAGTACAGAGCAAGCAAGGGATGTGAATACGATTATGGTTGCGGATACGTCAATATTTATACGTGTTCATAATATAATATAATATAATAATACATTTCTAACCACCGCCTAGGAATAATAACAATGGAAAGTCTCAGTAGCGGAGACTCAACAATTAAAGGAATTACTGAACATTTCCTGCCAATTCGATAAGTTTTATAGTCCGTGAAAAAATTTATATCCTGGCGGCCAGACTTCACTGTTAATTAGTAAGTCTGCGCGTGGCGAGTTGGATTTAGGTAAGATGCACTTTTTATATATATCATTTTCTTTCCCATTCACTCTAATAGGATCTTGCTGGGCGGTGAAAGAGTAATCGTTTTGCCTCGTAACTTGTGACTTGTTAATCGTAAAGTAGTAATAGTAGTAGACTCCTCCCTGCATGTCTTCAATCAAAACTACAGGTATATAAGGAATCAGTTTTATATGTTTTTTGTGGTCCAGGCAGTGAGAGCGTCGTCACCTTGCATGCTGTGTTAATATATACGTCTGTCTCTATCTGAGTGTGTCAAGAAATACCATCCATCATAATCATAATACATCAGTACACTCCCTCAAACCTCTTAAGTGGAGGGTAAGTGTACACCAATTCAAGGATCCATTAGTCACAGTGTCCCCGCCAAACCTCCATTAAGGATACACATTAATTAACACATTTTGCCGCCTCAGAAGCAGTTCATCACCACTACACACACGCCCAGCCTCGGTTCAACCCCACATTACACCCCTCGCTCGCTGCCCTTCGCATACGTTCCTCTCATTAATAATTTTAGCTTCTCCTTTCACTCCGGTTTGGTTTGGTCTTCCCTCAGCGGCCGTGTTTCACTAGGTTAGGGTGGACCATCGCCTAAATGTGTTCCGTTATTGTCATGTTTGTTTCTTGCGTTCTATTGTAAGATTTAGTTTCTCCTCAAAGTGTGTTTAGTGGCCAAGTATTGAAACATTCTCAAAAATTGTTGTTGGTATCGTCAGGTTAAGTGTGTTTCCTCTCTTATCAGATAGTTTTTTTTTTTTCTTCGTGTTCTCGTTCTTTGAATATAGGAAATACTACGAGCCATCTATTGAATTTGTATGAATGAAAATAAAAGTAATGCTGAATTGACTACCATGTTCACTTTTTTTTATTACTTTGTGTGTGTGTGTGTGTGTGTGTGTGTGTGTGTGTGTGTGTGTGTGTGTCCAATAGAAGGTAATGGAAATGTATAGTCGTGGTTTTGCTTTGTTTGCGCAGTGTGTGTGTAAGGCTTCCTGGATGGATGGCGACAAGCTGGGTACAAAGTTTAATTGTCAGTTTTATTTGCCTGGCCAGAACTGTCGACAATGTATTACGTATAGTATTCAGTGTGTTATTTAGTGGTTGTTACGGTCATTATGTGTCCTTATGATGCCCTGTCTGGTGCATTCTGTTGTCTGGTGCATGATAGGACATAATTTTTTATTTATTTTTTTTTTTAACTCTGAAGCAATGACGAGAGTAAACTTGCCTGCTTCATTCTTGCTACCAAAGGACTCAGAATGATTATCTATTAAAACATGAGTATTGCTAATATATAACTTACATAAAGTCATTGGGGTGAAGGAAAGAAGGTTTTGGCAAAGGAAGGGAATGGTGGTGGTGAGCGTGGCAGCGCGTGGCAGTTCAACTCTAATTGTTTGACTTAGGAAACCCAGCCTCAGCGGTTACAACTTTGCCTCTCGCTGTGGGTCTTAAAAGCGTTGAACTCTTTCCTCTCTGCGGTCTCTGCCTCTCTCTCTTTCTCTCTATATCTCTGTTTTATTTTATCGTTGTTTGTTTGTGTGTGTGTGTGTGTGTGTGTGTGTGTGTGTGTGTGTGTGTGTGTGTGTGTGTGTGTGTGTGTGTGTGTGTGTGTGTTGAACGTGCTACAGTACAGAAGTATCAGGAAATGTAGAACTGTTTTTTTGTTCTTTTTCACTTATAATTTATCACTGGATTAATTGGCTGAGGTAAGACTAAAGAATATATGTGACCTGAAATGATAATGATAATAATGATGATGATAATAATGATGATATTCTCCTTTGCGCTCAACTTTTGTCATCTATCGAATTCATCATTCTTACCTGCATTGTTAAATTTGGTTAAATCTGGATGGAGGCCAACACCACTCAAGCACACCACAGCCTGGAAGCCCTGGAACACGTGCTGCACGCCATCCTGGAACACGTGTATCAACCCACGCCTCCAGGCTCGTCACCACCACGCGAGGACATGCTGATGACGAGGAGGGAGAAGGGAAGCGACGACGAGGACGCGTGTGCGATAATGTGAACTGGCACGCACTCAACGCACTCAAACACTGGATACACGCACTCAACGCAAACACAACGATGATTAAACTTTCACATTCTAGTGTTTGTTTCCAGTGTCTATAAAACACAAACAAATAAACAAATAAACAAACATACACTCATTACAATTAATTAATGTTCATCATTGTTTACTTTTGAAAAATATAAAACAATGAAATAATTTTGTATATCATTTACTGCCTTATGCACCTCCACCCTTGTGTTCCTAACCTAACCTAACCTAACATCACCTAACCTAACCTAACCTAACCTAACCTAACCTAACTTCTAACACATTCAGAAATCTCACAATATTCATTCTTTTCCTACAGCATCCTTTTCATTTTTAATATTAATGATAATAATAATGATGCTAATTATAATAACAATAATAATAATAATGATGAGAATAATAACAACGAAATTAAAATACAGAGTCAAGGTAATTCAAGGGAAGGAATAATATTGTGTTAAAACTTGGATGTTACGTTTGGTGATTAAGAAACAAACTAATTAATTATGCAAGTGGCGGAGGAGTTTTACATTGAGGGTAATCTGGCCGCTGGAATATTCTTAATGAGGGATATTTTCTTTTAATTATACATGCAGAAGGAGCAGACTGGAGGGAGGGAAGGAACGTGGAGGAACAGTGTGTGTGTGTGTGTGTGTGTGTGTGTGTGTGTGTGTGTGTGTGTGTGTGTGTGTGGCATTACCTAAAATCTCCTTTCTTTTATTATATTCATTAAATCTAGTTTTTTTTCAGTTCGTTCACTGTAAGAAAAATCAAATGTCTTTTTCTAGGGTTTTCGTTCTATAATACTTGAATATTTTAAAGGGTTTCTGAATCTTTATTGGTGCAGGTGACGATCAAATCCTCTATGTAGATCAAACGATGCTAAGAATCTATTGGTTTGACCTGGCTGTTGCTGAAATAATAGAACCTTATATCTGTGAAGCATTAATGACGCTATAAAAAGAAACTTACTAAAATCTTACTTACTTATTAAAAGATCTTACTAAAAAAATAGGAAATTCAAAGCAATGTCCAAGTGTTAGGTAATAGGTTCCAATGTGTAGTTAGTAGAGAAGTTTGTTTAATATCTTATACTTATCAACGAGAGGAGTTCTGAAACTACCATACCCACTTTCCTATTCATATATACATACATACATACATACTAACATACTATCATACATGCACACAGAGAGGAAGGTGAAAGGCGACACCAACTATATACACATAAAAAGTATTACATAAATGCATATTCTTTTTGGTTTAAAATGTTGTGTTTTGTGTATATTGTTTTTATTCTGCTTTTGTTCACTTGTATGGTGATGATGGAGAATGTTATGCTGGTTTTTTTTACTGTTTTTTATTTTGTTTTTATTTTAGTATAATCTCCATCGTTTTTGTTTTTTTTTGCTGTCGAAATGTTGGAGTTTTCATCCAAAAAGATACTTAGGGTCTGTTAGAGAGATATGATACTGCACGAACTAACAAGGGAGGCTGGCGTATGATTTTTATATATATTTTTTTTAAGCGTTATGGAACATTTGAGACGAAAATAAATATATATAGCGTGGAAAATATTCGTGCAAGTATTTTTTCTGTCTGTAATAAGAAAAATATAGATATAAAAATGGAGTCAAATAATAAATGATGTTGATAGAATGGAAGTGCGTGTGTATGTATGTCCTTTTGAATTTCTCTTCCTGTATTTATTTATTTTTTCGCCAAACTCTCGCACTTTTCCTCCGTCGCGCGTCCCGGAGACTCAGTGAAGTGGACATAGTTTTTACTTTTTAACTTCTCTGGCCGTGAACAGCTCTGGAATCCGGCCAAAATCACTCTCCTTCTTCCTTACTCTTTCTCTCGTTCTGCATCCCCGCCCACCAGCCCCTCCCCATCCATTACCACCCAGCAAGCCAGTGTAGATTCACAAACAGCAGTCGTACAGCAGCTCCCTCGCACCACCGGCACATCCCGAGGCTTGGGCATCACCAGGCGTGAAATGCTTGCCACGTGGAATAGCCTAGACCAGTTGGGGGCCGCCGGCAGGACAGGAGTGTAAATTGGGATGGTTCAGTAATGAGAGGAGACAGGACTGAGAGGTGTAAGTTCAGGCCAGCTGCACCATTACTAAACTTAAATGTTATGTACATATATTAATTTCAGAAACAAGTCTTAATTATTATCTCAGTTTGCTGTCTATACACACACAAAAAAAGTGAATTGGCGTCACGTATATATTATTTGCTGCTGAATTGAATTATGCTTTTGACAGGCTATTAGATTACTTAATTACCGAGTTGTGTGGACATGAAAGAAAGTCTGTTTGACAGGAAATATTACACAAAGGAAAGTACTTACATAAAAAACATCGGTGGAACAAACTACTACTACTACTACTACTACTACTACTACTACTACTACTACTACTACTACTACTACTACTACTACTACTGCTGCTACTTCCCTTTCCCTTCCCTTCCCTTCCCTCCCCTCCCCTCCCCTTCCCTTCTCCTTCCCTTTCCCTTCCCTTTCCTTTCCCTTTCCTTTCCCTTCCCTTCCCTTCTCTTCTCTTCTCTTCCCTCCTCCTCCTCCTCCTCCTCCTCCTCCTCCTCCTCCTCCTCGCCAGTCGACATTGATCACTCTCCTCACCCGCTATTCATCTTCCTCTCAGCGGCTCTCTTGTGTCTTCCTCCTCTCAGTCTTTCCACCTTCTCTTCAAGTGTTACTCTGGTTTCACGCCGCCATTGTGTTCTGATATGTTCAAGCTGGAACATAGTTATTCTTCGGTTATTTTTTATCTTTATTTAATTTTTTTTGGATGATGGTTTAAGGGGAAAAAAAGATCCACCTTCTTTCCTGCTTTCCTTCCTTCCTTCCTTCCTTCTTGCCTCAGTCTTCCTCGGTCGTCATCCCTCCTTCTATTCATTTATTCATAGTTCCTTAGCTTTGTTGCATAATATATCTGTCTGTCTGTCTGTCTGTCTGTCTGTCTATTTGAGCTTTAATACTAAAATGTCTTATTTTTTTATTTATTTATTTATTTTTTTGTTCCATATTTTTTTTTCTGTTCTTTATTTCTATTTCCGTTTTTCTTTTTCCTTTTTTTTTTTTTTTCTATCGCTGTCTTTCTGTCTATTTATTTATCTGTGTTTGTCTGTCTATCTGTCTGTCTGGGTTTTCTCTCTCTCTCTCTCTCTCTCTCTCTCTCTCTCTCTCTCTCTCTCTCTCTCTCTCTCTCTCTCTCTCTCTCTCTCTCTCTCTCTCTCTCTCAGCAAGATCATAAAACTGTGGCCTGGAGAGCGTGGCGCCAGACAGGCTGAGAGGGAGGAAGGGCTTGGCGTCTTGGCACCAGGAAGGGGAGGGAAGGGGAGGGAAGGGGAAAGGAAAGAGAAAGGAAAGGGATAGGAAAGGGATCGGGTCCTCTGGGAGTCTCGAGACGATGCCTTGGAACAGTGCCATCCCAAAGGCTCCCCGCACGCCCCCCGTACGCTCCCATCACGCCCCCAGCATGCCCCCAGCACGCCCCCAGCACGCCCCCCATACTTACCCTCTCAGCGCTCCCTTGACACCGACTAGGAGCCAAGGCGTTTGTATAAGAGAGTCTTTAGGTTTCCAGCAGCGTGCACTTACAAGAAGATTTAATGTGAACAGGAGATGAGTTTGATATAAATTGTCCCTTTTTTTCACTTTTTCAGCTTGACTTGTGTTTGTCCTGGCGTGGTTTTGTCTGGTTTTGTATGTGTGTGTGTGTGTGCCTGTGTGCGTGGATGGACGGGTAGTGCGTCAGTGTATGTGTGCGCGTGTGTGTGTGTCTATTTCTGTAGGTCTGTTTTTTTTTATTTTCTTTCTTTCTTTCTTTCTTTCTTTCTTTCTGTTGCATTATCTGTCCATTTGAACTTTTTTTGTTTGTCTCTCTCTCTCTCTCTCTCTCTCTCTCTCTCTCTCTCTCTCTCTCTCTCTCTCTCTCTCTCTCCTCTCTCTCTCTCTCTCTCTCTCTCTCTCTCTCTCTCTCTCTCTCTCTCTCTCTCTCTCTCTCTCTCTCTCTCTCTCTCTCTCTCTCTCTCTCTCTCTCTCTCTCTCTCTCTCTCTCTCTCTCAACCCATTTTATATATACGAAGCAGATTGCAATAACAATAACAATCCAACCGTTTCAAACACTCGCTAGGAATTGCTATTGAGGATAATAATAAAAAAAAAACTGAAAATCGGGCCTTCAAATAAGCTCTGTAGTGCGCTGGGTTGCCGGGCTGCAAGTGTTAATATAGAACCAGTCAATAGTGTTACGGCAGGAATCAGCATCAGCAGCCCTCCCTCCCTCCCTCCTTGCCTCTCTGCCTCCCTGCCTCCCTTCTCCTATGTGTTACAAGGCGAGTGAGGAAAGGTCCGACGTAGTACTAGCTTCTGGTAACAAAATTCTTCATCACCCACATAAACTTGGATGTCTTGTTATAGAGGAAGGGAAAGTTTTGAGATAATATCGTCACCATATAATAAAAAAAACAATCATATGAGATACATAAAGAACGGTTTTTTTTTCTCTTGTTTTTTTCTCTCGCTCTCTCTCTTTGTTTTCTTTTTGCTTTGCTGTCATAGTTCAAATGTCTCTATAAAACATATGATATTCTCTTTTCTTTCCTTCTCTCTCTCTCTCTCTCTCTCTCTCTCTCTCTCTCTCTCTCTCTCTCTCTCTCTCTCTCTCTCTCTCTCTCTCTCTCTCTCTCTCTCTCTCTCTCTCTCTCTCTCTCTCTCTTTCTTTCACACACACACACACACACACACACACACACACACACACACACACACACACACACACACACACACACACACACACACACACACACACACGTATCAGCTGAGTTTTGCCTCAATACCCGCTGCGCCTCGCCAGGGAAACAGTTAATGTTGATTCAGTGCTGGTCCGCTGACGCTCAGGAGAGGAGAGTGTGTCAAGGGCTTGCTTATTCCTTCGTGTATCTTTCATGCACTCATGCTCTTGAACTCTGTTGGCTTTATATCGTGTGTGTGTGTGTGTGTGTGTGTGTGTGTGTGTGTGTGTGTATGTGTGTGTGTGTAATGGTAAGGCTGTAAGCTCCTCCTCCTCATCCTCCTCCTCCTCCTTCATGTGCATGTACAGAGAGTCAGACATTTTCCTAACAACTTCTTCCTTGCTGCTACAATATATAATCACTGCTCCCTTTCTATGCCTGCTCTGCCCTACTCTGGTGGTGGTGGTGGTGGTGGTGGTGGTGTTGGTGGTTGTGTACATCTAGTAACTGAACCTTATTCACCTCACTCACTCTGGTCGCCATAACTAAACAAGCACTGCCAAGGGATGTGAATCGAGTGGAAAATATGTCACAAACTTCCTTCAGAAAAATGTGAGAGTCGTCTGCTGGCTTAGTGATGCAAGACGAGGAAGGAATGAAGCTGGGATGGAAGAGTTTTGTGTGTGTTATGAGGGGGTTGTGTGTGTGTGTGAGAGAGAGAGAGAGAGAGAGAGAGAGAGAGAGAGAGAGAGAGAGAGAGAGAGAGAGAGAGAGAGAGAGAGAGAGAGAGAGAGAGAGAGAGAGAGAGAGAGAAAGAGAGAAAGAGAGAACACACTCACCCCATCACAGGTAATCTTTTCCGCAACACTCACCAGGAATACTAATGCTGGACAAACTTTCACCTACAGGAAATTAAAGAAATTTCATGAATGTTAACAAGCAAGGAGACAAAAAAAATGTGTGTGGCGTGCGACTGGCGGCCTTCTGTCTGTGTGTGTGTGTGTGTGTGTGTGTGTGTGTGTCGTTATCCCACCTTGGCAACGTTATCATTGGCTTCGTAACGTTCACTTTGTGGTTCGATGTATGTTTTTTTTCTTCACGTGTTTACTTTGTTCTTTGTTAGTACCAAGTATAAGAAGCGGAGGTGACAAGTTGGCTGACAAGTGATGCAAACCCAGACGAGGGAAGCACAGTTGAACACCTTAAGTAGACGAGACGAGACGAGACGAGACGAGACAGCTTCGAATGTGGTGTCGGTAGTTGAGCCTCTTAGGGTTAGGAAGGCTCGGGTTTATCATACATTGCTAGCCATTAGTAGTCTGCGAGGCCACAGTCAAGGGTGTGTCGTAGAGGGGAAGGGACGGTAATTGTTCTGTGAGTGAGATATGTTTTATTTATTCATTTATATATGTATTTATTATTTTGTTCTTTTTCAGAGGATCATCGTGAAGGTAACTAACTGCCTCTCAGCTAAACTAACGAAACCAAATTGTACAAGAAACAGACTGTCATCACCAGACCAGGTAATGAGTGTTTGTGTTTGTGTGCGTGTGCGTGTGCGTGTGTGTGGGTGTGTGTGCAAGAGGTTCAGATAGATCGATAGATATATAGATAGATGAATGAATGAATGACTGAATGAATTAATGAACGGAGAGAAGGAACTTAACTGCATGACTAAAACGGATGATAGTTAAGCTTTCAGTAGACTTATCCATCAAATAAACAAATGTATAAGATATTGTAGTCATTATATACACTTGTTCATCACTGACGGACATTTCCACACACAGGTTTATCTATGGTGAGACTCGGGGAGGTTGAACGCTGAGTAGCAGCAACACGCCCCACGCCCCACCACGCCCCGACCCACGCCCCGCCCCGCTCAGCCGACCACGAAATGCAGATGAAGTAACCTTGCTTGATGGAGTAGAATATTCACATGAAGGTAAGTGTCTGCTATATTTCGTGTAATACATCAAGAGGTGTTAGATTTAGGGCACCATATTGCGGCGTTGAGTGCGGTAACTGGGCCTGAATTGCGCCATGTATCTCTCTCCCGCACCGGATATGAGACGCAAAACAGAGAATTTATTGCCGTGATCTTATCAGCATAAAATTTCCATCTTGGATACTTTTGTTTCGACTCAGAATTTATGGCGAGTCATGTATAATCTGTTTGCGTCTTTGTTTTGTTTTCCTTGAGTGTTATTTACGGAGTTTTTGCAATGAAAGTTTCCTTGTTATGCAGTTTTTTTTACGTAAAGTTGTCATGTTTAACGGAATACTTAATGACGGTGTGTGTCTATGAAGATGATAGTACGTTAATTACCTTATATGGGTGAGGTTGATAATCATGTACTGGTCCTTAAGTGTTTAGTAATGACTCGTATACTTCAACAAACGTATTAGTTCCTTGTCTAACAATGAGAAAATTGAAAGGAAATCATAATCCCTCCATATAAGAAGAAATCAAAGGAAATAGATTAAAAATAGAATAGAATACACGAGCAAAAGATATAAAGAGTTCTTGGTCGAAGTTTAAATTTTTTCCAGTGACAAATAGATTGAAAGAAACACTAATTAGATGTCCACCAAAGGACTTCCAAACCACTGAATACACACACACAAACACAAAACAAAACAAAAATACAAAAAATATAAATAAAACAATGTTCCCTTCTCTCATTCCTGACTTGAAGCTCATTGTGGGAGGGTGAAAAAAACAAAGAAAACAAATAACGAATAAAATAAAAAATGAGGAGGGGAAGGAAAGTGAGATATTGAAGAGCAGGAAGAGGACAGGATAACTGGCATTACAATCGAGTGAGGGTGTGAGGGAGGGGGAACCAATGGTATTCTCACACACGAACAAAAGGAAGGAAATGAAGATGACACCAACATTTTCTCTCATTTCTTGGTGTGACAGGAGAAAGAGGGAGAGCAAGGGGACGTGTGCGGGGGACGGGCGCAATCAGAGAGAGAGAGAGAGAGAGAGAGAGAGCGAGAGAGCGAGATCTAAACGTGAGTGTTACTTCCTAAATTGAGAAGACAAAAGGTGAATTGTCAGAGTATTATTTCTTCGAGTAGATAATCAACAGTAATTTTTGTGGACAATTTTGTTACAATCACTTCCTATCATAAATTAGAACTTTTGATCAAGAAATATTAAGTTCATTCTATTTATCAAGTCTTTCTATAATTAGTTTTTGTTGTATTGTGTCTCACTTCGGATTTGGGACAAAATTATAACAACAGGAATTATCTACTTACTCCTGCTTGGGTCTTAGGTGAGGAAAAGTAGAATTAAGTTAGAATTGAGTAATAAGAGTAGATATATTAGAGACTCTGATGCAAGGTAATATGTGTGTGTGTGTTAATCTTATTCATAATGCACACGGTATTGTAAATTATATTGTATTATGATTTATATGGAATGGAAACTGGATCTAATTGCTTCTTGTAAAAAAGATGAAGAAAAGTTAGATTATTTAGTGTGCTAGATAGACAAGGTGTTCATATATCCTTTAAGTGTATTAGATAAATGATTAGTTCCACTAGTACCAACATTGAGTTAGCAGATGAATATTTTAACTTCCTGAAATACTGTACGTGAATAGTAATGAAAACACACAACAGAGAAGTCAATAAATGAACGACTACTGTTTCCAATTTGCATTAACATGGCTTGGTTCTGTGAGTTGCATGTGACACTGAATTGGAATTTACGTCGACTCATCAGGAATATTGATTCTATGTCTGGTAAGGCTGAGACAAGGAATATTGAGGCTTCGGGTTATTGTAATTACTGCGTAATTAGTAGTCATAGAACAAATATTCATAATGACAGTTGTATAGTTTAATTAGGTCTATCAGATGCTGCAATGATATTTCCAATATCTCTAATAGCTTTCGAAAAAATGAGGAAGAAAGTCATGTTTGGGAGAAAAAAATTGTTTCATTTTACTGCGTAATTATTAGTCTTAGACAACACCACCACCAACAGCAACACCAACACCATTACCATAACAACGTCGCCCCCTCGTGCCTCCACACACCCGTCTCTGCTTGCTACACCACCGACGATCTCTTTCACTAAATGCAAATATCCACAGCCCTAAACTCTCCTTTTTCAGAACCTCCACCACCCCTCCCTTCCTCACATTCCTTCCCTTTACTCTTCCTCACCCGAACACCCCTCCCCTCCTCTCGTATCCTCTTCTTCCCCTCCCCCATTCCTCCCCTCTTCTCATTCCCTCCCCCCTCACCCCCAACACCACTGGCCTCTCACCTCCTCTCTACTACTACTACTACTATATACTACTACTACTACTACTACTACTACTACTACTACCACAATTTCTACAACACTGTATTAGTAATTGCCTATCCTATAACACAACACATAATAGCCATTCTCTTCTCCACCATCTTATTTCACGACAAGTATGAAATCCATTTACATTCAGACCAAGTTAGTTAAGCCACACGTCTATGCAGGTTCCCATTACCTTCACCTGTTACTACAAGCCTACATCTGGGTCTGGCTGGTGGGCTGGCTGGCGGGCTGGCTGGCTGGCGGGCTGGCGGGCGGGCGGGCTGGCTAGCGGGCTGGTGGGCTGGCTGGCTGGCTGGCGTGGTGTTGGCTGTCAGGTTCCGTGGTGCTTTGTATGTCTGTATTTGTATTGTTAAGTGTAATTCTCCCTTTGAACTGCCTGCCACCAATAAGAGCTCTCGATAATATGCAGCCACTCATGTCCACCCAATATTCTGATTCTGAAGGAAGTGTCTGTTTCTGAGTTCACGTCCAGGAATACTTGAATATTTTTTTTATTGTTAGCGTGACCTTGGTGCTGTGTGGTCTGTGGTGTCACGCGCTAGGTTCTCTGGGGGGAAGGTTTGTTCTAATTCATCATGAGGATATTTTTTAAGTTTAGCATATCATATCGCATCGTTTGGTCAGTATAATGCAGTTCATGTAGACTATAGTATATTTACAAAGACATGACGAATGTTAAATCTGGTTATACCGTGACCTTCTATCTCGCACATGAATATTATAAAACAGTGTCAGGTAAATAATGGCTGGTATCATAACAGAGCAAAGTTTTTAAACCATTTTTCTCTTCCTTTGCTTACATTTTTAAATTTAATACATTTTTCATTCTGGTTGTCCTTTGCATTTGGTAGTAGTATTTTTGTCATTCTAGTTATCGTTTTGGTATGGTATAACACGCTTATCCTTGTGTCTGCTTCACCTGTTCCTCGTCAAGCTCTTTGTCACCGTGAGTGTTTCCGTGACCTGAATAGAAGCTGCAGAATTGTATGTGTTCACCCTGAATGGATATGTTATTCCCGTGCCACTAAGCCTTTGTGTACAGGACAGGTAGGTTCTCAGAGGTTGATTCAGGGGGAAACGACATCATTAGGAGAATTGCGAGTGAGATGAGGGTGATGTGCCTTGCCTAACCTTGCCAAACCCACGTTCAGATCCCGCCAATGTATCACAATTGTCACTCATCACGTGTATGTTATCATAACTTTGATAGCAATTCCATTAGTGTCATATTGATGAGGTAATATAGTATATACATCAGCTTGTCATCAGTTTGTCGTTACTATTACTTACTGTAATTTAACCTAACCTAACCTAACCTATAACCTATCTAGGCTAATGTAGGAGTTGTATTTCTCTTGGTCTTTATATTTGTTTTCTTTATTTTTCGGTACTCGTATATTGTGCTTGACTTTGTACTCGATCCTGGTGTGTGTGTGTGGGTGTGGGTGTGTGCGTGTGTGTGTGTGTGTGTGTGTGAGGGTCAATACTCCACGGAATGATTTATGTGTGATGCATCGTGTCGCTGAAAACTCTGGGTCGCCTTGAATCGTCAAATCGTGTTGCCTCGATGCCAGGTTGTGTTTCAGGAGTTTTTCCCTGTCCGCGTGTCTCCCTTTTCCTCCTGCAATGTTTTCACTTCACTGAGTCATTTAACTTGTACTTTGGAACACCGTCATATTCTTTCTTTTTCATGGATTCCTTGTTTTCATTCGCCTGGGAGGTTGAGAATGAGTCTGGCAGAAATCTAGACGATGTTAAGACTGATTTTTCCTTTTTATATTTTTGTATTGGAAGTAAATTCGATTAACAAACCACAAAAGCAGTTCTAGAGTATGTATATCGTACTAATTTGTATACATATTTGGGTTTCAAGTCCTTTTGGCTACAGAGTGTCATCGTTCTCTAGCATAACACTTCTCACTCGGATACTTTCAACCCAGTTTGTTCCGTTCACCCTCACCTGGTTCCGTCCGATCGTGCTTTTAATCTTTCCATAGTTGTGAGCGAGGGGAAGCGAGGGGAGGAATCTCGTAGGTGATGTATCCTTCGTGTGTCCAGTCCCCCTACGGCTGGTCATGGGTCCAGGACAACCCCGCAGCCTTGTTGGTGGCGGTGTTACATGCATGTTCAACTCTCCGATATTGTATAGGGTGAGAGAATCCTTTGACTCCTACTCTATTTACAGTATTTCAGATTTGTTATTGATTGTTATTCAGAGTATTTCATTTTGAGTAATTGTTCTCCATGTGTATTTTATAAAACCGTTGACTTGTTCTTTAGATGCACGCAATGTTCATTACGGAATAACTTCATGTTCTTGATACTTTCTCCCCCGCTTACCATCATCAGTTTTCTTTCCCTCCCAAACGAACCTAATTTCCTCCGCCGCTCTCCTCCTGAATTGCCTCTGTATTGCCTCTGTATTCTGTATTCTTTATGATAGGTTGTTTCAATTATTCTTTCCACCATTCACGGTCTTATCATCCACCAGCAGTCGGTCTCACGTCAGACAAGCTTCCTTTTTAAAGTACTAAATGTCTATCTACTGAACACTTTCCATTTCTCTTATTTTTCTCTTAGCATTGTTACTCCATTCTTCACTCCCTCTTGCTTTTTTGTCTCCTCCTACGTCGTCTCTCCTCGTCACCTGTTACTCCTTTCCTTCGCCGTCTCGTCCCAATTTTCTTAAGTGTATTTTTTAGGTGTATCTGTGAGGGTGAATGAACTCCTCCTACACACTTGTCACCCTTTCCTCCCCCACGTACATCCACTACAGGTATACCATATGCACCCCTAATATTCTATCTCTGGTATTCTCTCCGACCCTCGCATTTAGATCCCGTATGACAATTGCTCTCTCTCTCTTTCTCTCTCTTTCCCCAAACATTTAGCAATATCCACAAAGCTTCACCTTCAATCCACATCATACATCCCTCGTGTACTATTGTCAGTAAAAATGTGGGATTTAATCAAACAAACAAAGAAGTACTGACATGAGAGAGAGAGAAAAAAAAAAAGAGAGAGAGAGAGAAAGAGAGAGAGAGAGAGAGAGAGAGAGTTCCTAGTCCTACCTCTTTGTTATCTTGGCTTTCTTTCTGCCTGTCTTTTCTGTCTCTGTCTTTGTCTCCTGTCTTCGTCTGAATGTCTTTTTGTCTGTCAGTCTTTCTCTCTCTCTCTTTTGAACTTTGCTGTATAGTGTTTTTGAGAAGGATGTTAGGAAGTCGACTTGGTGTGCGTGTGCGTCCTTCCTTCCTTCTTTCCTTCCTTTCTTTCCTCCCTCTCTCCCTCCCTGCCTTCCTTCCTTTCTTCCTTCCTTCCTTGTCCTCTTGTGTTCTTGCAGGGTAGAAAAAAAATTAACGAAAAAATGCAGGAACACTTAAGTCTCCGTGGCAGATGTTGTCGGTCTTCACCCAAGGTTGTCAGTACAGATAACATAAAAGTCAAGTGTCTATAAAGGCAATTCATGTTATTTTCAAGCTTGCATCCCCGACTCCGCTCCTTCCTCCCCGCTCCTCCCCGCGGCGCCACTCCCAGATCAAGGACAAAAATTCAAGCCTCGAGTGCCAGAAAGAGAGACAGATACACACAGAGACAGAGAGACATAAGAACAGAGACATATATAAAGACAGAGACAGACACAAAGACAGACTTAAAAACAGAGACAGAGAGTGATAGACAGAGGAACATAGACAGAGAAAGAGGAACAGAGGCAGACAGACAGAGGGGAACAGAGACAGATAAACAGGAACAGAGACATACAGAGGAACAGAAACGACAGAAGGACAGAGACAGAGAGGAATAGATAGACAGAGGGAGAGACAGAGACATTTATTACTTTTATTTATTATTTTAACTAGAAACCAGTTAGTATGGAGTACATTTTTCCCCTATTTTTAAGTTATGATAAATGTACATATATTTTATTTCTCTTTATTTATTTATTTATTTCTATTAAATGTTGGTCTAAGGGTTGTGTGGTAAAAAAAAGAAGTATTTGCCGTATCTCATTGTGTTTGTCGTGCTACTACTACTACTACTACTACTACTACTACTACTACTACTACTACTACTACTACCATCATCATCATTACCATCTATATGAATTACACTGCTGTACTGATAAGCTCTTTCCAACTTGAAGAGAAGGAAAAATTTTGGTTCCATAAGTGTAAGAACGTGAAGTCCTTTAAGCCTTGATGTCAGAACTGAGTCAGCTGCCTCGATTTATTATTCTGGGGAACGAGGGTCCTTTTTGAGCGAGAGAGAGAGAGAGAGAGAGAGAGAGAGAGAGAGAGAGAGAGAGAGAGAGAGAGAGAGAGAGAGAGAGAGAGAGAGAGAGCGAGAGAGCGAGAGAGCGAGAGAGAGAATTTCACATCTACATATTACCATTCTGAAAAATGTTTCTCCCCCAAACGAGTGAAATTTGTCCTTGATCACATCTCCTCCTCCTCCTCCCCCTCCTCCCCCTCCTCCCCCTTCTCCTCCTTCCTCCCCCTCCTCTCCCTCCTCCCTCGGGCGTCGGTCAGTCGGGTGCACCTCGTCCCTCCCGTCAATCCGGCTTAATGGAACAGGAACAGGAAGTGAAACCGGAAGAAACGGATTCCTTGCCAAGAGAAGCGAGCCAAACGGACACGTTTCTTTCCTCCCTTCCTTCCCCTCCTTCCTTCCCATCCATCCTTCCCTTCCCTCCCTCCATCTCCTCTTTCCATCTCTCCTTCCCTTCCCTCCTCCTTCCCTCCCTTCCCTCCCTTCCTTCCCTTCCTTCCCTCTCTCCTTTCCTTCTTTTCCTAAGGGAGCACGACATTCCCTACTCCTCACCCTCTCTCTCAGCTCATCCTCCACCCACTACCCTTCCACCTCCACCACCACCTCCACCTCCACCTCCACCCTCCTTCCCCCCAGCGGTCGTTCCTCTCTCTCTCTCTCTCTCTCTCTCTCTCTCTCTCTCTCTCTCTCTTTCCCTCGCATCGTAAACAAAGTCATGAGTCGGAAAGATCTACTCCTACCGCCTCGCTGTGTGTATCTCTTGCCTCAGAAGACGACTCGGGGCAATTCTTATTGATGTTTTATGGGTCTGTGTGTGTGTGTGTGGGTCTCTCTCTCTCTCTCTCTCTCTCTCTCTCTCTCTCTCTCTCTCTCTCTCTCTCTCTCTCTCTCTCTCTCTCTCTCTCTCTCTCTCTCTCACGCACACACACATTTGATCTCTTTCCCGTTCCAAACCATTGACTTATTTAACCTCATCTTCCTTGCCCTGTTTCCTCGCCTCACCATCACCACCATCATCACTATCATCACTATCACCACTATAGCAATCACTATCCTTTATTCTCCCACCTTTCACTATCACCTCATCTTCCCCGCCTCACCTGCCCTTCTCCGCTCCCACGCCTCCGGAACCCTCACCTTTCCTACCGCTAAGGCCGCCCGAATAGCAAGGTTCACGTAAGACCAAACACAATTACCACGAGGATAAAAGACTGACAGCTACCAACACTTACCAATTATACCTTAAATCTTTTCTCTTTGTTGGCGTGTAATGGGTTTTTCTTGGTTTTCTGTTTTTCTTCTTCTTATTCTTCAATTGTTTTGCTTCTATCATTATTTTTTGGGGGGTTCTAGTGTTGTTCTGCTTGTTGTTCTTCTCCTGCTCGTTCTTCTCCTGCTCTTTCTTCTTCTCCTTCTCCTTCTTTTCCTCCTCCTCCTCCTCCTCCTCCTCCTCCTCCTCCTCCTCCTAACATATATACGTTATATTGTGTAGATTTAGGATAGGTCATCTCTATGTATTTGTGTCATATGAGACCAGCATCAATCAGTAAAGTTAAATAATAGTTATTTAATTATTGTTATTAGGCAAGCAAGGATGAAATACAGTTTGATATTATAGTAATCAGGAAAATAAGGCCAGATTCGTGTTCAGCATGACCGAAAACCTCATTGTACCAATTTTCATGAGATTCGGAAAAATGGAAATTTTCATGAAATTTTGTAGGGTACACCCTTAGAATTTTTTACATAAATCATATATTTTGAAATAACTCGAAATGTATGGGGCTTACGTAAAAAACGTATAGAATATAAGAGAAAGAGCCGAAGACACTCGTTGTATTGAGCTATAGCGAAATGGAATTGGAATTTAATTATAGATGTAGGAGTGCAAAGTATTATGCATTAATAACTTTCACATAATTTTAATTTTCTTCATAAGTATTAGAGTTATTGAAAAAAGGATGACAGTATGAGATAGACATTATCAAACTCCATAACTTAGCTTCTATATAATTTGTTTGTAGAACTAATATTTACGTAGTAAATGGGAAACAAACTTTTTCGACCTCAATTCTGATGGAATTTACGAGCCACAAAATGGAAAATGCAAATATTATAGTAATGACAAAAGTAATTCCAGATTAGTGATCAGCATGCCCGAGAACCCCTTGGTAACAATTTTCATGAGTTGTGTTGAAATATTAATAAAAGCTTAACCAGTGTCATATAGGATCGGCATATTTCTCTTTATTTAAGTTCCTATAACAGTTTGCTGGAAGGAATGGCTGGGGATAGTAGGGAGAGGAGAAGCCTCCTTCTTGCTTTTATATCTTATTGTTATAGTAGTGCATGAGGATTTATGGAATTGTGTTAGTTCATTCTCGTTATAAGCTAACACACGCTCTGTTACCTGCTATTCCTGTGTCCTTCCTGCTTCACCTCCTCCTGCTGCTGCTTCTGTTTCTCTAGCTCCTGTTCCTCCTCCACAGTCAGGCTAATGGAAGGGCTCACGTAAGCCCCAACGCAATTACCACCTCAAGGAGACTGACAGGTAGTGCCACTTGCCAATAAGATAATGAGTCTTTCTCTTCTTTCCTTTTCCCTCTCATAACTCCCTCGCTCTTGTTGCTTCTCCTACCCATTCTCCCTATTCTCTTCCTCCTCCTCCTCCTCCTCCTCCTCCTCCTGCTGCCACTCCTCTTCCTCCTGTTTTTTCTCCATTCCTATTCCTCCTCCTCCTTTTCATACTCTCTTTCTGTATCTGATCATGTTATTCTCCTCCCTTCACCTTTTTTTTCTTTATTTTCCTTGTCTCTTTTCACATTTTTTTCATATTTTTCACGTTTTTTCCCTTTCATCCCTCCGTCCTTTCCTCCTCTTCCATCGTCCATATCAACAATCTTCTGGTTTATACGTTAGTCAAAATACTTCATAAAAAAATTAAATCAAGTTGGACCTCACCTCGCGTTCACCTCCATCTGTCAGCTTCCAGGAAAGTGTGGGTGGAAGTTTTTCACAAAGTAGATGTGTGTGTGTGTGTGTGTGTGTGTGTGTGTGTGTGCGTGTGTGTGCGTGCGTGTGTGCGTGTGTGTGTGTGTGTGCTTTTGTTGACGATGTAAGTTTGAAATTGACCAACCAACCTTGAGTGAGAAGTTTTTTTTTATTAACGATTTTACGAGAAGTATTTCATTTTTTGTTTTTGTGGTGATGGAAGAAACTAGTTTTCACATTTTTTATTTCATTTAAGCTTGTACTGTTCAATTTTACTACAATAACAGCTTGACAGGGAAGAAGTGTGTTACGAAGAAAATACGAGAACATATAATACATAAATCACACACTACTGACAACAACAAAACAGTGACACATACTTCGCTGATCATGTAGAAACCAAATTCATAACATATAGAAAATAAACAAACGCTTAAGCAAGGGAATAAGTTCATGGTTGAATTATGTTCGAAAATAATGAGGCAAATGGTGTGGAAAGCAGTCCAGTGTTGAGGCAGCGACAGACTGTTAATGACTGCGAGAGACTGCCAAGAGACGCTAAAAGGCCCACACCAGCTAAATCACGTTATCCTGTGTGCCGCGACTGCATGATAATGTTATTTTGCCGAAGCTGATAGTACCTTTTCGTCTCTTTTCATCCAAGTTCGACTGAAATATAGAGTGGGTGGTGGTGCGAGGGTGGCAGGGTGGAAGGGTGGGATGTAAATGTATTAAGTGGTATGTCAATATGAATGATTCGTATGCTAATAAAATTTTAACTTAGTTGGGGGGATATATTAAAATGTATGTTCGGTTGCTTTAATGTTTTCTGGTTATATATTTAGTTTTATATAATTTTTGTATAGTTTTGGCTATTGTAGAATTATCACCCTCGAATCATCATCATCATCATCATCATCATCATCATCATCATACATTGAGGAATCTTCAACGCATACAGTTTTCCCTGTGTGTGTGTGTCTGTGTGTCTGTGTCTGTGTCTGTGTGTGTGTGTGTGTGAACGAGTGTATTAGTAAGTGACGAAACTATAGTAAAAGGCGAAAAGGAGGAGGAGGAGGAGATGGAAGGTAGGAGCTAAGAACGAAGGAAGAGGAAGAAAGAGAAGGAAAAAGAGAAAAGACCCAGGAAGCCTTAAGCAACAAAGTGAGCATCATTAAAAGTCTGGCTGCTGGTTCCTTTCCTCTTCCTTCTTCGCCTCCTCCTCCTCCTCCTCCTCCTCCTCCTCCTCCTCCTCCTCCTCCTCCTCCTCCTCCTCCTCCTCCTCCTCCTCCTCCTCCTCCTCCTCCTTGCTTCTCACGTGCCTCTCCGCCCAAACTTTGAACTCAAACTCGCCTCAAGAAAGGTTTGAAGTCGTCAGAATTTTCAATGTGGTGCTGTTGCTGCTCCACGCTGCTCCCTGCTGGAGACACTGATTCCCTGTAGCTGACTGGCTGGCTCGGTGCTGCCCTGTGTCCTATGTCTAACTAGCACTGTGCTGTAGGCGGTGGTCTGTTTTTTTTTCTATTTATACCTATCCTCCTGGCAAAAGATTATGTTTGGAGATAGATATAAAAAGAAAAGACAGATTTCTTCTTTTGTTTTAACTTTTACGAAGGTTTTTTTTTCTTTTTTTTCCGCAATCTGGATTTTGTGTGTGTGTGTGTGTGTGTGTGTGTGTGTGTGTGTGTGATTGTGTGTGTGTGATTTTCTTTTTTTTCATGGTTTATTTTTTGGTTTATTTTTGTTTTGCTTGTCTGCTTCTTGTTTGTCTCATTCTGTCTGTATCTCTGTTTGTCTGTCTGTTGCTGTCTGTTTTTGTCTGTTTGTCTGCATGGTTGTGTCCGTCCATCCATCCATCCATCCATCTCTTTATCATTGTCTGTCTGTTTGTCTCTCTCTCTCTCTCTCTCTCTCTCTCTCTCTCTCTCTCTCTCTCTCTCTCTCTCTCTCTCTCTCTCTCTCTCTCTCTCTCTCTCTCTCTCTCTCTCTCTCTCTCTCTCTCTCTCTCTCTCTCTCTCTCTCTCTCTCTCTCTCTCTCTCTCTCTCTCTCTCTCTCTCTCTCTCTCTACCATTACCTCCTCCACGTAACTCATCTCTAAAAAAAAACTTCAGCTCATACCTAACGTGACTCGTTTTTCGTCCATGATTCCCAACACTTCCAACTCCATAAATTTACGGTAGCGACACCTTCCCGAGACGAATTTATTACCTCCTACTCCTACTCCTTCCTAATAATTTAACCTCCATTGAGTTTCCCTTAATAACAGTGTGAGAGGAAAAAGCAGTAAAGATGATACCATGATGTCTAAACTAAAAGATGAATGTGTTGTTATGTGAAAATGTCTACCTGTGTTCCTCATATGTGAAGATATAGTTATTCCTGGTTTCCCGAGGGTTGTTATGAAGTTAGTTTCCTCTCTATCCCTTATATCTCCCTTCCCCCTTTTCTCTTCCCTTTTTTCCCCTGTTTCTTTCGTCACCTGCCTCCCTTCCCTCCCGGGTGCGGCGGGGCGTGTACAAGGCGGTCAAGGTGTGGTGGTTGATGGTTTGTAAGGTTGCTAAAGACCCGAGGCGCAGCGTAACACACCACGTGATGTGACTCTCCTTCCTCACCTGTCATTCCTCACACTGGATGTACTTGTGCACGTGTTACTATGAGTCAAACATTAATATGAATTGGTGTGTGTTTATTCTATTTCACACTAGAGTGGTACGCTTCTTCACCCTCTCCTTTTCTGCTTTCTTTAGTACACTCTCCCCTTAAGGCATTCCTACATTCCCTAAAAATCCTTCACCACGACACTTTCCTTCCACACAAACCAGTTATTGCTTTTATACAATTTATTGAAACTCACGTACCAGAGACTCAGCACGACAGACACGTTTTCTTCGACCCTCGTATTCCCGCCTCGCTCAATAGATAGATTTTACCCGTCGGGAGCAATCTATTACCCTGGCCACGTAGACAGAGGCGGAACCAGCAGGTCTTTGCCGCCCCCTCCCACCATTCCCACTTATGAGGAGAAGAGGCCTCGCCCCTAACGCGGTGCCCAAAGCCTTCCCCGCGCAGGGCTGGTGTTAGCGTGACGAGCTCAAGGTGTGTTAGGCTTGGAGGGGCGTGAGGGGCATGGGGGGTGTGAGGGGCGTGAGGGGTGTGAGGGGCGTGAGGGGTGTGAGGGACGGGAGGGGGGTGAGGGGCGTGAGGGGTGTGGGGGGCTGAGAAAATTGGCAATTGTTTCCTGTGTTCTGTTCTGTTCCAGACACTGACAGCTGCAGATGGCGGCCTTGGCGCTTCACTGAATGTTGGTAATTAATTAACCTATAATAGTTAATAGATATATTAACCCGTTCGTTCCTTTTCTTGTTCTATGTGTAATTTCGTTGTTTCTTTCTCTTTCTTTTTCTGTTACACACACACACACACACACGCACACACACACGCACACACACACACACGCACACACACACACATTTGACCCTCACACTCTGGATGCTGACGAGGATGCTACTCCTCCCTCCCTCCCTCCCTCACCCTCTTTCCCTCTGCCTTTCCCTCCGCGGCCAAACCAAGCCAGGCGTCAGACGGCCATGCGTCTGATTGCCCTGCTCACCATTCCTCTCACTCCCTCGTCGTGGCGGGACAGACTGTTAAGAGCTGTAGTGTAAACGTTCGCACGCACACGCGCACGCGCACGCACACACACACACACACACACACACACACACACACACACACACACACACACACACACACACACACACACACACACACACACACACACACACATATAACACACACACACAATACACCTTCATTCGCTACACGTTTCAGAGTCGTGCCAGTGTCCTGCAAACATTCTGGTCTTAAAAGTGGTGGTGCCTCTCCTTTCATCGGCCTTATATTCACCTTCACACCCTCGCCTCAGTTGCATCTTCCGCCCTTTTATTGTGGAATCCTCAGCTTATTTGTTTCAGGAGAAATTAATTATTCTGATGAGTCCTGCCGCACCTTCCCGTACACGTTAAAAAAGTACTTAAAAAGGTTTTCCACTCTTCTACTTACTTACGGAAGCCATAACGAACTGAGACTAAACGAGGAACAACAAAACATTACCATTCATTTTCTTCAACCATCCATCGGTGTTTTCAAGATTAATATTATGGTATTTGTATTTGATGCCTTTATTTGGGTTGTTTATTTATTTATTTTTACTCTGAAACTCTTGAAATATTCATCCGCTGAGTGACTGTTAATTTCTTATCCATTTCTTTGTTGCACTGAAATGTATGTTCAAACCGAATAATTTTGTTGTGAAATGCAAAGGTATAGTACGTGATAGCATAACAATAACTAACAGAACACTGGCGTTTAAAAGTGCACCAATGCTCATGTGGTTTGGTCACTTGGAGAGAATACGAAAAAATGACAAGGATCTATGGTTTTGATTTCGTCCAATTTATGTTGCATTCCTGCTAACAAGTTTGGCCCCAATTGGCTGTATGATCTATTCCATATGATTAATTAATGTATTCGTAGTCCAAAATATGACTCAGTATTGCGTCCACATGAACTGAGGTGAGTGCAATGGTGGAGTGCAATGAGTCATTTCCACTGGTCTGGTGTGAACAGTTTGTGTAAAAGTTAACAACAGATTATGGGACCGTGAAACATCGAGTCTAGTTCCTGTGTTCAATTTCCTATGTACACGCGTATAGTTTATTGTCCATTTTGCATTGCCTGAAAAAAATAAACATCATATTTTTACCTCGTTGGATGAAGCCTGAACATAAATGAGAGCCTCAAAGTTATAATAAAAACTCGTGTTAGCTAGCAGTGTAGGTGTCTTTGAATAGGAAAACATAACATCAGTAACATACCTATTTTATTTTTCTACAGAGGGGACTCGTGCCTAGCCGCCGCCAGTCGTCTCCAGGACTTGGGATGATCAATGTGTTATGGAACCACTGGGAAGAAAAAAGTGTAAGTACTTAAACAACATTGGAAGGAAATCTGATTTTCTCCCATCAAGTGTACGGCATCGACCGGAGATAATGTGCCTTGAGCATATGTATTATCTTGCAAGGATGGTTCGAGTAGGTAACGTACAGGCTATTTTTATATATCTTGTGTGTGTAAAGTTCAAGCGCAATGAATGTACAATGGCATAACACAGTACATTCTTAAGGTCACATTTGTTTATAGCAGTCAATAGCATTAACTTATGGTATTTGTGGTCTTAACGGGATCAAAACAAATGAAATATGCATTAAACTTTATTGAAAAGTAAACAACGCGGGTAATTTCAACTTTCCTCATGCCGCAGGAGTGATGCAACTTTTATTAGGCTTCATGAGATTCCAGGGAAGTCTTGCTTGACATGAGGCTTGAGTGAGATGGCAGAAAGACGTCCTCCTTAATGCTATCTAATTACACCTTTATTCTGCCAGCAATTAATTATTTTCTTCTTTACGTCAACGAAGACAGGAAAAAATGTGTAAAAGAAATTGTGTAATAAAAAGCCGCCACATGTCTCGCTCCTATAAGAAAGAAAGAAGTAGAACACAAATGAAAGAAAATAATTTAAAGAAAATTTAAGCGCTCTCTTATTAAAGCCAAATTCTAAGGACGGCGAAGCTACAGGCAAAGTGTTCCTTAAACTTAGTACATGAGCAGCTCAACAAAATCGTTTTCCCTTATTTTTGGTATTCATTTATTTGTCTTGTACTACGAAGGATATTAATACATTGCAAACAAAAAATAGACTTCTGTTGTTTATTAGCATTCATTTTACAAACTAAATAGACGTCGGTAAATGATTCCACAGATAGACTCCATGGAAGCCTTCATGTTACTGCCGATGAAACCAAATCCAACGCCAGATTCCGCAGAAGAGGAAGACTCCAGGACTTCCTGAGTAGAAAATAATAAAAGATAGTAATGAGACGGAAGAAAGGTGTTGGGTTAAAAGTCTAGCATATAAAAAATGTATTGCGACACACAAAGCTGACCTTAGCATAAGGAAGTCATTTTTAAAAATTTAGATATAAATCTTACAGCAACATCTTTTTAGGCTTATATGACACTATAGTCCGACAGATCTTAGCAGAGCTTTCTGGTGGGACAGAATCCAGTCTTCCCATGGGTCCAACGTTGCCATGTCTACGTGAACTAGCCAGTTAGAACTTGATGTACATAAGTAAAAGGCATATAAAATGTTTTAACGAAAATCCATGCAACAAAAAATATAAAAAAATCATGTATAAAATAAAAGTTAACGTGCTACGCTTACGATATTCATATGAATATCGAAGCGCGGCATACATCCTTCTTCCATAAACATTTTTTCGAAAGCTATTAGAGATATTGGAAATATCATTGCAGCATCTGATAGACCTAATTAAACTCTAAAACTGTCATTATGAATATTTGTTCTATGACTCATAATTACGCAGTAAAATAAAACTTTATATTTATATAAAAACATGACTTTCCTCCTCATTTTCTCGAAAGATATTAGAGATATTGGAAATATCATTGCAGCATCTGATGGACCAAATTAAACTGTACAACTGATATTATGAATATTTGTTGTATGACTAATAATTACGCAGTAAAATAAAACTTTATATTTATATAAAAACATGACTTTCCTCTTCATTTTCTCGAAAGCTATTAGAGATATTGGAAATACCATTACAGCATCTAATAGACCTAATTAAACTGTACAACTGTAATTATGAATATTTGTTCTATGACTAATATTTACTCGGTAAAATAAAACTTTATATTTATATAAAAACATGACTTTCCTCCTCATTTTCTCGAAAGCTATTAGAGATATTGAAAAAATCATTGCAGCATCTGATAGACCTAATAAAATTGTACAAATGTCATTATGAATATTTGTTCTATGACTCATAGTTACGCAGTAAAATTAAACTTAATATTTATATAAAAACATGACTTTCCTCCTCATTTTCTCGAAAGCTATTAGAGATATTGGAAATATCATTGCAGCATCAGACACACCTAATTAAACTGTAAAACTGACATTATGAATATTTGTACTATGACTAATAATTACGCAGTAAAATAAAACCGTATAATTATATAAAACCACGACTTTCCTCCTCATTTTCTCGAAAGATATTAGAGATATTGGAAATATCATTACATAATCTGATAGACCTAATTAAAATCTACTACTGTCATTATGAATATTTGCTCTAGTACTAATATATACTGAATTTTACTTCTTTTTAAATTACTTTCTTCCTCATTTTCTCGAAAGCTATTAGAGATATTGGAAATATCATTGCACCATCTGATACACCTAATTCAACTGTACAACTGTCATTATGAATATTTCTTCTATGACTAATAATTACGCAGTAAAATAAAACCGTATATTTATATAAAAACATGAATTTCCTCCTCATTTTCTCGAAAGCTATTAGAGATATTGGAAATATCATTGCAGCATCTGATAGACCTAATTAAACTGTACAACTGTAATTATGAATATTTGTTCTAGGACTCATAATTACGCAGCAAAATGAAACTTAATATTTATATAAAAACATGACTTTCCTCCTCATTTTCTCGAAAGCTATTAGAGATATTGGAAATATCATTGCAGCATCTGATAGACCTAATTAAACTATACAACTGTAATTATGAATATTTGTTCTATGACTAATAATTACGCAGTAAAATGAAACTTAATATTTATATAAAAACATGACTTTCCTCCTCATTTTCTCGAAAGCTATTAGAGATATTGGAAATATCATTGCAGCATCTGATAGACCTAATTAAACTATACAACTGTAATTATGAATATTTGTTCTATGACTAATAATTACGCAGTAAAATGAAACTTAATATTTATATAAAAACATGACTTTCCTCCTCATTTTCTCGAAAGCTATTAGAGATATTGGAAATATCATTGCAGCATCTGATACACCTAATTAAATTGTACAACTGATATTATGAATATTATTTCTATGACTAATAATTACGCAGTAAAATTAAACTTTATATTTATATAAAAACATGACTTTCCTTCTCATTTTCCCGAAAGCTATTAGGGATATTGGAAATATCATTGCAGCATCTGATAGACCTAATTAAACTATACAACTGTAATTATGAATATTTGTTCTATGACTAATAATTACGCAGTAAAATGAAACTTAATATTTATATAAAAACATGACTTTCCTCCTCATTTTCTCGAAAGCTATTAGAGATATTGGAAATATCATTGCACCATCTGATATACCTAATTAAATTGTACAACTGATATTATGAATAATTTTCTATGACTAATAATTACGCAGTAAAATTAAACTTTATATTTATATAAACACATGACTTTCCTTCTCATTTTCCCGAAAGCTATTAGGGATATTGGAAATATCATTGCAGCATCTGATAGACCTAATTAAACTGTACAACTGTAATTATGAATATTTGTTCTATGACTCATAATTACGCAGTAAAATAAAACTTTATATTTATATAAAAACATGACTTTCCTCCTCATTTTCTCGAAAGCTATTAGAGATATTGGAAATATCATTGCAGCATCTGATGGACCAAATTAAACTGTACAACTGATATTATGAATATTTGTTGTATGACTAATAATTACGCAGTAAAATAAAACTTTATATTTATATAAAAACATTACTTTCCTCCTCATTTTCTCGAAAGCTATTAGAGATATTGGAAATATCATTGCAGCATCTGATAGACCTAATTAAACTGTACAACTGTAATTATGAATATTTGTTCTATTACTCATAATTACGCAGTAAAATAAAACTTTATATTTATATAGAAACATGACTTTACTCCTCATTTTCTCGAAAGCTATTAGAGATATTGGAAATATCATTGCAGCATCTGAAAGGCCTAATTAAAATGTACAACTGTAATTATGAATATTTGTTCTATGACTATTAATTACGCAGTAAAATAAAACCGTATAATTATATAAAAACACGACTTTCCTCCTCATTTTCTCGAAAGATATTAGAGATATTGGAAATATCATTACATAATCTGATAGACCTAATTAAAATCTACTAATGTAATTATGAATATTTGCTCTAGTACTAATATATACTGAATTTTACTTCTTTTTAAATTACTTTCTTCCTCATTTTCTCGAAAGCTATTAAAGATATTGGAAATATCATTGCACCATCTGATACACCTAATTCAACTGTACAACTGTCATTATGAATATTTCTTCTATGACTAATAATTACGCAGTAAAATAAAACCGTATATTTATATAAAAACATGATTTTCCTTCTCATTTTCCCGAAAGCTATTAGAGATATTGGAAATATTATTGCAGCATCTGATAGACCTAATTAAACTATACAACTGTAATTATGAATATTTGTTCTATGACTAATAATTACGCAGTAAAATGAAACTTAATATTTATATAAAAACATGATTTTCCTCCTCATTTTCTCGAAAGCTATTAGAGATATTGGAAATATCATTGCAGCATCTGATAGACCTAATTAAACTATACAACTGTAATTATGAATATTTGTTCTATGACTAATAATTACGCAGTAAAATGAAACTTAATATTTATATAAAAACATGACTTTCCTCCTCATTTTCTCGAAAGCTATTAGAGATATTGGAAATATCATTGCAGCATCTGATACACCTAATTAAATTGTACAACTGATATTATGAATATTATTTCTATGACTAATAATTACGCAGTAAAATTAAACTTTATATTTATATAAAAACATGACTTTCCTTCTCATTTTCCCGAAAGCTATTAGGGATATTGGAAATATCATTGCAGCATCTGATAGACCTAATTAAACTATACAACTGTAATTATGAATATTTGTTCTATGACTAATAATTACGCAGTAAAATGAAACTTAATATTTATATAAAAACATGACTTTCCTCCTCATTTTCTCGAAAGCTATTAGAGATATTGGAAATATCATTGCACCATCTGATATACCTAATTAAATTGTACAACTGATATTATGAATAATTTTTCTATGACTAATAATTACGCAGTAAAATTAAACTTTATATTTATATAAACACATGACTTTCCTTCTCATTTTCCCGAAAGCTATTAGGGATATTGGAAATATCATTGCAGCATCTGATAGACCTAATTAAACTGTACAACTGTAATTATGAATATTTGTTCTATGACTCATAATTACGCAGTAAAATAAAACTTTATATTTATATAAAAACATGACTTTCCTCCTCATTTTCTCGAAAGCTATTAGAGATATTGGAAATATCATTGCAGCATCTGATGGACCAAATTAAACTGTACAACTGATATTATGAATATTTGTTGTATGACTAATAATTACGCAGTAAAATAAAACTTTATATTTATATAAAAACATTACTTTCCTCCTCATTTTCTCGAAAGCTATTAGAGATATTGGAAATATCATTGCAGCATCTGATAGACCTAATTAAACTGTACAACTGTAATTATGAATATTTGTTCTATTACTCATAATTACGCAGTAAAATAAAACTTTATATTTATATAGAAACATGACTTTACTCCTCATTTTCTCGAAAGCTATTAGAGATATTGGAAATATCATTGCAGCATCTGAAAGGCCTAATTAAAATGTACAACTGTAATTATGAATATTTGTTCTATGACTATTAATTACGCAGTAAAATAAAACCGTATAATTATATAAAAACACGACTTTCCTCCTCATTTTCTCGAAAGATATTAGAGATATTGGAAATATCATTACATAATCTGATAGACCTAATTAAAATCTACTAATGTAATTATGAATATTTGCTCTAGTACTAATATATACTGAATTTTACTTCTTTTTAAATTACTTTCTTCCTCATTTTCTCGAAAGCTATTAAAGATATTGGAAATATCATTGCACCATCTGATACACCTAATTCAACTGTACAACTGTCATTATGAATATTTCTTCTATGACTAATAATTACGCAGTAAAATAAAACCGTATATTTATATAAAAACATGATTTTCCTTCTCATTTTCCCGAAAGCTATTAGAGATATTGGAAATATTATTGCAGCATCTGATAGACCTAATTAAACTATACAACTGTAATTATGAATATTTGTTCTATGACTAATAATTACGCAGTAAAATGAAACTTAATATTTATATAAAAACATGATTTTCCTCCTCATTTTCTCGAAAGCTATTAGAGATATTGGAAATATCATTGCAGCATCTGATAGACCTAATTAAACTATACAACTGTAATTATGAATATTTGTTCTATGACTAATAATTACGCAGTAAAATGAAACTTAATATTTATATAAAAACATGACTTTACTCCTCATTTTCTCGAAAGCTATTAGAGATATTGGAAATATCATTGCAGCATCTGATACACCTAATTAAATTGTACAACTGATATTATGAATATTATTTCTATGACTAATAATTACGCAGTAAAATTAAACTTTATATTTATATAAAAACATGACTTTCCTTCTCATTTTCCCGAAAGCTATTAGGGATATTGGAAATATCATTGCAGCATCTGATAGACCTAATTAAACTATACAACTGTAATTATGAATATTTGTTCTATGACTAATAATTACGCAGTAAAATGAAACTTAATATTTATATAAAAACATGACTTTCCTCCTCATTTTCTCGAAAGCTATTAGAGATATTGGAAATATCATTGCACCATCTGATATACCTAATTAAATTGTACAACTGATATTATGAATATTTTTTCTATGACTAATAATTACGCAGTAAAATTAAACTTTATATTTATATAAACACATGACTTTCCTTCTCATTTTCCCGAAAGCTATTAGGGATATTGGAAATATCATTGCAGCATCTGATAGACCTAATTAAACTGTACAACTGTAATTATGAATATTTGTTCTATGACTCATAATTACGCAGTAAAATAAAACTTTATATTTATATAAAAACATGACTTTCCTCCTCATTTTCTCGAAAGCTATTAGAGATATTGGAAATATCATTGCAGCATCTGATGGACCAAATTAAACTGTACAACTGATATTATGAATATTTGTTGTATGACTAATAATTACGCAGTAAAATAAAACTTTATATTTATATGAAAACATTACTTTCCTCCTCATTTTCTCGAAAGCTATTAGAGATATTGGAAATATCATTGCAGCATCTGATAGACCTAATTAAACTGTACAACTGTAATTATGAATATTTGTTCTATTACTCATAATTACGCAGTAAAATAAAACTTTATATTTATATAGAAACATGACTTTACTCCTCATTTTCTCGAAAGCTATTAGAGATATTGGAAATATCATTGCAGCATCTGATAGGCCTAATTAAAATGTACAACTGTAATTATGAATATTTGTTCTATGACTATTAATTACGCAGTAAAATAAAACCGTATAATTATATAAAAACACGACTTTCCTCCTCATTTTCTCGAAAGATATTAGAGATATTGGAAATATCATTACAGAATCTGATAGACCTAATTAAAATCTACTAATGTAATTATGAATATTTGCTCTAGTACTAATATATACTGAATTTTACTTTTTTTTAAATTACTTTCTTCCTCATTTTCTCGAAAGCTATTAAAGATATTGGAAATATCATTGCACCATCTGATACACCTAATTCAACTGTACAACTGTCATTATGAATATTTCTTCTATGACTAATAATTACGCAGTAAAATAAAACCGTAAATTTATATAAAAACATGACTTTCCTTCTCATTTTCCCGAAAGCTATTAGAGATATTGGAAATATCATTGCAGCATCTGATAGACCTAATTAAACTATACAACTGTAATTATGAATATTTGTTCTATGACTAATAATTACGCAGTAAAATGAAACTTAATATTTATATAAAAACATGACTTTCCTCCTCATTTTCTCGAAAGCTATTAGAGATATTGGAAATATCATTGCAGCATCTGATAGACCTAATTAAACTATACAACTGTAATTATGAATATTTGTTCTATGACTAATAATTACGCAGTAAAATGAAACTTAATATTTATATAAAAACATGACTTTCCTCCTCATTTTCTCGAAAGCTATTAGAGATATTGGAAATATCATTGCAGCATCTGATACACCTAATTAAATTGTACAACTGATATTATGAATATTATTTCTATGACTAATAATTACGCAGTAAAATTAAACTTTATATTTATATAAAAACATGACTTTCCTTCTCATTTTCCCGAAAGCTATTAGGGATATTGGAAATATCATTGCAGCATCTGATAGAACTAATTAAACTATACAACTGTAATTATGAATATTTGTTCTATGACTAATAATTACGCAGTAAAATGAAACTTAATATTTATATAAAAACATGACTTTCCTCCTCATTTTCTCGAAAGCTATTAGAGATATTGGAAATATCATTGCACCATCTGATATACCTAATTAAATTGTACAACTGATATTATGAATATTTGTTCTATGACTATTAATTACGCAGTAAAATAAAACCGTATAATTATATAAAAACACGACTTTCCTCCTCATTTTCTCGAAAGATATTAGAGATATTGGAAATATCATTACAGAATCTGATAGACCTAATTAAAATCTACTAATGTAATTATGAATATTTGCTCTAGTACTAATATATACTGAATTTTACTTTTTTTTAAATTACTTTCTTCCTCATTTTCTCGAAAGCTATTAAAGATATTGGAAATATCATTGCACCATCTGATACACCTAATTCATCTGTACAACTGTCATTATGAATATTTCTTCTATGACTAATAATTACGCAGTAAAATAAAACCGTATATTTATATAAAAACATGACTTTCCTTCTCATTTTCCCGAAAGCTATTAGAGATATTGGAAATATCATTGCAGCATCTGATAGACCTAATTAAACTATACAACTGTAATTATGAATATTTGTTCTATGACTAATAATTACGCAGTAAAATGAAACTTAATATTTATATAAAAACATGACTTTCCTCCTCATTTTCTCGAAAGCTATTAGAGATATTGGAAATATCATTGCAGCATCTGATAGACCTAATTAAACTATACAACTGTAATTATGAATATTTGTTCTATGACTAATAATTACGCAGTAAAATGAAACTTAATATTTATATAAAAACATGACTTTCCTCCTCATTTTCTCGAAAGCTATTAGAGATATTGGAAATATCATTGCAGCATCTGATACACCTAATTAAATTGTACAACTGATATTATGAATATTATTTCTATGACTAATAATTACGCAGTAAAATTAAACTTTATATTTATATAAAAACATGACTTTCCTTCTCATTTTCCCGAAAGCTATTAGGGATATTGGAAATATCATTGCAGCATCTGATAGACCTAATTAAACTATACAACTGTAATTATGAATATTTGTTCTATGACTAATAATTACGCAGTAAAATGAAACTTAATATTTATATAAAAACATGACTTTCCTCCTCATTTTCTCGAAAGCTATTAGAGATATTGGAAATATCATTGCACCATCTGATATACCTAATTAAATTGTACAACTGATATTATGAATATTTGTTCTATGACTATTAATTACGCAGTAAAATAAAACCGTATAATTATATAAAAACACGACTTTCCTCCTCATTTTCTCGAAAGATATTAGAGATATTGGAAATATCATTACAGAATCTGATAGACCTAATTAAAATCTACTAATGTAATTATGAATATTTGCTCTAGTACTAATATATACTGAATTTTACTTTTTTTTAAATTACTTTCTTCCTCATTTTCTCGAAAGCTATTAAAGATATTGGAAATATCATTGCACCATCTGATACACCTAATTCAAACTGTACAACTGTCATTATGAATATTTCTTCTATGACTAATAATTACGCAGTAAAATAAAACCGTATATTTATATAAAAACATGACTTTCCTTCTCATTTTCCCGAAAGCTATTAGAGATATTGGAAATATCATTGCAGCATCTGATAGACCTAATTAAACTATACAACTGTAATTATGAATATTTGTTCTATGACTAATAATTACGCAGTAAAATGAAACTTAATATTTATATAAAAACATGACTTTCCTCCTCATTTTCTCGAAAGCTATTAGAGATATTGGAAATATCATTGCAGCATCTGATAGACCTAATTAAACTATACAACTGTAATTATGAATATTTGTTCTATGACTAATAATTACGCAGTAAAATGAAACTTAATATTTATATAAAAACATGACTTTCCTCCTCATTTTCTCGAAAGCTATTAGAGATATTGGAAATATCATTGCAGCATCTGATACACCTAATTAAATTGTACAACTGATATTATGAATATTATTTCTATGACTAATAATTACGCAGTAAAATTAAACTTTATATTTATATAAAAACATGACTTTCCTTCTCATTTTCCCGAAAGCTATTAGGGATATTGGAAATATCATTGCAGCATCTGATAGACCTAATTAAACTATACAACTGTAATTATGAATATTTGTTCTATGACTAATAATTACGCAGTAAAATGAAACTTAATATTTATATAAAAACATGACTTTCCTCCTCATTTTCTCGAAAGCTATTAGAGATATTGGAAATATCATTGCACCATCTGATAAACCTAATTAAATTGTACAACTGATATTATGAATATTTTTTCTATGACTAATAATTACGCAGTAAAATTAAACTTTATATTTATATAAAAACATGACTTTCCTTCTCATTTTCCCGAAAGCTATTAGGGATATTGGAAATATCATTGCAGCATCTGATAGACCTAATTAAACTGTACAACTGTAATTATGAATATTTGTTCTATGACTCATAATTACGCAGTAAAATAAAACTTTATATTTATATAAAAACATGACTTTCCTCCTCATTTTCTCGAAAGCTATTAGAGATATTGGAAATATCATTGCAGCATCTGATGGACCAAATTAAACTGTACAACTGATATTATGAATATTTGTTGTATGACTAATAATTACGCAGTAAAATAAAACTTTATATTTATATAAAAACATTATTTTCCTCCTCATTTTCTCGAAAGCTATTAGAGATATTGGAAATATCATTGCAGCATCTGATAGACCTAATTAAACTGTACAACTGTAGTTATGAATATTTGTTCTATGACTCATAATTACGCAGTAAAATAAAACTTTATATTTATATAGAAACATGACTTTACTCCTCATTTTCTCGAAAGCTATTAGAGATATTGGAAATATTATTGCAGCATCTGATAGGCCTAATTAAAATGTACAACTGTAATTATGAATATTTGTTCTATGACTATTAATTACGCAGTAAAATAAAACCGTATAATTATATAAAAACACGACTTTCCTCCTCATTTTCTCGAAAGATATTAGAGATATTGGAAATATCATTACAGAATCTGATAGACCTAATTATAATCTACTACTGTAATTATGAATATTTGCTCTAGTACTAATATATACTGAATTTTACTTTTTTTTAAATTACTTTCTTCCTCATTTTCTCGAAAGCTATCAGAGATATTGGAAATATCATTGCACCATCTGATACACCTAATTCAACTGTACAACTGTCATTATGAATATTTCTTCTATGACTAATAATTACGCAGTAAAATAAAACCGTATATTTATATAAAAACATGACTTTCCTTCTCATTTTCCCGAAAGCTATTAGAGATATTGGAAATATCATTGCAGCATCTGATAGACCTAATTAAACTATACAACTGTAATTATGAATATTTGTTCTATGACTAATAATTACGCAGTAAAATGAAACTTAATATTTATATAAAAACATGACTTTCCTCCTCATTTTCTCGAAAGCTATTAGAGATATTGGAAATATCATTGCAGCATCTGATACACCTAATTAAACTATACAACTGTAATTATGAATATTTGTTCTATGACTAATAATTACGCAGTAAAATGAAACTTAATATTTATATAAAAACATGACTTTCCTCCTCATTTTCTCGAAAGCTATTAGAGATATTGGAAATATCATTGCAGCATCTGATACACCTAATTAAATTGTACAACTGATATTATGAATATTATTTCTATGACTAATAATTACGCAGTAAAATTAAACTTTATATTTATATAAAAACATGACTTTCCTTCTCATTTTCTCGAAAGCTATTAGGGATATTGGAAATATCATTGCAGCATCTGATAGACCTAATTAAACTATACAACTGTAATTATGAATATTTGTTCTATGACTAATAATTACGCAGTAAAATGAAACTTAATATTTATATAAAAACATGACTTTCCTCCTCATTTTCTCGAAAGCTATTAGAGATATTGGAAATATCATTGCACCATCTGATATACCTAATTAAATTGTACAACTGATATTATGAATATTTGTTCTATGACTATTAATTACGCAGTAAAATAAAACCGTATAATTATATAAAAACACGACTTTCCTCCTCATTTTCTCGAAAGATATTAGAGATATTGGAAATATCATTACAGAATCTGATAGACCTAATTAAAATCTACTAATGTAATTATGAATATTTGCTCTAGTACTAATATATACTGAATTTTACTTCTTTTTAAATTACTTTCTTCCTCATTTTCTCGAAAGCTATTAAAGATATTGGAAATATCATTGCACCATCTGATACACCTAATTCAACTGTACAACTGTCATTATGAATATTTCTTCTATGACTAATAATTACGCAGTAAAATAAAACCGTATATTTATATAAAAACATGACTTTCCTTCTCATTTTCCCGAAAGCTATTAGAGATATTGGAAATATCATTGCAGCATCTGATAGACCTAATTAAACTATACAACTGTAATTATGAATATTTGTTCTATGACTAATAATTACGCAGTAAAATGAAACTTAATATTTATATAAAAACATGACTTTCCTCCTCATTTTCTCGAAAGCTATTAGAGATATTGGAAATATCATTGCAGCATCTGATAGACCTAATTAAACTATACAACTGTAATTATGAATATTTGTTCTATGACTAATAATTACGCAGTAAAATGAAACTTAATATTTATATAAAAACATGACTTTCCTCCTCATTTTCTCGAAAGCTATTAGAGATATTGGAAATATCATTGCAGCATCTGATACACCTAATTAAATTGTACAACTGATATTATGAATATTTGTTCTATGACTAACAATTACGCAGTAAAATTAAACTTTATATTTATATAAAAACATGACTTTCCTTCTCATTTTCCCGAAAGCTATTAGGGATATTGGAAATATCATTGCAGCATCTGATAGACCTAATTAAACTATACAACTGTAATTATGAATATTTGTTCTATAACTAATAATTACGCAGTAAAATGAAACTTAATATTTATATAAAAACATGACTTTCCTCCTCATTTTCTCGAAAGCTATTAGAGATATTGGAAATATCATTGCACCATCTGATATACCTAATTAAATTGTACAACTGATATTATGAATATTTGTTCTATGACTATTAATTACGCAGTAAAATAAAACCGTATAATTATATAAAAACACGACTTTCCTCCTCATTTTCTCGAAAGATATTAGAGATATTGGAAATATCATTACAGAATCTGATAGACCTAATTAAAATCTACTAATTTAATTATGAATATTTGCTCTAGTACTAATATATACTGAATTTTACTTTTTTTAAATTACTTTCTTCCTCATTTTCTCGAAAGCTATTAAAGATATTGGAAATATCATTGCACCATCTGATACACCTAATTCAACTGTACAACTGTCATTATGAATATTTCTTCTATGACTAATAATTACGCAGTAAAATAAAACCGTATATTTATATAAAAACATGACTTTCCTTCTCATTTTCCCGAAAGCTATTAGAGATATTGGAAATATCATTGCAGCATCTGATAGACCTAATTAAACTATACAACTGTAATTATGAATATTTGTTCTATGACTAATAATTACGCAGTAAAATGAAACTTAATATTTATATAAAAACATGACTTTCCTCCTCATTTTCTCGAAAGCTATTAGAGATATTGGAAATATCATTGCAGCATCTGATAGACCTAATTAAACTATACAACTGTAATTATGAATATTTGTTCTATGACTAATAATTACGCAGTAAAATGAAACTTAATATTTATATAAAAACATGACTTTCCTCCTCATTTTCTCGAAAGCTATTAGAGATATTGGAAATATCATTGCAGCATCTGATACACCTAATTAAATTGTACAACTGATATTATGAATATTATTTCTATGACTAATAATTACGCAGTAAAATTAAACTTTATATTTATATAAAAACATGACTTTCCTTCTCATTTTCCCGAAAGCTATTAGGGATATTGGAAATATCATTGCAGCATCTGATAGACCTAATTAAACTATACAACTGTAATTATGAATATTTGTTCTATGACTAATAATTACGCAGTAAAATGAAACTTAATATTTATATAAAAACATGACTTTCCTCCTCATTTTCTCGAAAGCTATTAGAGATATTGGAAATATCATTGCACCATCTGATATACCTAATTAAATTGTACAACTGATATTATGAATATTTTTTCTATGACTAATAATTACGCAGTAAAATTAAACTTTATATTTATATAAAAACATGACTTTCCTTCTCATTTTCCCGAAAGCTATTAGGGATATTGGAAATATCATTGCAGCATCTGATAGACCTAATTAAACTGTACAACTGTAATTATGAATATTTGTTCTATGACTCATAATTACGCAGTAAAATAAAACTTTATATTTATATAAAAACATGACTTTCCTCCTCATTTTCTCGAAAGCTATTAGAGATATTGGAAATATCATTGCAGCATCTGATGGAACAAATTAAACTGTACAACTGATATTATGAATATTTGTTGTATGACTAATAATTACGCAGTAAAATAAAACTTTATATTTATATAAAAACATTATTTTCCTCCTCATTTTCTCGAAAGCTATTAGAGATATTGGAAATATCATTGCAGCATCTGATACACCTAATTAAACTGTACAACTGTAATTATGAATATTTGTTCTATGACTCATAATTACGCAGTAAAATAAAACTTTATATTTATATAGAAACATGACTTTACTCCTCATTTTCTCGAAAGCTATTAGAGATATTGGAAATATTATTGCAGCATCTGATAGGCCTAATTAAAATGTACAACTGTAATTATGAATATTTGTTCTATGACTATTAATTACGCAGTAAAATAAAACCGTATAATTATATAAAAACACGACTTTCCTCCTCATTTTCTCGAAAGATATTAGAGATATTGGAAATATCATTACAGAATCTGATAGACCTAATTATAATCTACTACTGTAATTATGAATATTTGCTCTAGTACTAATATATACTGAATTTTACTTTTTTTTAAATTACTTTCTTCCTCATTTTCTCGAAAGCTATTAGAGATATTGGAAATATCATTGCACCATCTGATACACCTAATTCAACTGTACAACTGTCATTATGAATATTTCT
>JAPQNM010000020.1:13117714-13190720 GCA_029783475.1 Metacarcinus magister
GAATATTTGTTCTATGACTAATAATTACGCAGTAAAATGAAACTTAATATTTATATAAAAACATGACTTTCCTCCTCATTTTCTCGAAAGCTATTAGAGATATTGGAAATATCATTGCAGCATCTGATACACCTAATTAAATTGTACAACTGATATTATGAATATTTTTTCTATGACTAATAATTACGCAGTAAAATTAAACTTTATATTTATATAAAAACATGACTTTCCTTCTCATTTTCCCGAAAGCTATTAGAGATATTGGAAATATCATTGCAGCATCTGATAGACCTAATTAAACTCTACAACTGTAATTATGAATATTTGTTCTATGACTCATAATTACACAGTAAAATAAAACTTTATATTTATATAAAAACATGACTTTCCTCCTCATTTTCTCGAAAGCTATTAGAGATATTGGAAATATCATTGCAGCATCTGATGGACCAAATTAAACTGTACAACTGATATTATGAATATTTGTTGTATGACTAATAATTACGCAGTAAAATAAAACTTTATTTTTATATAAAAAATTACTTTCCTCATTTTCTCGAAAGCTATTAGAGATATTGGAAATATCATTGCAGCATCTGATAGACCTAATTAAACTGTACAACTGTAATTATGAATATTTGTTCTATGACTCATAATTACGCAGTAAAATAAAACTTTATATTTATAAAGAAACATGACTTTACTCCTCATTTTCTCGAAAGCTATTAGAGATATTGGAAATATCATTGCAGCATCTGATAGGCATAATTAAACTGTACAACTGTACTTATGAATATTTGTTCTTTGACTCATAATTACGCAGTAAAATAAAACTATATATTTATATAAAAACCTGAATTTCCTCCTCATTTTCTCGAAAGCTATTAGAGATATTGGAAATATAATTGCAGCATCTGATGGAACTAATTAAACTGTACAACTGATTATATGAATATTTGTTGTATGACTAATATTTACTCGGTAAAATAAAACTTTATATTTATATAAAAACATGACTTTCCTCCTCATTTTCTCGAAAGCTATTAGAGATATTGAAAAAATTATTCCAGCATCTGATAGACCTAATAAAATTGTACAACTGTCATTATGAATATTTGTTCTATGACTCATAGTTACGCAGTAAAATGAAACTTAATATTTATATAAAAACATGACTTTCCTCCTCATTTTCTCGAAAGCTATAAGAGATATTGGAAATATCATTGCAGCATCTGATACACCTAATTAAACTGTACAACTGTGATTATGAATATTTGTTCTATGACTAATAATCAAGCAGTAAAATTAAACTTAATAGTACTACTGAGATCGCAGCAAATCGAAATAAGAAAACAACATTTGGAATGAGAAAGCATAACACACACACACACACACACACACACACACACGTGTCACGCGCTCAGGCAAGGCTCTCTCACGTAGGCCTCGGCTCAGGTCACTCCCCAGCCAATCAGAGCGAAGGAGATATGGCAGTGTTGGACCCATGGGAATACTGTATTCTGTCCCACCAGAAAGCTCTGCTAAGATCTGTCGGACTATACCTTGAGACGAACCTTACATTTTTTAGCCTATTTCACCTTGAAAAGTTCAAAAAACGTCTTTGTGAGTTGGAAGTTGAAACGATAAGCTACAGGAAAGGAGTTCAAATGGAGCATATTTTCACATATTTTCATGAGATATGTAAGATGAAGAAAAAAAAATTATTAAATAAATAAAATTTTAAACTTTAACCATAGCTTTTTCTACAAAATCTACTACTTTGGAACAAAACCTCAAACCTGATTAGAAGGTGTACCTGATGCCATTGTGGTGCCACGGCCGATCGTACCCTCGCCTGCCCCTTACTTGACCAATGGAAAGGCGAACACACTGCAATGGCAACCTTGGACACATGGAAAGAAAATTTACCTGAAATGTTTGGGAATGCAGTGAAGCAACTTTCAGAACTACTGCTTCCCTGTTCTGTTCTGTTTTGCTGGTCGTGTGCTGCTTGTTACCTGCAACACGAGTCAAACAATGCCGCTTCATCTTCGGAACAACAGATCACTAATATTGATACCGATTCAAAAAATAAGCCCGTAGAATAAACAAAAAATATCACTAACACAAAAAATAATATATACGTATTTATGAATATTCTATAAAAAAAATATTATATATGGCCAAATAAACAGTGAAAACAAAATATACGACAAAAATTAATGCAAAGTGTGTAATTGTTTGTAAATACTAAAAAATAAACAAAACAAAACCATTTCAGTATTTACTATTTGATTAAATTATATAGATGTCCGGTGACTGGGTGATGCAAGGCCGCGGGAACAGTTTGGCGCCCACCTCCTGCATGGCTCCGCGCCTCCCACTGCGGAACAACACTTGAACGTCACTATGGTCTTAAGAACTTTGGTAAGAAAACCATAAATACCGGAACATGTGAAAGGATTTTTTATATACGTTCAAACATACTGAAAAAAAACGACAAATACAAATATTTATTTTCAAAGAACTTCTACATACAAGTTATGACAGCAGATGTATGTAGCACAGAGCAGTTTCTTGGTGCATCAGTGACAGGGTTCGTCTCAGTGTGTTGCCCGAGCCTGGACTAATGACACGCCCGCAGACCAACCCTCACCTCCATAACCAGGGGTCGTTGCCCCCAATAATAAATGTCTACAGACTAATGATTACCCAATATATTTGTCTGATTACTTTACTTACTGCAAATGTAAGTCCCGACGAATTTTATTTCCGGATGAAGGTTGAGGATATTAACATGAATTCATGAACTAGTTAAGAAAAACAGGAAAAAAGAAATTACACTATTTCTTTTTTTGTGGGGGAGAAGAAAAAAAACAGGCGAGGTGAAGTGGTCTGAGTGACATGACAGTGTCAAGGCTGCGGGCGAGGCGTCCAGGCAACACACACGCATACATACACATACACATCCACACCCACACACACACACACACACACATCCACACACACACACACATCCACACACACACACACACATCCACACACACACACACTGACTGACAGACCCTTTGCGCCGCTGACACACCACATCGACGCGACACTAACGGAGAGGTATACAAACGATAAGGTATGATATGAACACTGTTTTAGCAAGTCACACAGTGCATCATCAAACCAATTGTTACGGAAACAAAGATTGATCGCCATTTGACGTAATGAATTGATCAAATAATTTACAAAACCTTATCAGCTACATTCTTTTAGACAGTGAGTATGACAACATTCATCTTACAGCTGGACAAGAGTAACATGACGTGGCAGTCTGAGGCGCAGCAGCAGCAGCAGCAGCAGCAGCACCGCGGTAATATGATGCACACGTGCGAAGAATGAGAAATGCATCAAGTAGCACTCACACACACACACACGCGAACACACACGCGAACACACACACACACACTCTCTCCCTACAACTTTGGGTTTAGGTAGTTTTGCATGATGCTTTGGCCACCGTTGGGTTACACTAAGGTAAGTACGTCCATAAGGACAGGACAGGCCAGGCCAGACGCCAAGCCTACGAGCAGCTAACATGCACACATCCACACACCTTCATCATCAACAGTATTGTTTTTCTTCCTTGTTACTCAGAGAATCAGCGAGATGAGACAGACAGACGGCGGCCTCTAATCACTCGCAAGTAAGGTGTGAAGGTTTTTACTGTTCATTAAGTCATTCAAGATTAATCCATCAACTGAAAAGTGAACATGAAAAGAAAAAACAATATTGATTCCGTGTTAATGTGTGCATCGAAGCATCAAAAAATGATCTAAAACACAAACTTTGGCTAAGAATAATATGTAAAGTTTTTTTGTTTTGTTTTTTAACTGTGATTAATTTAAGGCATTGTATCACTGTTTAAGTGACTTGCAGAGAGGTAGAGGCAAATAGTGGTAATCACGACCAGGCAACCGTCAACATCAGATAGTCAAGCGTCTTTTGGAAAGGTAATCAACAATGTTGATTTTAAGCTACTGCGTGATCGCTCTCTCAATAGTATGCGCGGGGACGCACGCGCGCACGCACACACACACTCAAGCACACACACACACACACACACACACACACACACACACACACACACACACACACACACACACACACACACACGTACAAAACGCCTTACAGAACAAGGCAGAATAGGCATGCAAGGGAAGGGATCACATACATGAAAGTGAGAACAAGACGATGGAATACAAGGTGGGCGGGGGAGAGGGGGGTCGGGTGGGTGGAGTGGGGTGGGGTGGGGTGGGGTAGTGGAGGGCAGATTGGTGACGCGGAAGTGAAATGAGACATATAATTTTTTTCTTATCTGCACGTCGCAATAACATGCCGTAGCGTCGTAACTTGTCATAAAAAAGTAAGATAACTTCAAATCATTCCTTTGGTGTGTGCGGATCACTCAGTGTTGTGCAAACTGTGTTGGGAGAGACTCACTCTTCCCGCGCCTCCCCACTAAGGGTCCTGTCGCGCCTCCATACCGTGGCTGTCTGTTGCAAGGATCTGTTTGTCTTATGTCACTTGTGTTACGACTATTATATTACGTGATCCATATAAATCAACAATATGGTTACACAATGGCGGAATTTTCTTATAAATGGTATTATGGCTTTGCTTGTCAAAGAAAGGATACGTACTGATACGCCATTGCACTTCCATCACGTTGAGGTTTACGGTTCTGGGTAACAATGTAAAACTTAACATTAAACTCAACCCCGATGTACGTTAAGAAAAGGTTTGAGCAAGAGTTAAGTAAGTACAGTAGGTCTGCCGCCACAGCTGAGCACCAACTCCCGGGCACCAACCACCCATCACACCACACCACACCACACCACACACTAGCACCAGGTTTCTATGCCTTTCATCGATTTCACTGTTGCTATGGGAGTCACGGAATCACGAGGCTCACTTTTCTTCTCCGCTGAAGGTTGTTGTGACGCGGACTTATCTGTGCTTTTCAACGCATAAAGATCACTCGCTAACCGGTGATTAGTGTCATTTTCCTTCGTCGCCTGGGAAGAACTATTAGATAAAGGTTTCTTCCTGCCGAGCGTGGCGGACCGCTGGGCTGGGTTGGTATATAAATTGCTGATGGTAGTGACCATGGAGTCGCTGGTGTACCTGCTAGGTGTGGGCGGCCGTGTACTAACCTGTCGCTTACTGAGGAGAGGTGAGGAGGGAGGTGGTGTGTGCGGCTTACTGGATCCTAATGTACGGTAATTAGGCTGCTGGGGTGGGGATGCCCTTTTTCCGTGGAGAAGGGGAGGGCGGATTTTCTCCTTTATTTTGTTTGTGCAGACCGGCTCCAGTGGGCCATTGTGGCTTTGGAGTGAGGACGCCTGAGTCTCCGTGTAGTGCCCGTCTTGGCTGGGACGGGTGTGTGTGGAGGGTCGGGTGAGGCCTTACCTTGTGTGACGGTGATGGGGGAGCGGGGCGGCTGACCACTGGAGGAGGAAACAGGGCACTGGGTCTCTGCCCAGGCTCGTTCTGTTGACGGTTTTATCAGGGAAAAAGAGGTTACTCGATGGCTTGTTAGGGAATGTCTGGAAACTCGTACTCGCTGTCCTCATCCGCATCAGAGTCCGCGCGGTAAATCTTGGCGAGCTTCTCGAATCTGTGACCCCAGTCTGTGCGGTAGTCGAATGCCATGTCACTTCTAGATGAGCCTGGGGTGGAGGGTGGAGGGTGGAAGGGTATTGATGAAATCAGAGATGATATTCAGTATTATATCAATTCCATAAGTTTACCTCTGCTTAAAATGCACATTCAAACTTGTAACACCTCACTGAAAATGGTAAACAAATTTGTAAACTATTATATTACAATTATCATACACCATCCCGACCATACCGGAGTCATCGTAATGGTGAGGCTGCGAAACACTACTGCTTCATCCTGGGCGGCTCACCTGAGGCCAGCGAGGAGAGTGATGCCGCTGACATCTCATCTCCCTGAACATCGTAGTGACGCACATCATCCACATCTTGGTGTTCCTGGTCCACCTGCACCACAGGAAAGGATGTGGAGTCACTACTCTGGGTGGAGGTGGAGGACACTCATTGCTGCAAAGTTACTCATCCCGCAGCCACAACAGAGTTTCATGTGACGGTTATATCGCTCTCATCTTGCCCCCCCAACACACACACACACACACACACACACACACACACACACACACACACACACACACACACACATACACATACACACACACACACACACGCACACGGACACACACACACACACATACCTTTGAGATGTTTTCTTTGATGAAGTCCCCGATGCTCAAGCCTTCAGGCATAGAGGCGAGCGGTGCGGCGGCGAGTCGTTGACAGGCGTCTTGTGCTACGTCTGGCAGCGTGCCTTCGTTCTCGTCTGGGCGGGAAGACACAGATCAACCATAATACTGATGCCATAGACAAACCAAGAAACACTCATGCTCACGAAGAAATAAAAACTAGGAACAGTGGTGAGAGAGATATACACGATTACAACACATCAGCATCAAGAAGCACTGGTCTACATAACACATAATATATCACCCTTCACCGCTCCTCTTCCCTGGCTATTGCATCGCTCCAAGATCTACATTTCATCTAAATAACACCACCAACTGTTACAATCTTCCTACTTTACATTATGATATTTGCTTCGGATTTCCTATAAAAAATTAATTACTAACATTGTTGAGTTAGAATAATAATACCATTATAATATTTTTTTAGGCACGACAAGGAATGTGTACGTATGAATTTTTTTTTTGTATAACCACTCCAAGTAGACAGCAAGAGAGTAGAGGTTTTCAGAAAGACAAAGCAATCTTCTCTCACACCACCTCCTTCCACCTCCTTCCACTTCAGTCTCATCTTGGGAAAACAGATCGATCCTTGAGCCTCAAACTTCAATTAAGTTTTCTTCAAGAATCAGCGTATTTTCGCGGACTTGATCAGGACTTAATATTTTCTGGCGCAAAGCAAAAAACACTCGGAGATCTCATTCGGTGAATTTTTGGACAGAAAAGCAAATTCAAGACCACTTCATAATGAAAAATAAGTCAAGTATTTTCACCTTCCTTCGCCAAACACTAAGGAGGTTGGGATGAGGTTTTTATGCCTGGAATTGCTGAAGCCTCAACGTTCCCTGCTGCTGGACTACTTGGATGTACGTTACGTGTCGTTTGATGCATCATTAACTAAACTCTATTTTCAACGTTATTATTTGAGCGTTAAATCAGTAAATAGCAATCATCGTTCGTCTGGCAGTGGTTGGTCACAATGCTAACAATGCACTTAGTGGTATAAGTTCGGTTGAAACTCAATACTATTCGTTCTAGTGAAATTAATAAAGTGCCCATAATTATTCTGTTCAATGATTTAACGAGGCATGAATTGATTCGCGGCATTTTAATACAATATCAATAAATATTCTACTTATTATTACTTTTTCATTCCAGCGGCATTGTAGGTTAAGTCTCGTTGAGTTTCCTCTTTAAGAACACACTACACTCGCTGCAAGTAGCTACTATTGCCTCCTGGCGTCACTTTGTACATGCTTTAGTGCTTCACAATTTTATATTTTTCTTGCAATACGAGTTTATTAAAGCTTTTCCTGCATCACCTAGCGTTAACTTTGACGTGGCTTGTGCGTTGCTACTCCAGTTAGTTCTTGATTTCCAGATACATAGTATATATACATTATAAATATTTGTTTTGAACTCCGACCAGATACATTCAAATTAGCACATGGTAAAAATGTTTGTTTCAATAAACTAAATAGTGACAATTAATGATTTTGTGACATAATAAAAAAAAAGAAGTAAATAAGTCCAGTGGTACCTCTTGACCCACTTCAGTGCGTCCAATCACTCCTTTCCTGCCCAAGGTCACCCTCCCATTCCCTTACAATACTCACCCCCAACGAGGAAGCCGTCCGGGGTCACTTGCAGAAACTTCAGATCAAAGTGTGTGACATCCTTCTCGCCGAAACCCTCCAGGTCAGTGCCTCCCATCGTCTCCTTGACCAGCTCTCGGTCCAGGTCAGGATAGGAGATGGTCTTCTTCCCGCGGCGCGCCAGGCACAGTATCACCACAACTAGAACTGGAGGTGCAGCACACTCTTCTCACTGGACACAAGCCAAGTCCTCAACAATATGATCAATGATTATTCTTTTTAATATGTTACGGTCTTGGTTTAGTCTCCTTAGGTGGTTTCATTATTAATAGTGTTTTAATAATTGTTTTCTTGTCTCTTCCTTTTACAAAGCATTATTCCCTACATGTGTTTTACTATAATTAATCTTGCTTATTTAGTCACTAGGTAACAATTAGAGCAACCATTTACTAATCCATTAATAACAACTGATTAATAGATAAACAAACAAATACATGTGTGTGTGTGTGTGTGTGTGTGTGTGTGTGTGTGTGTGTGTGTGTGTGTGTGTGTGTGTGTGTGTGTGTGTGTGTGTGTGTGTGTGTGTGTGTGTGTGTGTGTGTGTGCTTCTGAACCAACAGACATCCAAATTGAAAATGAACAAAACAAAACGGTAATATTAAGGGTGTGCAGTGCAAGAAGCAACACTTACGCAAGAGGCTGAGAAGACTGGCGAGTATTATGATGATAGAGTGTCGGCCGAGCACCACCCGCGAGGTCCGGGGTGCGTCGCAAGGCTGGAAGGTGTTCTTGTAGAAGTCGGTGGCATTGAGGTCGTAGAGGCGATCGTTATGACGCAGTTCTAACACACAGCCGCTGAAGGGGATGGTGCTGGGAGGGGTGACCGTCCATCCATACGAGTCCGCCAATTGAGGGAAGCTGACCATGGCTGCGAGGCCGCCCACCTGAAGGGGTCCTTGAGCGTTGAGTAAGTGACTGGGGTTGTTGGAAAACCTCGCTAAGGGCACAGTCTTTCTGCACGGGTCTAGATTGTTGGTCGTGTTGATGCCGCAATCTATGACTTCTGCCGTCACACCACCTTCGTTCCAGGTGAGCACGTACTGGAAGGTCCTGAAAGTGCTCGCCTCAACGGGAATAGAGACGTTCATGGTTCCCGTCCCGAAGTCCAGGAAAGTCTCCACCACCCAGTCACGCAGGATCACGTACAAGAAGTCCCTGGGGTAGTCAGACCAAGGGGAGGGAACAGTGGGTCCAGCATAAAGCAGAACACCACTCTTGTCGTTGGTTTCAAAAGCAAGGGAGAGAGACGACTGGTCACACACCATCAATGGTTTATACCAAGCAAAGCCTCGTTCGAACCTGGCCGTCAGCAACTCACAGTGCGGGCCGTAGTTGGTGGGATCAGGACACTGGCAGGTTAGTGTGTTGTTCTTTACTCGGCAAGTTCCTCCATTTAAACAGAAGTCAGAGTAGCAGACGGACGGGGGAGGCTCTAAGGGTCCACAGTTGCAGGCGTAATCGTCGGCAATGTCCACCCCGACCAGGGAGGTGGAGGCTCCGGAGACTACTAGAGGTGCTGTCATGTTGAGCCGCAAAGTGTGCTGGCAGCTCTGGATGCCGCAAGGAGATAGAGCTTCGTAGAGACACCAATTGATATCCACGACTGGTATATCCACTCCCAACGCCGCAGACACCTGACAGTCACATAAGGTGAGATGATAGTGGAATAAAGCATTGAGGAGAAAGCATTATACACACAAGTACAATCAAAACACATTCCACTTTCAGTCCATGTTCAGTAAATCATTATAATTTGTGATCTGTAAAGTAACGCCGTAAATAACAGACCAAGACCTTGATTTGACCTGAGATGAAGCCCCTTCTTAGTGCATTGACGTAAGAATCAACATTTGCATTATATCTTCTAGGGTCTCTCTCTCCCTCTCTCCATCAGTTAGGCACTCAATCTCTCTCTCTCTCTCTCTCTCTCTCTCTCTCTCTCTCTCTCTCTCTCTCTCTCTCTCTCTCTCTCTCTCTCTCTCTCTCTCGAACCATCACCTATGTCTGTCTCCCTCTACTTCCCCATAACCCAAGGCAATCTACAGTTTTCCAGCGACAATCATCCATCCTGTATACCACATTCAACACTTGGGAACCCTCGCCTTGAACACAGCTGCAGCCACACCACACCCCACCCTCTCAAAACACCCCCACACACCGCCGGAACGTACCATTCTGGAAACCCAACTCACTCCATGGCCGATGAACGAAAACAAACCCCAATAAATGATGATAACATGCCAACAGTACCGCTGACACTCCACCCTCACCCTTCCTCACCCTTCCCTTCGCTTTCCATCCCTCCCTCATTTGCCTTTTTTCTTCCCTTCCTTTATATATTTTCCCTCCCTCTCTCCCCATCCCCTCGCCCCACACACAAAGTAGAAAGGGAAGCGCACCTGTTGTCTCCTCCGTAACAGCAGACCGTTGAGTCGGCCGGCCGTGTAGTAGGGTGAACTGTGACAATTGTATCGCACGTCAACACCCAAGTTTCCAGGCACGTCCCGCAGCGAGAAGACGTCCACCTGCGTCTCTGAGATCTGGTGAATCCTGGCAATCTGTTTCTTGAAGCGCTCGTACAGGCTGGTTCCCGCGGTGCCCGGCTGGCGGTGAGGAGAGAGGTGTGTAGGGTTAGGTAGGTGTGTGGTGTTGTTGTTGTTGTTGTTGTTGTTGAGGAGGAGGAGGAAGGAAGGTGTGCGTCTGGGTGACTGTCTGAATAGGGAATAAATGAAATGAAGGTGATATTGATATGGGTATAAGGAAGGTTTTTGAAGCTCCTTCCTTCCTTCCTTCATACTGGTTGCTGCTAAATGGGTATTCTTAAAGCGAGAATCTTCATTTTGAACTCGTAATGAATATTCTCTAATCGTCTTTGCTATTTAATCATCCCCAAAAAACTTTTCTCACTTTTTTTCTCTACTTTTTTCTTCTTTTCTACTCTCTCGTTCCTCGTAGTTCTTATTCCCCTTCCCATACGCAACCCAAAACTCGCCTCCGTAACTCTCACTGCTCATCAAAATTCTCTCCAACTTTACCCAAACTTTAATTCACTCCTCAATTAATTTCTTCATCCCTCACACAATTCCTTCCACAACACCCTTTCTCCAGGCTTCCTCCACCTCCCCTCTCAGCCTGCGTCTCTCGTTTCATCCTACAACACACTCCCTCACCTCACCTTACCTTGGCTCGCAGCAGCATGGCCTTGGAGGAAGTGTTGGCAATACGTAGAGAGCCAGAGTGCGTCACAGCCTCCTGGGTCAGCGCCACCACACTAATTGTCGTCTCCCCGATGGCCATCTCCCGCCGGAAGTTATCGTGCACCTGGTGACGCGAGGCGGGAAGACATAATGATGATGATGATGATGATGATGATGATGACGAGACGATGATGACGACTAATAACGAATAATTTTTTTGTAGGAGGCAGAAAATAATGCATGAATTGGAACTACAAACTTAAGATGCGTTGCGATCACACACACACACACACACACACACACACACACACACACACACACACACACACACACACACACACACACACACACACACACCAATAAACAAAACAAAACAAAACAGAGAAAAAAAAGAAAGAAAGAAAGAAAGAAAGAATATAGATAGACAGATACAGATAACACAATTTTGTGATCATATTTGCATATTATTACCATTTCCACACCGGTCGACACATCTTTTTTTATCTGCAAATTCATCGATTTTTTCCCCGCCTCCCCACCCTCGCACACGCTGCCGCTGGACAAATAAAGACCGTCTCCTTTCTGGCTGCAAGGCTGAGTTGGGAGTATTTCATTGATCATCTTTAAACTCAGCATTTATTGTGATGTAGGAATATCAATCAAACCTTATTCCAACAGTTAGTTCCATTAATCAAACTTTATTCCAGCAGTTAGTTCCGTAATAAAAGGGAACCGAGCTTATAAAAGGGAGGTAGGAAGAAATGTTACTATGTTGAAGTGAGGCCACGGGGGAGGGAAGGGGAGAGCAGAGGGAGTGACGTGTGTGTGGGTGTGGGTGGGGTGTTGAGGAAGGTGTTGGTGGGCGGGGGGGGACGGGGATGTAGGCGGTGAAATCGATTTAACTGAAAGAAGAGAGATAGAGAGAGAAACAAAAAACTGAGTAATGACAGATAGATAAACAGACACATACAAAAAAAATAAATAAATAATGGCGTAATAGACAGTCATCAACTTAAACATTACAATACTTACGTGCAACAAAATTAATACAAACAAATCAAAGCACACATACAAACCATCTCTCTCTCTCTCTCTCTCTCTCTCTCTCTCTCTCTCTCTCTCTCTCTCTCTCTCTCTCTCTCTCTCTCTCTCTCTCTCTCTCTCACCTTAACTCGTAGGACGTGCGTGCCCGCCGGCGTGCCCCTCAGCATAGTGACGTCGCCAGTGTACAGATCCACCTTGAAATGCGACGCCACTTCCAGGGAGGTGCTAGCGTCCACCTCGAACGTCTTGTCTTGACGGTCGTGATCGTCTTCGTCCGTAACGTGTACAGACCCGATCACCATGGCGGAGAACTGGTCCTGGGGGGGCGGGGGGCGGGGCGGGGTGAGGGGCGGCTGAAGAGTGAAGAGGGGAGAGAAAGGGGAGAGAAAGAGGAGAGAGGAAGGGAAAGATGAAAAGAGACAGGCAGACAGATAAAGTGAGAGAAAAAGAGATTGATAGACAGACACACAGACAGACACACAGACAGACACACAGACAGACATAGATACAGACAAAGAAAAGAGGAGGAGCAGAAGGAGAAAAGAAATGGATGAAATTAAATAGAAACAAGAACAACAGAAGATTGAAGAAGAGGAAGAAGAGGAAGAAGAGGAAATGTGGGGAAGATGTGAGTGAGTGAGTGAGTGAGTGAGTGAGTGAGAGGTGTAAAGTAGATGTCACCATAAAGAGAGGGAAGGAAGAAAGGAAAGTCATTGAGTGAACCAAAAATAGACACAATGTTATCACTGTCAAAATATTGTGGGAAGAAAAAACTACAGCCAAGAAAAAATTGCACTTGAATAATTTATACATTTCACACTGGGGGAGAGAGTTATAAATAGAGAGAGAGAGAGAGAGAGAGAGAGAGAGAGAGAGAGAGAGAGAGAGAGAGAGAGAGAGAGAGAGAGAGAGAGAGAGAGAGAGAGAGAGAGAGAGAGAGAGAGAGAGAGAGAGAGAGAGAGAGAGAATGGGGGAAACTAAACTACCTTCAAAACTTCGCTGGTAAAAATATTATGCGAATTTCTTCTAACAAATATTTTTTTCTACAAAACTTACTAAAGTGTCACTATTCTACAACGTAATGGTTTTTTTGTTTATTATTCCTTGCACACATTATTCACTTTCAACTTTATCTTTCGTTATCTTTAATCATTCCATTTAATTTTTTCATCCTTTATTTTTATTTAGTTTCTTTCATAATATTTGTTTTGAATATCTTAACATTCATTTTCACGTATACCTATCCATCACTTCCTTGCTCTTTGCTCTTACATCCTTCACTTTCTTACTAAATCATGTTTCTTTGTACAATAACTCTTTTGTTTTGACACCTATAGCCTTAATTCATCTTATAATCAAACTATTCATCCATTATTCTACTACATCATCCTACTCCGTTCATTCTCTTCCCTATTCCTCTATCTTCATATCCTACTCACTCAGTCCTACACTCATCCTTCCACACACACACACACACACACTCCTCGTCGTCTCCTTTACCTGGAAGTTGTACACACGGATGCTGGAGATGCCGTCTGTCATGGGGGAGTCGTTTTCGTCGCCTACCTCCAGCGTGAGATGTCGTGTGCCGCCCCGACCCACACTATCCCGCGCCGTGAAGGCCAAGCGGTACACCTTCTGCTGCTCCCTGTCCAACACCGTCACGGGACTCAGGCGGTAGCGAGACCTGAAGGGAGAAGGGGGAGGTGATGCAATGAGAGAGAGAATGAGAGAGGGGAGAGGGGAGAGAAAAACTTTTTAACCCCATCCGTAGAAAGAAAGACGAAATAAAAACTTTCTGTTAATCTATCAAAGTGCATCTCTCATCTCTTACGTCCCTTTGCATCCAGTGATCAGCAACAACTTTACTTTTACTGACACATTGCATAAGCCTTTAAACTATCAACTAACCTCCATTCACACCTTTCATTTACTAACCTTTATCCTACTTACTTATTTATTATTCACTCTAACATCCAACACAAAGGAACACAAAGGAAGAACAAACAGTACCATACACATGACCTTGACTAGGCTGTGGGATAAACTAGACTAAGTAAGAAAGAAATGTAGGTAGGACAGTAAAGACGAACTTCCCACAAATAACACACATTCACACGCATTAAGACCTTCACCTGTCCTCCATCCAACTCCCTTCCACTCACGTCACAGCTTCCATTACCTGCCCAGCGGCGTGAGGGTGAACTTGTCCCTGATGCGTCCCGGAGTGGAGGTGTGGAACTCAAGGGAACAGGGACAACCATGCTCCTCACCGTCTGCATCACCAAGCTCGATCACCACAGGCTCTACAAGGTGAGGCTCTATGTTCTCCATCACCCTGGCGTAACTCTGAGGCTGTGTGTGTGTTGGGGAGTAAAGACTGATGTTAAGAAGGTGATTTATGGAACATTTTATTGGTGTAACACTGCATTAAGAGTTTTATTCAACCTCCGCACGACATACACAGTTGGTACGAAAATACGTGGTTGTCTCTGTTGGTCGATGATATTTTTTTGGTTATGGAACGACTTCAGAGACATTACCTAAGAGTTCACTTAAATAATGGATGATTTAGTGGATGGGTGAATGGATGATAGCGATTACCCTCGTGTGTGTGTGTTTTTATATATGGACTGGTTGTTTAATATAGAAAAAAAAGGAAAAAAAGAATGAATGAGAGGATGTCAGCGTGAGACCAGGACGTGGCACTGTGACAAGGTTACGATACTCTCACCTGTGCACCTGTCTCAACACCTGACAGAATTAACGAGCAAGTAATAACAATAATAAGAATGATGATAATAGATTATGATAATGACAGCTTTCAACTATCTACGAGTGGGTTTAAAAATGTATATAAACACGTTATCAGTTCAACGAGGTAGTTTTTTTTATAGGTATTTGATTGATAAGTACGTACTTCATCATCACTTATGTCTTTGTTTCATGGGCGTGCGGGTGAACGGGGGGGGGTGGCGGCGTGACCCATACGTGCGTTCATTACTGTATTATATTTACGCTTATTAACCGCCTGTCTGTCCATATCATTACATTACACGCTGTTATAGAGTACTTGCATACATGGGTTATGACTAATGACTGCTGAAAGATAAGTGAATCCAATAGCGTTATAACAATAATAAAAATCACACACACACTGATAATAAATGCAAAAAAAATTCGATCTTCACTTCTTCAACGTTTAATTTGTATAAGACTAAAACATTAAACAGTATAAAGAAAATTAGTTTTATTTTTCGTCAGGTTGTAGTGAATGGCGTGTGTGAAATTGTAACTAAAATGAATTATTCCACAACATTTTTCCGCCTTTCTTTCTTTCTTTCTGTGAACTTTTCTTTACTACATTTCTTTCCTCGTTTCTTTATTACATCTTTCTTAAAATTTTCCTTCCTCCTTTCTTCATACCGTGCACGTTCCAGCCTGAGCGGTAAGCCTGTGTAACCAGAGCCGCGGTGGACGTTGGGTCTTGCTCTGTGGCGTGTGCGGAGGCCAAGATGAACTAAGACTGGAGTCCTTGTGGTTACACGTCACGTCTATTACCTCGGGTCGCTGAGGGTGCTGAGGCGAGGCGAGGCGAGACCTAGCTACCACATCACCTTTATATTCAAGTCCATCTGTATGTGGTTTAGTTCTTGTTATGTTTATTTAGTTCCTCTGTCAGTTTTTATTGAATTTCGATACACCTTCTAACCTGGAGTTTCCAATCAATAGAGAAATAAAATGCTTCAACTTTCTAGGTGAACATTTTGAAAACCTCGCTTTTTTTTTATTATTAGCTTTACGCGATCACACATACGATAAAAATGTTGCAGCGAAAAATAGCGGAGTTGAATGAATAGTGTAGCGCGATACACTGAGCTGGAGGTGCAGATGGGAGCTAATAATGCCAGTCTAAATTACATTACTCTCAAGTATTTTCCGACAAAACTAAACGAATCACGGAAATAAATAACAGTAATAAATTTTTGCTTGTGTGCCGATTTTTCCTTGATTTCCTGTTTGCTTTGATTTCCTGAGAGGATTAATCTTCATAAATTCCTGCATTGAAAGTTCGTCTAATCATCTAATGAATATATAACAAAAATAATTCATGATACTTTGTCCATACTTAGTTTCATGTTATCATGTCTGTGTTTTAAGAGTACATGACGAAACACTGAACTTATATAAACAAACTAATAACTTTATCGCACCATCAATAAGTCTCTGAAGTGCACCATTATTTGTTTTGTTAAAGAAAACAAATATATCAACTCATATCACGCGAGGTCTTTCGGACAACTAATAAACTCGAGTAAATTATTGAAGATGAATATGTAGTAATGTATTTATGTATAAGTCTTCAAACTTTAATAATAATGAAATAGTATTGGTGGAGTTCAATCAAAATTTATGGCTTTGTTGTCTTGGTATTCGAGTAACTATAAATCGACTGCAATTTGGATCCATATTTCCTTCCCTTCAACTGTGTAACTGCATCAACATTTCAACACTATAACTATAAACACCAATGCTTGTGAGGCTCCAGATGAACGTCAATGCTAACCAACCCTTCCACTGCATCAACACTTGCACCCAACACAGGTAATGAGACAGAGTTAAGTGGTATTAATATAAGGAGTTTACTTAAAGAAGGAGTAAGGGTTGTTAGTTATCAAGGGAGGATTGTATTGTGTTAAATCAAGAGGGAATTAATTGTATTGTGTTAAAATATAAGAGTGAGGGAAAATACAATCCAGTAAAAACAATTGTTAGGGGAAATAGCTTTGTGTGAGGTTACCAGTGCACAGTAGTGGGAGGTGAGGCTGTTGCTATGCATTTTACAGTACACACGCACGCACACACGCACACTAGAATCGTACATGAACAGTTGTACATGCATATAAAGGTTCGGTTCACTATTGATATTATTTTATACACATCCAAACGCAGCCATGGAAATTTGTGGTAATAACACGGAATATTGGAATTTAAAAAAACCGTCACATGTTGCGGATGTGAAGTTGCTCCACATGAATATTTGAAACAAAACAAAAAATAATTGAAAAATAATCAACAAGAACAACTTTTCCACCGTCCCAGTTCAATGAATAGACTAAATCGAAGTTTGAATTGTTTTATTTCTCCTCCGCTTTCCTTTTTGTGTTGGTTAGTTAGAAATTCGAGATCGTCTATTTATTTTAGCGACAATAATAATGGGCCCAAGCAAAAAAAAGAAAAAAAAGTAAAAAAGAAAAAAGAAAAAGAAAAAGTTGTTTTACCCAAAATAATGTGTATGAAGCAGTGAAAGAAAAAAAACCAATTCTTTCTATCTATCAATCAATCTATCTATCTATCTATCCATCTATCTATCTGCAACACCTAAGACTCACCGGCTTAATGATGTGAGGATAGTTATCGTTGAGGTCAAGAATGGTGACCTCCACGGTGGCAGGGTCAGCGTCGTGACCCTTCCCTCCCTCATCATTGGCTCGCGGATAGAGTGTCATTGTACCACGGACCGCTGCCTCCCTGTCCAGACACTGACGAAGGAGAAGGAGAACCGCTAAAGGACCACCATAAGGAAAGGGTGTTGGGAGTAGGGTGAGAGGAAGGGGGAAGGGATAGAGTGAAGGGAGAGGGTGTTGGGGAGGGTGAGGGGGAAGGGGTGAGGGGAGAAGTAAAAGGTCGAGTAGAAGGAGAGCGAGTAATGATGGGGAGAAAGAAGAAGAATGAAGAGGACAAAAGCATGAGAAACAAAGATGATGATAAAAGGAGGTAGAAGAATGCAAGACGTGAAAATGTGTGAAAGGTGAAGGTCAGGAGGAGGAGGAGGAGGAGGAGGAGGAGGAGGAGGAGGAGGAGGAGGAGGAGGAGGAGGAGGAGGAGGAGGAGGAGGAGGAGAAAATAAAGATAAAAACGGACAGACAAGAGGAGGAGGAGGAGGAGGAAAGAGGTAGTAAGCGAAATTAACTTAAATCGCAAATGCATTAAAAACAATGTATAAAAAACGAAACAAAAAGGAAAATCATGACTTAAATAATGAGAACAGAATGAATAGAAAAAAGAATAAGAAAAAGGAGGTGGTGGTGGTTTCAGGCTGTAGTGCGGTTCCTCTACCCAGATGTACTGTTGTTTGTTCATCCTTAGTACTCCTTTGTGTACTCACCCCTCGGATGGAGAGTTGGCCGGAGCGACTGTCAATGGTGAAGTTCCTCTGCTCGTCAGGGGAGAGGTAGTAAAGGATGTTCTGGTTGACTGACGGGGGAAGATCTGGGTCCAGCGCTGATACCTTCCATAGAGACAATAATAATAATAATAATAATAATAATAATAATGATAATGATAACGATGATGATAATACTGCAGTAGTAGTTGTAATGATAACAATGTAATATAAAACTTTAACACTAACTACTGTAATAACCTTCAATAGCCCTCTCTAGAACAAACAATTACAATACTAATACCAAAACATTCCAATAATACACTATAACAATGACACCCCCTCCTGACCTCACCGCCCACCCCACCACCCCCCAAAAAAACCACTTTACACACTACTAACACAAACAAAACTGTACTACCTTTTACACAGCTTCACCAACACTCGCGGCCACACACTCCCAAATACCCAAAGGTTATGCTTAAGCTGGGAACACTGGACTAGATGATCCCGCAGCTAAATCAGTTTGACTTAATCCTCACTGGGAAAGAGGATATACCCAAACATTTTCTCCCTTGCATTACTCATGTGTTGTGTAATCTCTCTCTCTCTCTCTCTCTCTCTCTCTCTCTCTCTCTCTCTCTCTCTCTCTCTCTCTCTCTCTCTCTCTCTCTCTCTCTCTCTCTCTCTCTCTCTCTCTCTCTCTCTCAAAACAATAGTAATGCAAGACTTACGTTGGGATATCCAGGTAAAACTCTGCATTAGAATATAAGATACTTCACCGAATTATGGATATGTAAGCCCGGGGCGAGACAGAGGAGGGAGGCGAGGTGGGAAGGGATAGATGAGGAGGTACAGAGAGGAAGGAAGGATGTGGAGAAGGGGGGAAGAGGGAAGGGTCGAAGGTGAGGGGGGGGGGGCTACTTAGACAAGCCACAAGACATACTATAAGAAGAAAGGTTGCCACAGACTTCTTAAAACAGTTTGGCGGAGGTTAAAGGGAGTGGAAAATGTGAAGTAATAGTAGTAAATGGAAGGCTCAGGAAGAAATGAGGAAGGGGATGAAAATAGTTGAAGTGACACAGTGGTGGGGAATGTAAGAAGGGATTGGATTGGATTGGATCGTTCCCATCAGTGTTGGTACGTGATCCTCTCACATCGATTTGGGAGAAAAGGAGGAAGGAAGGAAAAGAGGAAGGAAATGAGAAATCGGATGATGATAAAACAGCAAGAAACGTGAGTGGGCAGGAAAAATAAAGTAATAAATGAGAAGTTATGTGAAAAATAACTGAAGGGAAACCGTGGTCTGCAGAACGTAACTTTAATTGCAATAAGAAAGTTATAAATGAGTAAATATATATAATTTCATAACTCCTAATTTGTCAGGATGAAAATGGCTGCACCTGTAAAACTAAAATACGAGGTAACACACCTGGCCGAGGGGCAGCGAGCAGTCCGTGTTCTCGGTGACAACGAAGGTGTAATTACTCCTCTGGAACACCGGCTGCAGGTCATTCACGTTCACTACCGCCACCACCACGTCCGTGAGGGCCGGGCTGTTGATGCCGTCACTCACCCGCACCCGCAGCGTGAACTGGGGGAACACACACGTAACGAGGCTACTAACACCTCCACACACATTGTTCCTTCAGTAGCAGCACGTGGAGGCAACAATCCGTCCAACAGCCTGCCCGCAGCTACCTCCGCGCCAGGCTGTGAGGACACTGACTAACTCTGGCTTCACGGAGCTGCAGATTCAGGCTCAGGTTCGAAGCAGTGAATGAGTACTCGTAAGTATTGTTAACTTGTTTCGTTGTTTTTGTAATGAACTGTGATTAGCAAGTGTGCCTAACCAAAGCACGCACTGATTGATATAATAGTAATAATGATGATGATAATAAAAATAATAGTAACCAATGATACCATAAATTGCATGGCTCAAGAATGAAAATTAAACCAGTATACGTTTCAAACAAGAGTAATTTGCCACATCAGCCGACACATTAATTACTTATTCATATCAATAAGCCGCCAGTTGTCAGGCATTACACATCATTGGACTGAACAACACCGAGCTGGCCAACCAATACGATACCAATACAGATGCATAAAGAGTGATGTTAAAAGCAGCCAAACGAGTGAATAACAAGGCGTCATTATAACCACTTTCTGCAAATCACAACAATCTTCACCAAACAACACTCCTATTATTTTTTTCTCTCCTTCTCTCTGTTGATTGGTGAATGTTCTTAAACCTCACGTATACAATTTATAACCCATGCAAGTCCTGTGTCCTTGACGGACAATAAATAACAAAAATATAGAGTGATGTTATAGTATATTTTCCAAGAATATACGTCTAGCTAACTAACAGCCATGAGAGTGTAAGTCACACAATTCTACTTCAACTCTGCGTCATGTCCCGCTGTGTAGTTGAACCAGGAGGGAAGGAAGCACACACACTCCTTTCATGTGTGTGTGTGTGTGTGTGTGTGTGTGTGTGTGTGTGTGTGTGTGTGTGTGTGTGTGTGAGAGCTGCGACACACAATACCATGTTCCGATACTGATCCTATTATGCTATGTCTGTTAGGTCTGTTCAGGGAAACTATTCATTCAATCCACTACAAGCATGATTCAGCGAGTGGCCTGCCTGCATTGCGTCCAAACTTTAATTACACTGCATATCTCTCTCTCTCTCTCTCTCTCTCTCTCTCTCTCTCTCTCTCTCTCTCTCTCTCTCTCTCTCTCTCTCTCTCTCTCTCTCTCTCTCTCTCTCTCTCTCTCTCTCTCTCATTTACATCTCTCGCCACCACAAATGTCAAACTCCAAAGGGTCCTTGAGGCAGCCTTACGCAGACCTTCCTCTACAAGACTCACGTTTCGGTCCATGACGGGATAGTCGTAGTCCAGCGCCTTGTTCACTAGGATCGTTCTGGCCGAGGGGTCAATGCGGAACTTCTTCTCTTCGTTGCCTTCCACGATATCGAAGGTAAAGTGGTTGACTGGTATAAACACAAAGAGAACATATTATAAGGTTAATATTTATACTTGACTCAGGGCAAGAACACTTACTAATTCTATATTAAAGAAGAAAAAAAATGATTACTAGTTTTTGTTCACCGACAATTAACTATTTCACGATCAATCTCTACTGAAACTTTCTCAACACCTTAATAATCTCCCCATTACACCTATGCCAGCCTTATATTCTCCCCACATTGCTGCCTAAACCTGACACCTTCTTTAACCTATCTCTGAGGCCTCACCGATGTCCGGGTCGTCCACGTCCAGCCGCACCCCCGTATGCTTGCCGGCCTCCCGGTTCTCCGGCAGCTGGACTTCATAGACACCGTTAGCGAGGTCGAACTGAGGCGCCACGTCGTTGAGGTCTTGCACCGTAATCCAGTAGGTTGTCATGCGCTCGTGTTCTGGCGGGACGCGAGGGAGAGAACGATGGTAGTGGTGGTGATGGTAGTGGTGGTGGTGGTGGTGGGAGGATGAAGAACAGTTGTAGTTGTTGTAGTAATTGTTGTTCTTTTTAGTAGCATAACCGAGTGTTGGAGATGTAAAGGTTGGTGTATGGTGGTGGTGGTAGTTGTGGTTGTGGATGTGGTTGTGGTAAAAATATTTACACTCTCGGGGCAGTGGAGGCAATGTTTGTTATGCACTGTGGTGAAAAAAATAAATAAATAAAAACAATATAGTGTCTCATCACTCAACACGGCTTGCATGGTGTGTGTGTGTGTGTGTGTGTGTGGTGTGTGTGTGTGTGTGTGTGTGTGTGTGTGTGTGTGTGTATATATATATATATATATATATATATATATATATATATATATATATATATATATATGACACACACACACACACATTGTTAAGATCACTCGAACACCAAGCTTCATATCCTTACCCAAACAGACCCAAACAGAGCCACCGTGCCGCCCCTGCACTCACCTGGCACTCCGTCCGTCACCTGGATGGGCACGCGGTACTGGCTCACCTCCTCCCGGTCCAGGGGCTGCGTGGTCCACAGCTCACCGTTAGTCTTGAGTGCAAACTTTGTAATCACGTCTTTGGAAGCCGTAACATCGAACGAGTAGGTGAGCTGCGCCAAGAGAATACAAAAAAAAATAGTTACTGCTTGAAGAAAACGTAAAAGAAAAATAACCTCAGAATGTCATCACCTGAGCATAAAAATTTTTGCCTCCGACTGAAGCGACAAAGGAGGAATAAAATTTGCAGTAGACATTGACGGATAGTTGATGAGGGCGGCGGGCGGGCGGGCGGGCGGGCGGGAGGTGAATGGCTGAATGGCCAACCTAACTAACAAGGCATCGACTATTGGCCGCCACAGTATCAATATATAGTTTCACCGCACCTCCCTCCCCTACCTCCACAACCTTTCCCTCCCGCTGTGCTGTCCTCCTATCGATTACCTCCAACCTTTTGTAGTGAATATGTTTCTTATTCCTATCCATCAAGACCCAATAATTCATCCAAGTAACGAGTACACGCCCACTTCTGCAGGTGCTTTGGGAATGTGGTAAATGAGTGTGGTGATAAACTCCTTGGAAGGTATTTATACTTTCTATCCCTTACCTCTCTCTCTGGTCTCTCTCTGGTCGTCATCTTGGTCGACATCTTGGTTAGGGTATTTGAACCTCTTAATAACGTGAGTATGAGTGTTGATTGTGTGTCGGGAAGGAAGAGAAGAGAGGAGTATGTGATGAGTTGTAGAGGAAGTGTTACGTTATGTGCACTGCGGGAGGGAACCTTGTTTACTGACTCCTCACATACAACTTCGGGGAAAATGTTCGCATTCGGCACAATACAGTTATTTATCGTCACTGCTCCTTCATCGTTACGTAACTCAATGGTGATGTTGTATTTAAATCTTCCTGCCGTGATGTCACTTCCTATTTGATGTCATTCCTCGCTATAGCAAGGCTGAGTTTGTGTACATCTTAGTAATTCACGTCTCCCTTTATCTTCCTCTCCATCAGATGAAATTGAGGCGCGGCTCTGTGTGATGCCTGCCTGCTAGCTGACTGGCATGCACGATCCACCTTACTTGGCGAGGCACGAGACGAACCACCAACATTGCAACCATAAATGAACGCTAAAACAATGCAAATTCCCGAGAAAATTAAATAAAGTATCAATGGATAAATAAAAATAACGAAACAATTACACAAGATCATCACATAATAACGTAACATAGATGAGTGTCACGTTTTCTTTATCACCATCACTTAGCGGGTGAGAGTTATGGGTGACTAAATAACTTATACTGTCTCAACTAAATGAACACAGTTGAGAATATTGAATGTCACCATGTTTATGAGTAATAAATATCCGTATGAACTACTATTTGCATACAATAAAAGGTGAGGTGAGGTGAGGTGAGGTGAGGTGAATGGAGGGACGTTGAGAGAGAGGAAGGAAGGAAGGAAGGAAGGAAGGCAGCGATCAATCAGTCTGAACGCACTACGGACGGGAATGAGTGATGGACATATCAATACCAGGGAGAAAATGGAGATGTGAGAGGAAGGGACTGAAGGGGAGAGGCCTGGAGGCAATGAGGTGAAGGCAAGGCAAGTTTAGGGTAACAGGAAGGGAAGGGGACGGCAAAGGGGACGGCGAAGGGGACTGACCTGGCGGTACTGTGGGGAGGTATCCTTGTCCACAGCCTGTATGGTGGTGATGAGTGTGCTGTCAGTGTTCTCCAGCACTGCTCCGTCGAAGGGCTGCAACAAGGGCGCGTTGTCGTTCACGTCCACTATAGTAACCATGACTTGCTGCTCCAGACGGGCGTTGCGGTCGTTCTGGCGGTGGAAATGGAGGGGGAAAAAGAAAAAGAAGAAGAAGACGTGGTGAGTGTCTTAAAACATCTTATTGCCAAACTATAATTAACCAAACGCTAATATTAATACATCGAAAAGTTCAAACACATGTATATCCTCAAGTAACTAATGGGCTGCAACTCACCACAATCTGTAAGTTGAGTTTGTATGCCTGAACGAATTCATAGTCCAGGGTGCGCGTGGCCACGAAAATAGTGACCCCTGAGCTGTCCCCACACACGGCGCTCTGGTGGTCTGGCAGCCGTCTGGGGGAAGGGAAGGGACGGGAGTAGTGACATGCTGACAGGGAGACACACACACACACACACACACACACACACACACACACACACACACACACACACACACACACACACACACACACACACACACAACAGGCAGCCTAACCTAACCTACCACAACACAACAACAACATCATATCATTAAATAAAGATAAAACAAACCACTACAATTTATAACAATTAACTAAATAACATGTTCATTAGTACAAACGGGTTGAGTGTTGCGTCATAAGTAACCTAACCTCACCTAACCTAACTTAACCTAACCTCACCTGATGGCAAAGGTTCCGTCTGAGTTGGTGTTGGGAGTGTTACCGTTGAGCAGTGTGAAGTAAACGTTGGCGGAGTTGGCGAGGTTGGATCTGTTCAAAAGATTCACAATAGTACTACGTGAGCAACAGAAGGGAGGAGAGAGAAATAATATGTGTATCTGTATGTGTGTGCGTGCGTGCGTGCGCAGGATAACTTTCCATCTTCTCAGTTCCAATCACAGCATCAATACGAGTCAAGGATTCTTTTGCAAACCAAATGTCAAACGCCATCTACCACCCGTTCCGCTCCCCTTCTCAACGCCAAGCCTCTCCCTCCTTTTTTTATCCCACGTCACGAACAGGGGTGGGAAGGCGGCGATGGTGGTGGTGGTGGTGGTGGTGGGAGACCAGCCAGCCGCCACCACCACCACGTGACAGGAACCAATCTCCCGCGACCCGCGAGGCGAGGACCCATTCACACTTTTAATGGGACCCGTGACGCCCGGCTCCTGTCCCCGCCCCCGCCCCCGCACACACATAACACATACTCGTGTACACAGCTCGTCTTTTGTTTTCAATTATTTCTTCTTTAACACGTGAAATGGTTCTCAAAAATTCCTTCTTCTAAGGTATTTCGTGATCTACATTCCATGATCTGTTGTATTCCACGATCTGTATCCTGTAAGCTATTTTTTTTTTAGTTTATATTGACAACGTTCAAAATGGTGTTATTCAACTCACTTCCGTACTTGCGTTGGATCTCAGACAATGCAATTATTTTTGTTATAATTCATGAGGTAAGACAGTGTTGCTGTGATGGAATTCTTTAGTATAACCTCGGCGATGTAGATCACACTTTGGTCTCATATTCAACAAATTATCCAAGAAACCTGTCACTTAGATAACAATGAACTCCCACTATTACTATTTAATAACTTTTTTTTCTCTCTTTGACACTCACAAGTTTACTCTGTTCCTGGAAGCACACACTCACATATGCCACCAATATTTCACACCAAGATTTACCTTTCCTTCATACATTATATAAACACCGCATAGCAATCCTTTCTTACCGCTCTGCTTACTAACAACTTCACTCCTAGATTACAGTTTAAATTATTCTTGAGTGAAACACAGACGCTATGATACGTTTAGCTTTACATAATTCATTTGCTTTATTTCATACGGCATCACAACCGCTAACACTACTACTCCATAACATTTGAACTGACCAAACTCCAATCAGGACCGTGCTTCAGGTAATTATGCTGCACCTCATTAATGCCACTCACCCGCCCTTACACCCACACTCACCTTGCACACAGCACCACCACCTCCGTGTTCTCCGTGGTGTTCTCGGGGATGGCAGGCTGACGCGGGTGTTGACCGACCACCGTGGGAGGCAGCTCACCAGACGACACCACACGCAGGGTGACGGGCGCCGTGGACCAGAGGGGCGGCGTCCCCCCGTCCACCGCCCGCACCCGCACGTCGAAGGTCTTAGAGTTGGCCTGACGGAGGAGGAGGAGGAGGAGGAGGAGGAGGAGGAGGAGGAGGAGGAGGAGGAGGAGGAGGAGGAGGAGGAGGAGGAGGAGGAGGAGGAGGAGGAGGAGGAGGAGTTAACACACTTTTATCTTATGAGAATACTAAAACAGTAGCTGCTCAAAATTAAAAAGTTTAGCTACACACACACACACACACACACACACACACACACACACACACACACACACACACACACACACACACACACACACACCCCTAAGCCTCACCATAGTCGCGTCAAGGGGTCGTTTGAGGGACAGCACCCCCGTCATGGGCTCCAGGTAGAAGAACTCGAGGTGGTTGGGGTGACCCTCGAGGTGGTAGTTGATACGCGCGTTGGTGCCTGAGTCTCGGTCTGAGGCGGAGACTCTAAGCACAGGTGTTGCTGGGTTGTGGTCTGTTGCCAGCGTCTGTTCGTACCGCTGTTAACGTGAAAGTTATCGAGGTTGGGTGAAAAAGTTGCATGTTGATGTATGTATGTATGTTGGTATGTATGTATGTTGTGTATGTTTATGTTGCTGATGAATATGCATAAAATAGTTTCGATGTGTTTATAGGTTACGAGATTTTGGTGTGTGTGTGTGTGTGTGTGTGTGTGTGTGTGTGTGTGTGTGTGTGTGTGTGTGTGTGTGTGTGTGTGTGTGTGTGTGTGTGTAAGGCTTCACAAAAAAAATGATGACGAAAGAATAAGAACACAATTACACCCATAACGAGGTGTGGGAAGATAGGCTGTCATGAGCACACACACACACACACAGGAAGAACACACTCACTCACTCAATTAACAACTAACCTTTCCATTATTTCTAAGCTTGGCAAAAAAATTCGAAGTGACCTTCAAATCCTGTAAAAGTCAATCGCCATAAAAAAAACAAATTTAATAGTATCTGTTGTATTAATTATGCATTCTGCTTGAATTATATCATAGTGTCTCTCTCTCTCTCTCTCTCTCTCTCTCTCTCTCTCTCTCTCCTCTCTCTCTCTCTCTCTCTCTCTCTCTCTCTCTCTCTCTCTCTCTCTCTCTTCCTATAAATACGTAAATCTAAACCTCATGACAACCTGAACTTTGTCTTAATTCCTTATAACCTTTCCTTGCCGCCTTACAAACAAGAGGGACATAACAGCCACACACACACACACACACACACACACACACACACACACACACACAAACTCCCTCCCTCCCACAACTTCACAGGACCAAACCGAACCGCAGTCCAGTCACATTCACCCTTAGGTCAAAACTTTCCCCTAACGACCCAACAACGCAACAAGGGAACCCACCAACTTTCCTTTTCTTAGAGACTCGTGTAAAACTACTAGTCTGGTATTCGTCACACAACCCGCTAATGAGATATCGAGTTCCACCTAACTTTGCGGCGCTGTTCTTCTGCTGCCGCTGCCACACACTCACCGCTTGGTCAAACACGGGCGGGTTGTCGTTGACGTCTTCTACTACGACCCGGAAGGAGCATGAAGTCTGGCGGGGTTGTGAGCCGCTGTCCTTTGCAATCACTGTTAGGAAGAACTCTTTGTCTTCCCCGTCACGGTCCAGGCGCTGAGACAAAGAGAAATAGTAGGGGAATGTAATACTAATTGGATCTATAATAATAATAAAAAATTGGATGATTCATAACTATTTTCCTTTCTCTCTATATTTATGTATGTGTCTGTTTCTGTCTCTCACCCTGGTGGTTGTGATCTGGCCGTGCTGGTTGGATGCGTGGATGGCAAAGCTTCCGAAACTGTGGATGAGTGAGTAGGAGACGGAGCCGCTGCGTCCACTGTCCTGATCCGTAGCGAGCACCTGAGGGAGGGAGGGCGGCGGGAAGGCGGCGGAGAGTAAGACGGGGAAGAGGAACGAGGTGGGAAGGGCATTATAGTGAAAGGGAAGGTAACAAGAGGAACATGACATATAATACTCACTCTCACTCTCACACTCTTCACTCTCTCTCTCTCTCTCTCTCTCTCTCTCTCTCTCTCTCTCTCTCTCTCTCTCTCTCACCAGCAAGACGGGGCTGCCGGCCGTCACGTTCTCCGTCACGTGAATGTCGTTGTAAGACTGACAGTCGGGGAACAAGGGACTGTGCCCGTTGTCGTCTGGGGGAGGAAGATAGATAGATAGATAAATGAATAAAAACATAAACAAGTGTTAAAATAAATCAACGTACACACACACACACACACACACACACACACACACACACACACACACACACACACACACACACACACACACACACACACACACACATACATATAACATACACACAGCCAACATGCACTAGCTATTCTTTACCATTACAGTCTGACAGCGTAAGTCACACACTGCATTATTCTTACCTGATACGAGACGAGCTGAGGCCGCGTGGGAAGGAAGAGACTCTGTTAACGTAGAGAAAGGAAGCACACACACATTAGTCTGCCCTCAAATAGTACAGTAATACTAGAAAAAAGTATGTGTATTATTTAATCTAACAACGTATTTTAACATAACACAAGCTGGGTTATTAGGGAAGAAGAATTATTATATAAATTCTACAAAACCCACTGTGTATAGACGAATGAAATGCTTTGAACAGGCCACGTTTTATATAATTTTTAGCACCGTAGTTATGTTTAAGATACATAGGATACTGAAAATATTTACTACATACAAAAAAATCTTCCTTTGCAGCGTGTCAGTTACTTAAAGGGCAACACACGCCTTACGTAAGAAAAATCACGCCAGTTAAGTTCGTCCCGTATCGACTGAACACTGTGCAACGATATTACTTGAGCGTCAGTGTCCAAGATCATATAATAGAAAACTTTCATACATATATTTTACGCTGCCATTAACTTACATAAACCTGAGAAGCGTCTCTCATAATTACCATTGAAAATGTAAGTGGATACTCGTTTTTGTATTCTTTAACGCCAAAAAAGAAAAAGTGTGGCCATTATTTAGTGTATGTTTGCCACTGTTGTGCCATTTACAGCGACATCGAACAGAATATTGTATTTCCAAGCTGAATGATTTAGTTTTTAGTAAGTAATTCATCACAATACACAGAGTGTTGGGTTATATCACTGCTGAGATTGTATATAATACTGATAACCATTATACACACACACACACACACACACACACACACACACACACCCACACACACACACACACCCACACCCACACACCCCCCCACACCCCCCCACACACACACACCCACACACACACACACACACACTCACCGTACGATGGGTTGCTGGCTGTGAGATAAAAGGTGAACAAAATGTTTGCATTAATTAACAGCAAAAATTTGTTTTACACAGTCAAAAAATATATATCCAATGTGAACATCAAAACTCAAACCAAAGAGTCTCGTATAATAATTTGGTGAAATTGAAAGGTTTGTAAAATTGATGTAAATTCTACATTGAATAGGATGTTCAAGTCACAATAGCTTTGTTGTTGAATAACAAACATCACTTCAACATGATGTAGAATACACTACAATATCATAAACGCACACCATACATTACTAGTTTATAGAACCCATAGTTTTCTCCCACTCAGAGTAATAACGTAAAATTATAACTTCTTTGATTGCATTGCAGTCTACGAAACTTTCTTATAATGAGTTCAGTGATCAATGTCAAACTTTATTCAACAAACAAACTTCCATTACCAACTGTAATAAATGCACAAACAAAGAACTAACAAAATTACATAAATAAACATATAGGATCATTAATTAAACCCTACACATTATAATTAGTTAAGTATAGGAAGCTTATGATCAACTGGCTGACCAAGTACTACGAGGCCAAGCACGAGCACCTTCAGGTCAACACTATACAAGCACGCGGCGGCAGGACACTCACCTAGGATGTAGACAGTGACGGGCACCAGCGCCACGTGGCCCCGCCGGTCCGAGGCTCCAGCTTGGAAATTGAACTCCCATCGCGTGCCGTCCGGGGCTCGACTTAGCTTTACAACCCCAGAAGCAGCGTCCATCGAGAACTGATCAGGGAGAGAGTGTGTATTATTCTTTTATTGATTCATTTACTATTATTATCATTACCATTATAACTGAAATGACAAACAGTACACACCATTAATGATAAAAAAAGCTACTTATATCGTCCATACTAACCACATTTTGCTATACTCAAACATGCATTTCTATTCACCACACGGGACTAATAAACACACAAGCAACACTACCTCGCCATGAACGTATTTTTCAACACACTGACTCTCACCTCTACCACAAACCGTACATAGAGTCGTGCTGTATGACCGTTACCTACATTACGTACACTAATACTCACTAACCTGTATAGTCAATTGTTTCTCCGTTCCCACTACTCTTGAACCCAGTCAGTTTGAGAATCTGAGACACGTTTTGCAAGCCACTAACTAGATTGTACTGTTTTTTAACTATTCTTGATGCGAAAACATACACTCTCTCTCTCTCTCTCTCTCTCTCTCTCTCTCTCTCTCTCTCTCTCTCTCTCTCTCTCTCTCTCTCTCTCTCTCTCTCTCTCTCTCTCTCTCTCTCTCTCTCTCTCTCTCTCGGGTAATATAATTTGTCAGACTCCTTGCTTCTTCTCCATAATACTTCCTTCCCCTTTGCCCTCCTCCTCCCTCCTCCTCCTCCTCCTCCTCTCCTCCTCCTCCTCCTCCTCCTCCTCCTCCCCCCCCCTTTTTCTTACCATGTCGACCAATTCGGAGCCGTCTAGGAAATAGTGTTCAAGGTCACCATCGTCATCACTCGCCCTGACGCGCCCCACGTAGCTCCCTGGTGGAGGAGAAAGAAAAACATGTTTTCACGTTCGGGGAGAAGAAAATAAAAGAAGAAGACACAACACTCTTATTAATTATGAGGGTTATACGTACCCATTTCATACAAAAAAATAATATATGTTTATTGTAGGAAACATAATAATCATATATATAATACTTCTTACATAAATATTCTAGTACCTGTTGATGCATTTTTTTTAACCGAATGATTTATAGTGACAGGTCTGAGAGCCTCTACTTCCGTTTCCTTTGCCTTGCGTCTCACCTTTCTGTGCGAACTCTGAGATGGTGAAGTGGTAGTGGTGGGAGTCGAAGGTCGGTGTTTCAGGCGCGTCTTGCACTTGTACAATGACTGCAGCGGCGAGTCGAGGCCAACCTCTACGGCCGCCTCCTGGTCACGGAGGTACACAACGATGTGAACATGAATACAAACATAACACGTGCCAATGTGACTTAAGGAAGGAAGGAAAAAAAAACAGATTTTTAAAGAATTGTACTAAAATTTGTCCTCCTCTTCCTCAGTTCCCCTTTCTTCTTCCCTTTTTACAGTCTCTACCACTACTTTTAGGTTAGGTTAGGTTAGGTTGGACCCCGCCCCTTCCCAACTCACCCCGCTGCTCGGCCGTGACCTGCACTGTGTATCGGCCTCCTGAACGTTCGTGGTCAAGGCGGCGGAGGTTGTAGATGACGCCAGCCTCGTCCACGCCAAAGTTTTCCGTGTCACTGAGTTGGTACTGAAGCTGCATTCTCTCCTGTGGTCCCGCTCCTTCCACGCTTACCTGCCGTGGCCAAGAATTACAGGTGTGTTGATACAGAGAATTTATATGGAAAATTAAGTCACTTCTGTGTGTGTGTGTGTGTGTGTGTGTGTGTGTGTGTGTGTGTGTGTGTGTGTGTGTGTGTGTGTGTGTGTGTGTGTGTGTGTGTGTGTGTGTGTGTGTGTTTACATTTACATGCAGACAATATACGTAAGGCTAAGACAATAGGGTCCTAATGGCAGGCTTTAATACACTGTGTTTGAAATCAGATACACAAACTCTGTAGCTGCAACACAGAAACATGAAGTGAGTGAGTGTGTTGGAGGGAGGAGGGAGGGTGGCGGTGTACTCACCTTGAGGATGGAGGTGTGGAGAGGCACGTCTTCCGTCACGGTTTGCCGATACTCAGACTGAGAGAACTGCAGCAGCGGCCGCCGGCGTGTTCCTTCCCCTTGGTAGCTCTGGTGACGCTTTTTAAGGCGGTGTTGACTCCGTCTGTTTCTTGGCAAAACTTGATGATGTTTGCGGTAACTGAGGCTGCTGTGATGGTGGTCATTGTGATGGTGAGAGGAACTTTGATGGTGACACCTGGCGTGGGCCTCGTCAACCCTCGCTGGTGTGTGATGAGAAGGTTTGTTTTGTGTTGGTGTTCCCGGCAAGTGGTGTGTCGAGGCCAGAAGGTCTCGTGGCAGACTTGAATTGAAGGCCTCAGGGTGGTGGTGGTAGTAGTGGTGGTGGTGGTTTTGGAGTTTTATAGGAGTAAGGCGCCTCGCTGGGCTCTGCTGATGCTGATACACTGGAGAAAAACTTACCTCCGCTACTTGGTGCTTCGGTGCCTCAGTGGAGTGGTTCGCTGGCCCACGCGAGCCCTTGGAGGGGCCCTTCCACCACAGCCTGTGTGGCGGGGACGCAGGACCTGACCACAACGAGGAAACATGTTATTCACTTGAAAAATCATTGCAATGTTAATGACAAGTTAAGTGGATCACTTTATTAAGCTTAGGTGTGGTAATTACACTTTGTTCTATGTGTTTGTATGGTAATGAAGACGACTGGATGAAATATTTGGCAAATCCCTCCCCCCAAAATGGATATCAAGATGGATGATTTCAATTAAGTTAAGAGGAATATTTTGAATTTGCAGTATTTCACTATCACTCCCACCCCTTCCTCCTACCACTTCTCCCGGCAACTTACGCCGTGCCAGACTCTCAGTTTTAAAAAGTTGAGCGCCGCATGTTAAGTGTGAGAAGCCTGAGTCCCCGGCAAGACAGGCAGGGACGGCAGCTCGGCCAACGCTCATTAAAACTTTTCCCAGCAACACCTACTGTCACGTCGGAGGCTCTTAAGAGGTGATAGATTATAGGTGATTACTGTGTTCCCAAAAGTGCCTTACGTCTTTTACTTTAATATATTTCTTAGTCCTACTTTCTCTTCTCTACGATACCGATCACAGTTGGTTTGTGATTCTGTATAAAAGTTAGAATGCTCTTATTTCTTCTGACAAAACACGTTGATCATAATATTTCATAGAGAGAGAGAGAGTAATCATCACCACCATCATCGTTACTTCCTGATAACATTAACACCGTCAAGTTACTTCGTTAAACTCATTACTTAACTTCGTCGTAAATGATAATCGAGAGAGGATCTTCAGGACGTGGAGTGGGGAGAGGAAGACCTTACTTAACACGTCTCTAAGTCTGCATGAAACACTCAGCGACGAGGAACGAGGTCGGGAGGAGGAGGAGGAGGAGAAGAGGTGAGAGGATAATTATCATGAGAGGACGTAGAAGAGAATATAATAGTAAATGAAAAGCAGACGTGCGAGGTCAAAGAGGAAGCTGTGAGAGTGACATTCAGATGTTTATGTAGCGAGGGAGAGAGAGAAAGAGAAAGAAAGAGAGAAAGAGCGAGAGAGAAAAAAGAAGGAAACTCTTACTCCTGATGTTTTAGATATAATTTACTGTCACCTTCAATTAATTTTCGTATCGTGTCCTTGCAAATGTTCTTTATGATGATGATGATGATGATGATGATGATGATGATGATGATGATGATGATGTTTCATAATTGTACCATGACGTTAATTTGAGATAAAATAATAAAAAAACACATATAACCAATAGAAGATAAATAAATGAGGCATAGATTGAAAGACTAGTGTGTGTGTATGTGTGTGTGTGTATGTATATATGTGTGTGTCTATCTATGAATGATGCGATAGGACACGAGGTAAAAGCGAGATACACACACACACACATACATAGGCGAGAAGAGGATAATGGTGCAGACTGAGGTGAGTGAACAGTGTGAGTGGTGAGGTGGTGTGAGTCTGGTTTTGTTGAGAGGATAAACTTAGTAAGGGCGAGGAGGAGGAGGAGGAGGAGGAGGAGGAGGAGGAGGAGGAGGAGGAGGAGGAGGAGGAGGAGGAGGAGGAGGAGGATGGTCTGAGCTGGAAGGGAGGGAGGGAGGGGCTGGATTAGGATGAACTGAGAAAGGGAATGCTTTAGTGTGAAGTAAGATGGATAGCGGATAGCGGCAATTTCAAAAGAAGGGTTGAGTTAAGCTGAGAGAGAGACAGATAAAGGTTAAAACGAAGTGCAATATCAAAGTAGAGTGGTGTTTAGAGGATAGATATAGAGTGTGGATGGTGTGGGGGTGAGTTGAGATACATCGTGGGTAGAGTAGAGTGAGATGGAAGGTTGAATGGTCTGAGGGTAAGATGAGAAGGGGAGGAATAGAATGAGACTGGCTGACAGGTTGGGTGAATGAGGTTGGGTGAGGTGAGGGACAGGTATACCGGGAGAGGATCTGTATTTCCATCAACAAAGCCGATTCGCCCGAGGCCTCCTTGGGGTTCTGCGGGTCGATTGTGCCGGGAGTTCAAATCGTCAGCCTTATACACTCCTTCTTGGCTCTTGACGTCCCTGAGTTCTCCGCCCGACGCTGTGACGCTCGCTCAATACATCCAATTACTTGAGAATATAAAATGTAGATGATTAAAAAGAAAACCATGTGTGTGTGTGTGTGTGTGTGTGTGTGTGTGTGTGTGTGTGTGTGTGTGTGTGTGTGTGTGTGTGTGTGTGTGGTGTGTGTGTGTGTGTGTACAGGATAACATTTTAACAGTATAGTAAGAATTTGCTCATAAATTCAAATATTAAAATGATATGTAATTAATGTTCCCTCGTTGAACTTTTTTCATTTGAATAAACTTGATGATTAAACTTACTTCGCCTTCACTTCCCTCCCTCCCTTCTTACCTGACGGATGTTATCAATGACTGGTGGAGAGAAGGGAAGGGAAGGGAAGGGAAGGGAAGGGAAGGGAAGGGGAATGAAAGCGATGGGATGCGAAGGTAGGGGAAGGGTAGGGACGGGATGGGATGGGATGGGAAGGAAAGGGAAGGAAAGGGAATTCCTATCACCAATCCCCACTCCTATCACCACATAATACACATATCAAACCCTAATCACCACATAATGATAATGATAATGATGATGATAATGAATATTCGAAATGACAGTACAGAGTTGACTTACACACACACACACACACACACACACACACACACACACACACACACACACACACACACACACACACACACACACATACACACAACAAGGTCACCTGTGAAAAGAATATACGTGATTTAATACCGATAAAAACAGCAGCTACAGGTGTGGAAATCGAGGAAAACAACAGATTTTTTAAGGATTCCCAAGAAGAGAGAGAAAAAAACTTACACGACCTTGCAGATGACAACAAAAGAGAAGGAGGAGGAGGAGGGGAGGAGGAGGAGGAGGAGGAGGAGGAGGAGGAGAGGAGAGGAGGAGGAGGAGGAGGAGAGGAAGAACACTGCATCCCTGTCACCTCCCATGAATAGCAAAGGGTCTGTCAGCCACACCACGCCAGTGTCGCCAACCCAACCTCGTCCCTGTGATCCCTCTGCCGCCCACCCCTTCAACGCAGGACTCAACTTTCTTCAAATGACTTCACCTCAAAATTGACCTTCCTTAACACTGCTTCACCTCAGCGATACATTCTGCATCTCCTTATTAGTTTGAAACACTTAATTATAAAACATCTCGTGTGTAAAATAGTAACCTGTTGCTATAGTAAGTAGTTCGTATATTTTTTAAACATTGTATATTAATTAACACGTCGTTCTTTCAATAATTCCATTCCATCCTATTTCTGGAATATCTGCATAAGTAAATCGGTGGTGTTAATTATTCCTACCTGATCTGTACACCACTTTCAGCACACGAAAAAAAATAAGATGAAAAAAAATCGAAACACCCACATCAGAGCAAAGAACAATGTAGAACGAAATAAAAAAAAATAATGTTCTACTGCTAATCTAATGTCAGTTTCACGATGTTGTTTTATTTCTCCGTGACGGCCTTTGATTCGCTGTTACGCCCACACATTACGTAAGTCCAGTTCACATAAACCATTCAACACTAACAATTAAATATCTTAAAAACTTCAATAATAATCCTCGTATTATACTCATACATTCTCCTCCTGCCTTCCTACACTCTCATATTAACACAGTAAGACATTAATACGTATGTAATTTATCACAACACTTTCTTCATCTCATTAGGTCTTTATTTTTTCAGTGAGTAAAGAGTTTTTTCTTTCACTCTATAAAACTGTGACACCAGAATCCACACAGTCACTCCAGCTATACCAAACTACTACGATATCAGCCTAGCAACCACGAGGGAGTTTGAATGTCTATGTATGTATGTATGTATGTATGTATGTATGTATGGTGTGCATTGACTAGACCACAGCCAACCACCACTCATAGATATATATATACACGTGCATTTATTTCAATAGTAATCGTGAACCATAAACAATCAAATTAGCGACTTATCTGTGAACTAAACTGTGGTGAGCAATGAGTTAACTATTCATTATTATCTAACGGTATGACCTCACCTCCCCACCCCCGTCCCCGTCCCGTCCCTGTCCCTTCCCTTCCCTTCCCTTCCCTTCCAGCTTCATCATCACCACACCAGCTGACCACATACACTGATAGCCTAACTAGCTCTGACATGCACTTATCAAACACCCACGCACGCACCCACGCACACACGCACGCACGCACTCCCTTATCCAATACTGTTTGCTATCACCAGAAAAAAAAAAAAACAGCATGGCAGGAAAGATGCAAAATTTATCTGCATCTCTCACGTCAAATAAAAACAAAGAGAGAAAAAAAAACTGGAAGAAATAAAAACATCAGCTTATGACAGTGGCAGGCATAGAGAGAGAGAGAGAGAGAGAGAGAGAGAGAGAGAGAGAGAGAGAGAGAGAGAGAGAGAGAGAGAGAGAGAGAGAGAGAGAGAGAGAGAGAGAGAGAGAGAGAGAGCAAGCATCCCCATACAACCTCTTCCTCCACCCCGCTGCGTCCTATAGTCCGACAGATCTTAGCAGAGCTTTCTGGTGGGACAGAATCCAGTCTTCCCATGGGTCCAACGTTGCCATGTCTACGTGAACTAGCCAGTTAGAACTTGATGTACATAAATAAAAGGCATATAAAATGTTTTAACGAAAATCCATGCAACATAAAATATAAAAAAATCATGTATAAAATAAAAGTTAACGTGCTACGCTTACGATATTCATATGAATATCGAAGCGCGGCATACATTTTTTACAGTGTTGCTTGGAAAACGTTATCACTTTTATCAACGTTCACCGTAGTTCTTATTAAGGTAAATGTTGCAATAACTGTGTTCTAAATACAATATGAAGGAATATAGCAATAAAATGAGGTATTTCCTATATAAAATAAATATTGTAAACTCCCTTCAAACAGCAGCACTCATTTTTCAACCTCAGGACAGGTCACCTGTTAAGCGCGTACACACACACACACACACACACACACACACACACACACACACACACACACACACACACACACACACACACCACACACACACACACACACACACACACACACACATCCTTTTTCCATAAACATGAATTTCTTCCTCATTTTTTCGAAAGCTATTAGAGATATTGGAAATATAATTGCAGCATCTGATAGACCTAATTAAACTCTAAAACTGTCATTATGAATATTTGTTCTATGACTAATAATTACGCAGTAAAATGAAACCGTATATTTATATAAAAACATGACTTTCCTCCTCATTTTCTCGACAGCTATTAGAGATATTGGAAATATCATTGCAGCATCTGATAAACCTAATTAAACTGTACAACTATAATTATGAATAATTGTTCTATGACTCATAATTACGCAGTAAAATAAAACTTTATATTTATATAAAAACATGACTTTCCTCCTCATTTTCTCGAAAGCTATTAGAGATATTGGAAATATCATTGCAGCATCTGATGGACCAAATTAAACTGTACAACTGATATTATGAATATTTGTTGTATGACTAATAATTACGCAGTAAAATAAAACTTTATATTTATATAAAAACATGACTTTCCTCCTCATTTTCTCAAAAGCTATTAGCGATATTGGAAATATCATTGCAGCATCTGATAGACTTAATTAAACTGTACAACTGTAATTATGAATATTTGTTCTATGACTCATAATTACGCAGTAAAATGAAACTTTATATTTATATAAAAACATGACTTTACTCCTCATTTTCTCGAAAGCTATTAGAGATATTGAAAATATCATTGCAGCATCTAATAGGCCTAATTAAACTGTACAACTGTACTTATGAATATTTGTTCTTTGACTCATAATTAAGCAGTAAAATAAAACTATATATTTATATAAAAACATGAATTTCCTCCTCATTTTCTCGAAAGCTAATAGAGATATTGGAAATATCATTGCAGCATCTGATACACCTAATTAAATTGTACAACTGATATTATGAATATTTGTTCTATGACTAATAATTACGCAGTAAAATTAAACTTTATATTTATATAAAAACATGACTTTCCTTCTCATTTTCCCGAAAGCTATTAGAGGTATTGGAAATATTATTGCAGCATCTGATAGACCTAATTAAACTCTACAACTATAATTATGAATATTTGTTCTATGACTCATAATTACGCAGTAAAATAAAACTTAATATTTATATAAAAACATGACTTTCCTCCTCATTTTCTCGAAAGCTATTAGAGATATTGGAAATATCATTGCAGCATCTGATACATCTAATTAAATTGTACAACTGATATTATGAATATTTGTTCTATGACTAATAATTACGCAGTAAAATTAAACTTTATATTTATATAAAAACATGACTTTCCTTCTCATTTTCCCGAAAGCTATTAGAGATATTGGAAATATCATTGCAGCAACTGATAGACCTAATTAAACTGTAATACTGTAATTATGAATATTTTTTCTATGACTCATAATTACGCAGTAAAATAAAACTTTATATTTATATAAAAACATGACTTTCCTCCTCATTTTCTCGAAAGCTATTAGAGATATTGGAAATATCATTGCAGCATCTGATAGACTTAATTAAACTGTACAACTGTATTTATGAATATTTGTTCTATGACTCATAATTACGCAGTAAAATAAAACTTTATATATATATAAAAACATGACTTTCCTCCTCATTTTCTCGAAGGCTATTAGAGATGTTGAAAAAATCATTGCATCATCTGATAGACCTAATAAATTGTAAAATTGTCATTATGAATATTTGTTCTATGACTCATAATTACGCAGAAAAATTAAACTTAATATTTATATAAAAACATGATTTTCCTCCTCATTTTCTCGAAAGCTATTAGAGATATTGGAAATATCATTGCAGCATCTGATACACCTAATTAAACTGTACAACTGACATTATGAATATTTGTTCTATGACTAATAATTACGCAGTAAAATAAAACCGTATAATTATATAAAACATGACTTTCCTCCTCATTTTCTCGAAAGCTATTAGAGATATTAGAAATATCATTACAGAATCTGATAGACCTAATTAAAATCTACTACTGTCATTATGAATATTTGCTCTAGTACTAATATATACTGAATTTTACTTTTTTTTTAAATACTTTCTTCCTCATTTTCTCGAAAGCTATTAGAGATATTGGAAATATCATTGCACCATCTGATACACCTAATTCAACTGTACAACTGTCATTATGAATATTTGAACTATGACTAATAATTACGCAATAAAGTAAAACCGTATATTTATATAAAATCATGACTTTCCTCCTCATTTTCTCGGAAGCTATTAGATATATTGGAAATATCATTGCAGCATCTGATACACCTAATTAAATTGTACAACTGATATTATGAATATTTGTTCTATGACTAATAATTACGCAGTAAAATTAAACTTTATATTTATATAAAAACATGACTTTCCTTCTCATTTTCCCGAAAGCTATTAGAGGTATTGGAAATATTATTGCAGCATCTGATAGACCTAATTAAACTCTACAACTATAATTATGAATATTTGTTCTATGACTCATAATTACGCAGTAAAATAAAACTTAATATTTATATAAAAACATGACTTTCCTCCTCATTTTCTCGAAAGCTATTAGAGATATTGGAAATATCATTGCAGCATCTGATACATCTAATTAAATTGTACAACTGATATTATGAATATTTGTTCTATGACTAATAATTACGCAGTAAAATTAAACTTTATATTTATATAAAAACATGACTTTCCTCCTCATTTTCTCGAAAGCTATTAGAGATATTGGAAATATCATTGCAGCATCTGATAGACCTAATTAAACTGTACAACTGTATTTATGAATATTTGTTCTATGACTCATAATTACGCAGTAAAATAAAACTTTATATATATATAAAAACATGACTTTCCTCCTCATTTTCTCGAAGGCTATTAGAGATGTTGAAAAATCATTGCATCATCTGATAGACCTAATAAAATTGTAAAATTGTCATTATGAATATTTGTTCTATGACTCATAATTACGCAGAAAAATTAAACTTAATATTTATATAAAAACATGATTTTCCTCCTCATTTTCTCGAAAGCTATTAGAGATATTGGAAATATCATTGCAGCATCTGATACACCTAATTAAACTGTACAACTGACATTATGAATATTTGTTCTATGACTAATAATTACGCAGTAAAATAAAACCGTATAATTATATAAAACATGACTTTCCTCCTCATTTTCTCGAAAGCTATTAGAGATATTGGAAATATCATTACAGAATCTGATAGACCTAATTAAAATCTACTACTGTCATTATGAATATTTGCTCTAGTACTAATATATACTGAATTTTACTTTTTTTAAAAATACTTTCTTCCTCATTTTCTCGAAAGCTATTAGAGATATTGGAAATATCATTGCACCATCTGATACACCTAATTCAAACTGTACAACTGTCATTATGAATATTTGAACTATGACTAATAATTACGCAATAAAATAAAACCGTATATTTATATAAAATCATGACTTTCCTCCTCATTTTCTCGAAAGCTATTAGAGATATTGGAAATATCATTGCAGCATCTGATAGACCTAATTAAACTGTACAACTGTAATTATGAATATTTGTTCTATGACTCATAATTACGCAGTAAAATAAAACTTTATATTTATATAAAACATGACTTTCCTCCTCATTTTCTCGAAAGCTATTAGAGATATTGGAAATATCATTGCAGCATCTGATAGACCTAATTAAACTGTACAACTGTAATTATGAATATTTCTTCTATGACTATAATTACGCAGTAAAATAAAACCGTATAATTATATAAAAACACGACTTTCCTCCTCATTTTCTCGAAAGCTATTAGAGATATTGGAAATATCATTACAGAATCTGATAGACCTAATTAAAATCTACTACTGTATTATGAATATTTGCTCTAGTACTAATATATACTGAATTTTACATTTTTTAAAATACTTTCTTCCTCATTTTCTCGAAAGCTATTAGAGATATTGGATATATCATTGCACCATCTGATACACCTAATTCAACTGTACAACTGTCATTATGAATATTTGTTCTATGACTAATAATTACGCAGTAAAATAAAACCGTATATTTATATAAAAACATGACTTTCCTCCTCATTTTCTCGAAAGCTATTAGAGATATTGGAAATATCATTGCAGCATCTGATACACCTAATTAAATTGTACAACTGATATTATGAATATTTGTTCTATGACTAATAATTACGCAGTAAAATTAAACTTTATATTTATATAAAAACATGACTTTCCTTCTCATTTTCCCGAAAGCTATTAGAGGTATTGGAAATATTATTGCAGCATCTGATAGACCTAATGAAACTCTACAACTATAATTATGAATATTTGTTCTATGACTCATAATTACGCAGTAAAATAAAACTTAATATTTATATAAAAACATGACTTTCCTCCTCATTTTCTCGAAAGCTATTAGAGATATTGGAAATATCATTGCAGCATCTGATACATCTAATTAAATTGTACAACTGATATTATGAATATTTGTTCTATGACTAATAATTACGCAGTAAAATTAAACTTTATATTTATATAAAAACATGACTTTCCTCCTCATTTTCTCGAAAGCTATTAGAGATATTGGAAATATCATTGCAGCATCAGATAGACTTAATTAAACTGTACAACTGTATTTATGAATATTTGTTCTATGACTCATAATTACGCAGTAAAATAAAACTTTATATATATATAAAAACCTGACTTTCCTCCTCATTTTCTCGAAGGCTATTAGAGATGTTGAAAAAATCATTGCATCATCTGATAGACCTAATAAAATTGTAAAATTGTCATTATGAATATTTGTTCTATGACTCATAATTACGCAGAAAAATTAAACTTAATATTTATATAAAAACATGATTTTCCTCCTCATTTTCTCGAAAGCTATTAGAGATATTGGAAATATCATTGCAGCATCTGATACACCTAATTAAACTGTACAACTGACATTATGAATATTTGTTCTATGACTAATAATTACGCAGTAAAATAAAACCGTATAATTATATAAAAACATGACTTTCCTCCTCATTTTCTCGAAAGCTATTAGAGATATTGGAAATATCATTACAGAATCTGATAGACCTAATTAAAATCTACTACTGTCATTATGAATATTTGCTCTAGTACTAATATATACTGAATTTTACTTTTTTTTAAATTACTTTCTTCCTCATTTTCTCGAAAGCTATTAGAGATATTGGAAATATCATTGCACCATCTGATACACCTAATTCAACTGTACAACTGTCATTATGAATATTTGAACTATGACTAATAATTACGCAATAAAATAAAACCGTATATTTATATAAAATCATGACTTTCCTCCTCATTTTCTCGGAAGCTATTAGAGATATTGGAAATATCATTGCAGCATCTGATACACCTAATTAAATTGTACAACTGATATTATGAATATTTGTTCTATGACTAATAATTACGCAGTAAAATTAAACTTTATATTTATATAAAAACATGACTTTCCTTCTCATTTTCCCGAAAGCTATTAGAGGTATTGGAAATATTATTGCAGCATCTGATAGACCTAATTAAACTCTACAACTATAATTATGAATATTTGTTCTATGACTCATAATTACGCAGTAAAATAAAACTTAATATTTATATAAAAACATGACTTTCCTCCTCATTTTCTCGAAAGCTATTAGAGATATTGGAAATATCATTGCAGCATCTGATACATCTAATTAAATTGTACAACTGATATTATGAATATTTGTTTTATGACTAATAATTACGCAGTAAAATTAAACTTTATATTTATATAAAAACATGACTTTCCTTCTCATTTTCCCGAAAGCTATTAGAGATATTGGAAATATCATTGCAGCAACTGATAGACCTAATTAAACTGTAATACTGTAATTATGAATATTTTTTCTATGACTCATAATTACGCAGTAAAATAAAACTTTATATTTATATAAAAACATGACTTTCCTCCTCATTTTCTCGAAAGCTATTAGAGATATTGGAAATATCATTGCAGCATCTGATAGACTTAATTAAACTGTACAACTGTATTTATGAATATTTGTTCTATGACTCATAATTACGCAGTAAAATAAAACTTTATATATATATAAAAACATGACTTTCCTCCTCATTTTCTCGAAGGCTATTAGAGATGTTGAAAAAATCATTGCATCATCTGATAGACCTAATAAAATTGTAAAATTGTCATTATGAATATTTGTTCTATGACTCATAATTACGCAGAAAAATTAAACTTAATATTTATATAAAAACATGATTTTCCTCCTCATTTTCTCGAAAGCTATTAGAGATATTGGAAATATCATTGCAGCATCTGATACACCTAATTAAACTGTACAACTGACATTATGAATATTTGTTCTATGACTAATAATTACGCAGTAAAATAAAACCGTATAATTATATAAAAACATGACTTTCCTCCTCATTTTCTCGAAAGCTATTAGAGATATTGGAAATATCATTACAGAATCTGATAGACCTAATTAAAATCTACTACTGTCATTATGAATATTTGCTCTAGTACTAATATATACTGAATTTTACTTTTTTTTAAATTACTTTCTTCCTCATTTTCTCGAAAGCTATTAGAGATATTGGAAATATCATTGCACCATCTGATACACCTAATTCAACTGTACAACTGTCATTATGAATATTTGAACTATGACTAATAATTACGCAATAAAATAAAACCGTATATTTATATAAAATCATGACTTTCCTCCTCATTTTCTCGGAAGCTATTAGAGATATTGGAAATATCATTGCAGCATCTGATACACCTAATTAAATTGTACAACTGATATTATGAATATTTGTTCTATGACTAATAATTACGCAGTAAAATTAAACTTTATATTTATATAAAAACATGACTTTCCTTCTCATTTTCCCGAAAGCTATTAGAGGTATTGGAAATATTATTGCAGCATCTGATAGACCTAATTAAACTCTACAACTATAATTATGAATATTTGTTCTATGACTCATAATTACGCAGTAAAATAAAACTTAATATTTATATAAAAACATGACTTTCCTCCTCATTTTCTCGAAAGCTATTAGAGATATTGGAAATATCATTGCAGCATCTGATACATCTAATTAAATTGTACAACTGATATTATGAATATTTGTTTTATGACTAATAATTACGCAGTAAAATTAAACTTTATATTTATATAAAAACATGACTTTCCTTCTCATTTTCCCGAAAGCTATTAGAGATATTGGAAATATCATTGCAGCAACTGATAGACCTAATTAAACTGTAATACTGTAATTATGAATATTTTTTCTATGACTCATAATTACGCAGTAAAATAAAACTTTATATTTATATAAAAACATGACTTTCCTCCTCATTTTCTCGAAAGCTATTAGAGATATTGGAAATATCATTGCAGCATCTGATAGACTTAATTAAACTGTACAACTGTATTTATGAATATTTGTTCTATGACTCATAATTACGCAGTAAAATAAAACTTTATATATATATAAAAACATGACTTTCCTCCTCATTTTCTCGAAGGCTATTAGAGATGTTGAAAAAATCATTGCATCATCTGATAGACCTAATAAAATTGTAAAATTGTCATTATGAATATTTGTTCTATGACTCATAATTACGCAGAAAAATTAAACTTAATATTTATATAAAAACATGATTTTCCTCCTCATTTTCTCGAAAGCTATTAGAGATATTGGAAATATCATTGCAGCATCTGATACACCTAATTAAACTGTACAACTGACATTATGAATATTTGTTCTATGACTAATAATTACGCAGTAAAATAAAACCGTATAATTATATAAAAACATGACTTTCCTCCTCATTTTCCCGAAAGCTATTAGAGATATTGGAAATATCATTACAGAATCTGATAGACCTAATTAAAATCTACTACTGTCATTATGAATATTTGCTCTAGTACTAATATATACTGAATTTTACTTTTTTTTAAATTACTTTCTTCCTCATTTTCTCGAAAGCTATTAGAGATATTGGAAATATCATTGCACCATCTGATACACCTAATTCAACTGTACAACTGTCATTATGAATATTTGAACTATGACTAATAATTACGCAATAAAATAAAACCGTATATTTATATAAAATCATGACTTTCCTCCTCATTTTCTCGGAAGCTATTAGAGATATTGGAAATATCATTGCAGCATCTGATACACCTAATTAAATTGTACAACTGATATTATGAATATTTGTTCTATGACTAATAATTACGCAGTAAAATTAAACTTTATATTTATATAAAAACATGACTTTCCTTCTCATTTTCCCGAATGCTATTAGAGGTATTGGAAATATCATTGCAGCATCTGATAGACCTAATTAAATTGTACAACTGTAATTATGAATATTTGTTCTATGACTCATAATTACGCAGTAAAATGAAACTTAATATTTATATAAAAACATGACTTTCCTCCTCATTTTCTCGAAAGCTATTAGAGATATTGGAAATATCATTGCAGCATCTGATACACGTAATTAAATTGTACAACTGATATTATGAATATTTGTTCTATGACTAATAATTACGCAGTAAAATAAAACTTTATATTTATATAAAAACATGACTTTCCTCCTCATTTTCTCGAAAGCTATTAGAGATATTGGAAATATCATTGCAGCATCTGATAGACCTAATTAAACTGTACAACTGTAATTATGAATATTTGTTCTATGACTTATAATTACCCAGTAAAATAAAACTTTATATATATATAAAAGCATGACTTTCCTCCTCATTTTCTCGAAAGCTATTAGAGATATTGGAAATATCATTGCAGCATCTGATAGACCTAATTAAACTGTACAACTGATATTATGAATATTTGTTCTATGACTAATAATTACGCAGTAAAATTAAACTTTATATTTATATAAAAACATGATTTTCCTTCTCATTTTCCCGAAAGCTATTAGAGATATTGGAAATATCATTGCAGCATCTGATACACCTAATCAAAATGTACAACTGTCATTATGAATATTTGTTCTATGACTAATAATTATGCAGTAAAATGAAACTTAATATTTATATAAAAACATGACTTTCCTCCTCATTTTCTCGAAAGCTATAAGAGATATTGGAAATATCATTGCAGCATCTGATACACCCAATTAAACTGTACAACTGTGATTATGAATATTTGTTCTATGACTAATAATGAAGCAGTAAAATTAAACTTAATAGTACTACTGAGATCGCAGCAAATAGAAATAAGAAAACAACATAGGGAATGAGAAAGCATAACACACACACACACACACACACACACACACACACACACACACACACACACACGTGTCACGCGCTCAGGCAAGGCTCTCTCACGTAGGCCTCGGCTCAGGTCACTCACCAGCCAATCAGAGCGAAGGAGATATGGCAGTGTTGGACCCATGGGAATACTGTATTCTGTCCCACCAGAAAGCTCTGCTAAGATCTGTCGGACTATAGATAGAGCGTGAAAATGAAGGAAAAGGGAAAACAGGAACGAATGATAACTAGAAGAGAATGAATGGGGAAAAAAAAGAACAGATGGATGCGCACTTGTTATGTTTACAAAGGAAGGTGTGTGTAGACTTATAAAGGATTAATGTTATGACTGTTATGACTGTTATGACTGTTATGACTTACAACTGATTACAATATATTTTTTTCTCCATTCCTACATGATTAAGTTTTAGGAACCACTGGTGTATATCGAGTATAAGTGAAACATATCCTACCTGTCTCACTCTCAAAATTCTAATACAAGGACAAGGTAATGTATTGAAGTTTTAGAAAAGTTTGAAATAAATAGCAAATCAACATTGCATTGTTAATTAACGTAAACATGGATGAAACTATACCGAAGAAAATTATGAGAAAATATTTAGTTACAAAAAAGTGATGACGGATGTAACAGATACGTCACGTCATTCCAACACATTATTATTACATGCACATGATTTCAGTAGTGGGAGGAGACGTGTGTGTGTGTGTGTGTGTGTGTGTGTGTGTGTGTGTGTGTGTGTGTGTGTGTGTGTGTGTGTGTGTGTGTGTGTGTAGGTGGATTGATTTAATTAATTATTTAGCATATTACTAATCCTACGCATATTTATTTTTATTTTCCTTATATTATCATTCTCTCTCTCTCTCTCTCTCTCTCTCTCTCTCTCTCTCTCTCTCTCTCTCTCTCTCTCTCTCTCTCTCTCTCTCTCTCTCTCTCTCTCTCTCTCTCTCTCTCTCTCTCTCTCTCTCTCTCTTTTTGCACGTAAGGAATACTTGGATATATCTCCTCACTCTCTCTTGGCGAAGACCGATTTATATGCAAATGGGATGCTTCGGTTATGCAGTAAATCTTGTGAAAAGTATCAGTAAATATTGTAAACCATCTGAGGTGAACTGCTTGCCCGTCCCGTACTCCCGTGGCCCTCACTTACACCCTTATCTAGATAGGAATGACTTGAGTGGGAGGGAAGGGAGAGGAACTACCTACATAAGGGCTCCGAACCTTGCCATCGGGTGGGAAGCGATGAGGCGGGAAGGATATGGAAGCTAAGAAAAGGGATACTTGAGAAGGATCAGCCATCGCTTTACGAGGCGCTACTGAGGAGGGATTGAGATATATAAAGGTGCAGAAGGTGAGGAGGAGGGAAGGTGTTGTGTAAGGATGAATGGGAGAGTGCCAGGCTGTTGCACGCGGGGGGGAAGTTGAGAGGCGTTAAGCAGGTTGGGCTTATCTTCCTGGCTAGGCAAAGAGGAACATAAAGCAGGAGAGATAAAGAATATGACACTTAAGTGGTGAGCATTCAGGCAGATGAAGCACTTTTGCAGTACTATGTAAGGAAGGAAAACCCGATTACCATAACATAGCGAACATTGGTGTCAAACATGCATAAGAAACATAGGAGAATAAGAAGGCTGCAAGAGGCTAGTTGATCTATACAGTACACAAGGCATCTCCTGTACATACATACATACATACTAACCTAAACACCTACCTACCTTCCTATCTACCTACTTATACCTATCTCCTTACTATTTACGTATATGAAAATTTATACATTATACTCGTACGTACAAATATTATAGTCACTGCTCACCTTCACTTCACTCTCACACTTTACAACAACATTCACTTCCTTCTACATCATTTTCAGTTTCTTACTTTATTTCTAACGTTCCTTTACTCCAATGTCTTCCCTCGCTGCTACAAACGAAGCAACCATGTATATAACCTTTCATCCTAAACAGGTCAATTAATTAACCATCCACCTTCCTCGCCATCACATTTGTACAAGTGGAATATATAAGTAGTAGGTAGCTTTAGGGAGGGAGGGAGGGAGGGTGTAACCTTTCCCTAACTACGTACTCTACACTCTTTCACTCGTACACTCTTTCACTTCCTCTTCTGGAAATGCCACGACCCCAAATTAAGGGAATATAAAATACCCTCTTGATTTTCACACTATTTTCACGTGGCACCTAACAAAATCCAGCGAGTGTTGCCTGCCTTGCCTTGAGGGGGAAACAAATACAAGGATAGAAATATGCGGGTCTTGGGGACGATCCTATTATGGAAAAGAGCTGCGGTGAAGGGAGGGGAAGGGAGGGGAAGGGAGGGGAAGGGAAGGAGCGCACTGAGTTGGGAAGGAAAATAGCAAGAAAAGACGTTGGTTGCGAGAAAAAGCGTTGTGGAAGGATGGTTTTGGGGTGAGAGTGTCAAGGAAAGTTCAAAGGTTCAAGGAAGGATGGTTGTTGGTGCAGCATGTGTGGGAAGTAAAGGAATTAGGGTAGTTTAGTTTAGGCAGTTAAAGAGACAACGATGTAATTATAGTGAAGTAGTTGTGTGTAGAAGTTATAGTTTAGGAGTAGTAGTAGTAGTAGTAGTAGTAGTAGTAGTAGTAGTAGTAGTAGTAGTAGTAGTAGTAGTAGTAGTAGTAGTAGTAGTAGTAGTAGTAGTAGTAGTAGTAGTAGTAGTAGTAGTAGCAGCAAAACACCACCTTACACACGCCATCTACACACCGCCACAAGAACCATTACAATACACACACAATATATCACAACCTTGACGGGAAAAAACCTAACTCAAACACATAGTAAAACAAAGATCACAACCTTGTCTTGAAGCCTGGAGCCTCGTCTTGCAAGGGGGAGAGGAAGGGAAGGGAAGAACAGGAGGGAGGAGGGAAGGAAGGAGGAGGAGGGAGAGACAAAGGAGGAAGGAGTAAGGAGGAAGGAGGAAGGAGGGAGAGTCCACAACACTGGTTTATGTCCAACGTAGAGGTAGTAACGAGGGTAATATATTCCTCTTGACGTCACATTGTGTCATGAGATTCAGGTGACCGCTGGGGCCTCATTATCATCTCTCTATCTCTCTCTCTCTCTCTCTCTCTCTCTCTCTCTCTCTCTCTCTCTCTCTCTCTCTCTCTCTCTCTCTCTCTCTCTCAGCACTTTGCAACAATGACAACAGACTCTTGGGAACTGTAAGACTGCGCACACGGGAAGAAGTTGTTTCTGTTTTATATTCTACAATCGTGAACTGTAACAAACATAAACTTTGTGGGATGGAACAGAAAAAGTCACGACGAAAAGACTGACACACAAAATTATATATATTAGACTTGTTTCCAAAATCAAAGCGTTTTTTATTTTCTTCTTCTTCTTTTCTCTTCTTCTTCTTCTTCTTCTTCTTCTTTTCACAATACATTCCTTACCAACATCTTAAAAAAAGTGACCGAGCTTTTCTTCCACAATGAACACACTCAACTCACGGGAAGCACTTTTTTTTTCCTCTCTCTCTCTCTTTTCCTTCCCTTCCTTTCTCTCTCTTTTTGATGAGCGAAAGCGGAATGAAAACGAGATGGCTTCTTTCAGCTTGGCTTGGCTGGGCTTTTTTGATCAGGGTATGAAAGATGAAAAGGAAGTTCGGCGGAAAACATTATCAAACGAGCTGATCCTTCCCTGACGACAGAAGCACAGGCAGCGAGGAACACACAAGACATCAAGACAGGGAGACAGGCAGGGATGAAGGGAGGTAGGCAGGGAGACAAGCAGACAGACAGAAAGACAGACACACGCCACCAACCACGTTACTTGCTTTCAAACGCTGTCAAAAATATTCCGTGACAGACTCCAGAAAAAACAGGGAAAATTCAGCACTTTTCTATACAATACTATTTGATGCAGCTGTTGTTGTGGGAATGTGATCTTCTTCTTCTTCTTCTTTTTCTTTCTTCCATTCTAGTGCAGCGAAGAGAAAGTGAATGTGCGTCTCATACTGTTGAATAATGTATGAGCTAAGGAAATGTTGTGTTATGTTGTTTCATACGAGTACCAGTATTCAAAATGGGTGGTTTTTTTATGCGGTTTTTTTTTGGGGGGCGGGGGGGGGTGCTCATTATCGTATATTTAAAAAGACCGGTTTTTTGGGGGGTTGGGGAATTTCTAAAGTTTGGCATTTACATAATCACTTTTTTTTTTGCTTACTATTACGACACAAAGGGTTTTCTTTTTCGATAATGGTAGCGAAGGAAAGTACATTCTTTATATAGATGGTGAAAGTTTTACCCTCCCCCCCATCTCTCTCTCTCTTTCTCTCTCACGCACGCACACGCACACACGCACACGCACACCCACACACACACACACACACACACACACACACACACACACACACACCCACACACAGGGATTCAAAAGGCTAAGTCCATTGGTAATATGTAAAGATTATTGGTACAAATGAAGGGAGGATGAAATTTTGATGGCGTTGATTGATGCTTCGAACAATGTAAAAGGTGGACTTTTTCCGCCCACCGTGGAAATATTGGTGCTGCTTAACAAATAAACCTTCTTTCACAACAGAATCAAACACGGGACAATTTATTCGTTTCAGGGGATTAGCTTCTATTGCGGATTAATAATAAAGCCTCAATACTTTCATTGTTTTTATCCATATATTTATCACGGCCGTGCACTGCATTCCTACATTCACTTTTGGTCACAGAAAGCAATCAGACTCGATTTAAACGTGTTGAAAATATTGCATGTATTCTTACCTATAAAAAGTAATTAACTTAAGTTTGGTCATTCCTGTACTAACTCCAGGTTTGGATTCTTGGTTCACTTCACATCTTAATGAGTTGATTGTATTAAGTAGCCACGCATGTGCTGTGCAGATGAGTGGCAAACGTTCAAAATGGAAACATAAATGAATACAACAGGAAAATGACGTTGATCCATGAAGTTGATGTTGGTAGTACTGGAATAATGCTTCCATTAATCATATGTTATATTTTCCTCATAAACATACTAGAAAAAAAATATTTAATCATAGCTCAGGAAAGATTAGTTAGTCCCCACCTCACTCGTCCTAAATGACAGATGCATCTAAATCAACAATACGCATTATGTTATATGAAAAGTAATGTGTCATGTAATATATTGCCTCTGATATTGTATTCTCAACGTGTTTAATGTTGATACTAAATACACGCTAACAACAGCCAGTGAAACAATATGTTCTAAAATGTTCTAAATAAAACACTCGTCTATTCGATAAAAAAAAAAAAGGTGTTCACTAGTGTGTTCTTTACCTGTAAGAACAAAATACTCAGCAGAACCGATACGCCGCATACACAATCAGGATATTTTTGGGTATTGAGACACAGCTTCCGTAACACAACCTTAGTTCATCACCACCAGGAACATGATGTGACTCCTTACTCTGCTTATGACAGTTCGCAGCACAACCTTGAATACCGCCTCATTAATATTCCAAATCAATACCTGCATCACCTGTGGTCTTGTAGTGCATTAAGAAACTAAAAGATTGTCTCATGGAAATATTTACGACATTCTTCCAGAGAGAGAGAGAGAGAGAGAGAGAGAGAGAGAGAGAGAGAGAGAGAGAGAGAGAGAGAGAGAGAGAGAGAGAGAGAGAGAGACAAAAGTGTGGTCTGGAATCATAACAGCTGAAACCGAAATATTGTTTTGTGATACGCGGAGAGGAGGTGGAGCGGCGTGAGAGTGGAGGGAGGGGAGGGAGGAGGATGGTAGATGGGATGAGGTAATTGAGAAGAAGAAGAGGAGGAGGAGGAGGAGGAGGAGGATCAAAGGCAGAGGAGGGAATGGATGGAATAGAAAGTGTGAAAGAGAAAATGTTGATAGAGTATAAATTCTAAACGAAGAGAGGAAAAGACTTGAAAAGAGATCAGAATATAACACTAAATAAACATGATCTTTTTCTTTGTGTGGTGAAATACATCTTGTTTGAACTTATCACCCTTTAAGAAAACACACACACTCACACACACACACACACACACACACACACACACACACACACACACAAAAACACTCGTATACACTCAAACAAAATGACAAACAAATCATAAAGAGAGATTAGAGACGACAAAGTAGCGTAGACCAGATCATGAGAGAGAGAGAGAGAGAGAGAGAGAGAGAGAGAGAGAGAGAGAGAGAGAGAGAGAGAGAGAGAGAGAGAGAGAGAGAGAAATTGAATAACAACTTCATCACAAATTCATATCCTTATTATCACGAAAGAAAATGGGAACTACTACATTTTCCAACAGTAGGAGTTCAAGGGACCACTCTTAGCCTGGGGTGAAGCGTTAAGTAAGGGGGAGAGGGGGGGCGTCCGGTGAGGGGGGGGGGACAGGGCGCCTAGGTAAAGGTCAGACTATTTCAAAATCCAAAAAAAAACAAAGGAAGAGAAAGGTCTAACTAACAAGACTTCTTTTTTTTTTTTTGACGAGAGAAAACTGGCAGGTTATTTCCCATGATATTTCCAGTAACGAATATTTACAGAGGAGTGAGGAGAGAGAAGAGAGAGGAATAAAAAATGTCTTTTATTAGATTTACGTTTAGCAGGATGTGTTTACGTCAAGCAGATTGTGTGTGTGTGAATTTCTGACCGTTAAGTGTTTTGTGAGTAAGTCTAACAATTATAAGTCATATCAAGGTGGCTGCTAACCATTTCGATCCTTCTGTCATGTGTCTTCTTTTTTCCTTTCTAACAAGCGGTAAAACGTTGAACAAAATCGTATTGTAACGTAGACAACACAGTAGCATGAACAACGTAGAAACTAGCTTACATATAAGAGGAAAATATTGTAAAGTCAATGAACTGAGTTGAAATTAAGAATCTATTACTATAATCTATAGCAGAACAACCACGATAATTCCCTCTATCCACAAAAAATAGTCACACCAACCACATCCCATCCACCACATTCTGATCCACTTCCCTAATCAAGAGTTACAATACTTCCATCATGGTATATCTCTTTTTTTCCCTCCACAATGAAAATGATGCAAGTAAAGCTGCTAGTTATCCATACACTGTTTCATGTATTGTCGATGTTATATATTTTTTTATTTATTACGTCAGACACATTCATCCCTTTATTGTGCTTGTAGATTTCACAATATTTTCATATATAACATTTATTTTGCACAGAAGGGAACTCTAATTGGTTCTTATTTCCCGGTTAGAATAATAGAATATACATAATTAAAATATTATGTCTATACGTGAATGAATGATGTATTGATAATTGATGAATTGTTGGTTTTCGTGGCTTTCACTGTACAGCAAATCCCACTGAAAATATTCTTGCTAATAATGGCGAGGTATATGTAAATGTACCAATATATATTTTTCCAAGTCAAAATTATTATAGAGAAGTAAATAATTCCCTCTCATACTGCCAGTCATTTCGTCATGTCGTTTGCCTTACAAGACATTCAAACTATAAACAAATCAATACATTCTTTTTTCTTTGGTGTTCATGCAATACTTGATACATTTATGAATTTCAACAGTTTCTTGATATAACTTTACCAGAAAATACTGACACTACTAATGATGATGATGATGATGATGATGATGATGAAGATGATAATACAGTACCGACGACACGACATTAAGGCGATAGAGGTGACAAAACAAAACCTCTACCCCTTTCCTTCCCTTCCTTGAGAGCCCAACCGAGAAAATCTGTGGCAGTACGAAGGAAAGGAGTGGAGGAGACACCCGTTAATGATACAGAGGTGGGAGAGGAGAGTTCTAATGCAGTTCTGGGAGAGGAAAGTGGATGAAGTGGTTAAGTGCCGGCTATGCTCTGCCAACTTGAGTCCCGTTACTCCCCCACCAGCTCCTCCGTTAAATCAAACTGTTTAACCTGAACAAAGGGAGGAAAGTCAATAGAAAATCAAGTATGCTGTTATTATTGACTTCACGAGGGAGATATAGGAGGGAGACAAGGAGGAACAGAGGGTTGGTTGCAGTCATAGGATGTAAGTGAAGGGTTGTGAATGTGAGTTGAGGAAGCTGTTCTGTGAAAGTGTCTAGTAATGTGTGAAAGTGATGGATGAATGAAACTTAAGTGAATAGGAAGGGAAAGGAAATGAAGAAAACAGAGACTGAAATTGAAGCAAGAAATTTGGCGTCAACAACAACAAAATACAGGTGTGTGTGTGTGTGTGTGTGTGTGTGTGTGTGTGTGTGTGTGTGTGTGTGTGTGTGTAAATGAGTTAATTAATTAAGTCGGATGGAATTACCGTACCTGTCGAGTTACTGTGTTCGATGTGTTTTAAAAAGGGTTCAGGTGTTTCAAATGAAGCAGTAACATTTTTTTAACTTTGGAAATGAAACGAAAAAAAAAAAACACTCGTACGCTACTGAACCCAAGTCAAAATGCCACTGTTTAACACACACACACACACACACACACACACACACACACACACACACACACACACACACACTAGGTTAAACAAGTAATTATATATATTAACTAACAAATTCCTATATAAAACCTTACTGAAAAAAACATATAAATGAGGAAAATATGAAGGAAGGAAGAGTGTGTGTTTTGAAATGAAAAAGTGGTAAAAACAGATTATGTACAAACAGACAAGAATAAAATACAAAACTCTAATGAAATCACACTCAAATCAACAACACACAACAACACACTTTAATCATGTGTGTCTTTCTTTCATCTTCTTCTCACTGTATTGTTTCATCACCATCCTACGTGTACTATGATATTAATTACAGTCATTATCATTATCATTGTAACTTAGTATAACATCATAATATTAACTATGATTTCCTACACCATAGTATAAACTTAAGTTCAATTTAACACGTGTATGCGAGATAAAAAAAAAAATATTGTTAGTAAAGTCACTCAGTTGAAAATACATGAGTAGCACCTCGGCTGATGGAAAGGTGACCCCGAGGAAAGAAAACGCAGGGATGGAAAACAAAGAGCAAGATCAAGAGACAACGTAATGTAATTTGCTGGAATGAACTGTGATAGACGACCAGCCTCCAGGGAAGAGTGAGGACTCCTGATAAAGGACTTTGTAGAGTGGACAATTAAATGTTGATGAATGAATATAAGTTAAAACAGCAGTGTATCTTGCATTATTTTAATTACTATTTCTTAAGATTATTTGATGTCTTGAGACTGTAATTTGGTGTGTCATTAGCGAACCTTTTGAAGGCAAGTAATACTATTCACCCGAGGTTAATTACGTTGATGCACTTTCTCATCACTAATTTATTCTGTCTTATCTCAGAAAGATGTATATTTATATAAGTATTTATACACACACCAAGAAACTGACATGTAAGACCTTTATAATAATTTTGTTTTGAATCTTTAAATGCTTCATAACAATATTGTGTCTTATATCACAAACACACACACACACACACACACACACACACACACACACACACACACACACACACACACACACACACACACACACACACACAAAAACAAAAAAATAAATCAGGGTGAATATAATAAAACATTAATGAAATCTTTGAGGCATCCAATGTTGATCTCCCTGGCCTGGGAGCCGCCCACCTCAGGGATATGGAAGTGTGTTACCTTGCCAGCCACCCAGCAGCCAGTGGAAGGTAAGCCTCACTCACGCCCACAACGCCACGGTGGGATTACATCATCTACCCCTGCCACACCTGCCTACCTGTGTGTGTGTGTGTGTGTGTGTGTGTGTGTGTGTGTGTGTGTGTGTGTGTGTGTGTGTGTGTGTGTGTGTGTGTGTGTGTGTGTGTGTGTGTGTGTGTGTGTGTAAACGTATACTACTTTTATACATACATCGAACCGGGATGACTCAAATTATTCATATTTCATACATACAAACAAATATTTGACTGACGTTTACAAATTACTGAATGTCAGACAGTATACTACATTATCCTATCACCCAATAAGGGAATGAAAGACTATATAAGGACTCCTATTGAAGAAGAATGATTGATTAAGTATATGTTATAAAGTAGTAGGTAGTACATCGATTTTTTGTTATCTGTAAACTGATGTAAACTGACTGCTGCGTGCGGTCACCTCAATGGTTCACCGTCAACTGAATGCCTCGCCGCAGGAAGTGTGTGAAGGTAAAACAAAGTAAAGTAAAGTAAAGTAAAGTAAAGTAAAGTAAAGTAAAGTAAAGTAAAGTAAAGTAAAGTAAGGTGTGGGCAGGAAATCCTTGGTCATTCAGGGAGCCAAGTCTGTTATCCCGATATATCCCTATGTAAATTCAACTCTGTGACCGCTTCTGTTTTCTATTTTTGTTTTGTTTCATAATGAGTGACAGAAAAAACGAAAATGGAATGTTTGTAAAGCTGTGTTTGTTTTGTTTTGTTGTTACAGACATAATAAAAATTCTGAAGCTGCTGCTGCTGCTGCTGCTGCCACTTCCATACCCAGAGAGAAGAGGAAAGAAAACATTTTGAAGGTTTTCAGTCACTATTCTGTAAATAATCCAGCTGCAGCCCAGTTTTTTTTGCAAGAGTACTAAGAAAATGTATAATGTTGAACACATTCACCTCTCTCTCTCTCTCTCTCTCTCTCTCTCTCTCTCTCTCTCTCCTCTCTCTCTCTCTCTCTCTCTCTCTCTCTCTCTCTCTCTCTCTCTCTCTCTCTCTCTCTCTCTCTCTCTCTCTGTGTGTGTGTGTAGAGAGAGAGAGAGAGACACACACACACACACACACACACACACACACACACACACACACACACACACACACACACACACACACACACACACACACACACACACACACTCACTTTTAGACATAATGAAAAAGGAAATTAGCATTCATTCCCATTGTAATCCAGCACCGGGCATAATACGGCCGGTGAGGATCATTATAACATCACTAATTGCCTTGGTTACATTTTGCGTTTGTGCAGAGCGAGGGTAACATTTCCTATCCTAGAGAGGACACAGGAAAGGAAACTTCACTCACTCTGTTTTTCCCCATCCAAACACAGCCAAACAACAGAATATTTGTATCCTAATTCAACTATCTAAAGGTGTTTTTCTTTATTATAAAACCCAGGATGAACGAAATGAAATGGGTCGTTTTATTTTATGTTACCTGTCTTTCCCTTCCTTCCATTAACATAGCTGCAAAAAAAAGCACTTAATATCCTCGTTACTAAAACATTTTATTGTATATGATAGTGTTAGTCTCTTTACTCTTATTTTCGTTTAAAAAGTTAACCTCATATCTCACATGGATTCCTGCACTCACTTCACTTTAATAATCACTGGTTAGCACAGGTTGGAGTGTGTTGGAGTGTCCTCGCGGTTCCTAAGTACAGTGATAAGAAATACAATAATAATAATAATAATAATAATAATAATAATAATAATAATAATAATAATAATAATAATAATAATAATAATAATAATAATAATAATACAACAATTACAATATTAATAACAATAATGATAATATTAATAATGTACCTCCCACCTGCCTCCCATCACACTATTAATTTCAATATATTAATGACTTTTCATCAACACTATAAATAAAAAATAGATGCAACGCAATGTGAACTTAACAAAAGTGACTATTACATTCATTTTGTTAGCCTTCTATGTTGCATCCAGGCTCGATGGTGTATGTATGCTTATTGAACAAAAAAATAACTACTATTGTGAATACTAAAGAAGATGGTAAGCTTCCTTTTTCTATACTTTCCTTAATTAATGGTTTTCTGCATTATCTCCATCATCATCATTATCATCATTATCATTACTACCACTCCTATTAATCCATAGTCTCCCATAATGCTGTGAATATAAGGAAATAAGACTATGCATGAGGTGAAGAATGTTAACATGATACCAGCTATTCATTACACTCCTTTCCTTCATTTTTTTAACAGTGAGCTTCCCATTACAGCGAAATGGCAAAGGGAAATCAAGGGAACTTTTTAGATCCTTTTTTATATAGTATATTATAAGTTCTCCCTCTGCGACGGGTGCCAAGAGGGAGGGTCCATTACCGCCACACTAAGTCGTGACCAGCTAGTCGTTTTGGAAGTCATTTACCTTCCTGGGCTCGTTTAGTCTTCGTGGAGTTTGCAAATCAGCACAACCATTTTTTTGTGTCCCTCTCTAAAGGTCACCTCAATTCCCTTCTTCTCTTTGCGTTTCTCTGTTATTTTTTCTAAAGGTCAATTTCATGATTTATTTAACGTACTTTTTTTTTTACCTAACATCACTTCCGAAACCCATTAATTTTGAAAAGTTATATAAAAAAAACTCTTATTTCCTTTCACTTATACTAAATAATTATCAGTAGAAAAACATAACTTCCCTCTCCATCTTTTTTTCCTTCTCGTTTTCTATCTTGTTGCGTTCTTGTGTAACACCTTCAGGTTTTTTTTTCCACTTTCAAAGGAAACAAATATTTTTTGTATCCTCCACGGCAGCGTTTATGGAAATCCTAAGTCTTGACCCTTTTTTGTCTTAAGAGGAAAAACAAACTATCGAAGAGGAGGAGGAAGGAGGAGAGGAGGAGGAGTAGAAAGGAGGAGGAGAAGGAGGAGGAAAACTACAAAGATATAAAAGAAGAAAATTAAAATCAATTGATAAGAGCACACGTAGTTACAATGAAAAATTTACTTCGAGAGAATGACACAAAATAAATCGTGATTATGTATTGTAAACTCTCTCTCTCTCTCTCTCTCTCTCTCTCTCTCTCTCTCTCTCTCTCTCTCTCTCTCTCTCTCTCTCTCTCTCTCTCTCTCTCTCTCTCTCTCTCTCTCTCTCTCATCGTGTACATGAATCTCATTATATTTTCCGGAGCAATAAATCATGTTTTTTTTTGTGTGTTTGTGTGTGTGTGTGTGTGTGTGTGTGTGTGTGTGTGTGTGTGTGTGTGTGTGTGTGTGTGTGTGTGTGTGTGTGTGTGTGTGTGTGTGTGTATGTGTGTCTGTAAGATCGATCCATACAAGTGTTCCTACAACTCTTACTCACTCACTCACACACACACACACACACCCGAAAGAGAGCTATCGTCTTTTTTCCCCATCCGTCCCCTCGAGTTAACGCCCCCACCCTCCCCCCTTCCTCCCACCCTCCCTTATAGCATACCATCCTGTCTGGTTTCCGTAGCTAGGGAAGGTAGACACACACAAAAAATCAGTTATACAATACAATACACTACCTCCACCCACCCACACACACACACACACACACACACACTCCCTTCCTTCCATTGTCATCTCTCCATCCATCCAGCCATTCCGTCCTCTCCCCCTTGTCGTTTACACTCAACTCAACTCCCGAATTCCTAACTATAGCTGCAATATATTTTTTTTTCTATACGTGAAATATATCCTTATGTGGTTTCTTAACACAACGCCAGCGGGAAGCATTTGAACTTAAGGGAAATATCAGAACTTAAGAGGAGCATCGAATCTACATCGTATTTTAAAGTGATGACGGATGCAATTAAAACTTAGAGTAACTTAATCCTCTTATAGCCTGTTAAAAAAAAATATTAAAAAGTTTGAAGCTTAGATATTTTAAAAGAAGTAATAATAATAAAAATATATATAAATTGGAACTGAACGCTACTTATATATTTTTTCGTTTTTTTTCTTTCTTTTCAGCTAATAATATATAGAATGATAGAAGTCTGGAATCCATTGACGACTGTTCTTCATAATGACATAAGTTATAAAAAAATAAATAAATAAATAAATATAAAAAACCGCAACTCTTCACGTATACATTCTCTCCGTGTGATTTTTACGCCATAAATAAATGTTCTTTTTCCATAATTTCCTGAGGGAGTTGGAAATAATATTAGTGCGAGGAAGCGTTCTATGATTTTTCCCTCACACACTAATTAATGGTCGCCTTTCCCTCCTATTGCTTTCCCATCAACCGTTTCCACTCCATTACCATAATCCACACTCCACACTCCACCACACTCCACCTCCTCCTCCACAGCTATGTACGCTACACCACCTCTCTCTTTCATTTCCCTCCCCCCCTCTCTCTCTCTCTCTCTCTCTCTCTCTCTCTCTCTCTCTCTCTCTCTCTCTCTCTCTCTCTCTCTCTCTCTCTCTCTCTCTCTCTGTGACCCCAAATAGTCCTCCCTCACCCTCTTCCACTTTATAAAATTTCTCCGTTGTATTTCCTTCTCACAATAGTCAGTCACATTTCCTCCTCTCCTCTCACTGTCCTTGCCTTTCCTCCTCTCATCTCTTAGTCAAAATTACGAACTACATAGTAATGAATGATACGTTGATCCTTTCTAAAGCACAACACACTTACGAGGAAACTTTAGAACGGTTGTCAGTGGAGGAATGCCAAACCAATGAATAGGTTACAACATATTTATATTGTTTCATAGAATTCCAAACAGTTGGTGCAAATAAGTTGTTTTCATACAAACATTCCCACGTCGCGTAAGAAAAAGAAGGTGATAAACTTCAAACTTGTAAACACTTTATTTTCCTTGGTAATTAGCTATCATGGAAAGGATGAAATAAATCAACCTTGTATCATCGGATGAGAATTGTAACCTAGTCAAGAATTACCAATAATACTTGACACCATCGCCTTTAACATGTAATCAGATGACAAAACTAATTGGCAAGGATACAGTAACCAGCAGTCTGAACACCTACACACTAAAACACGTTCTCTACATCCTTCCAGCTCATTTTAGATAGAGAAAACTACCTCAACACCTTCATACCTAACTCTCTACCTTATATCCGCCTCTCCTTTCCCCTCCCTCCACCATCTTGTTCTTTCCCTCCATCCCTTCCCCCCCCTCCACCCACAAACGCACTCTCGTAACTCAAATGTTTCTCCTCCACCACGCGGGTAAGAGAGAAATCAAAACTTTAAAACTTTACGAGGCACTAAACCCTTCCAGAGTGTTTTGAGGAGGGACCGACCAGGCTCACACATATACACACACACACACACACACACACACCAACTAGAAGCTCTCCAGGCTCTCTCTCCCCTCGACCTGTCTCAACAAACAAGACACAATCGCACCAGTTCACTCTTTTCCTACAATTTTGTCTGCATGAAGAGGTGCGCTGCGCATACAACACTGTGACTTGTTTGGACTTGCTGGAAAATATACTCCTTTCACAGAGGCCAAGGACGAGGAAGAGACAGCGGCGTGACAATGATAAATAAGTTGATGTTTTTCCGTGTTTAATGTTATGTTTGACCTGAAGTGGAAGTGTAGAGTCACATGGTTCTTTACACACAGAGTTAAGGAGGTGAATGAGGACTGATATTATTTTACAGTTCCCTTTTAGTTCCCTATAGAATGTTGAAGGGGACAGGGCAACAAGACAACTCATATGTGTGTGTGTGTGTGTGTGTGTGTGTGTGTGTGTGTGTGTGTGTGTGTGTGTGTGTGTGTGTGTGTGTGTGTGTGTGTGTGTGTGTGTGTGTCCAAATAAAAGGGAAATACACGCTTGCTGTGATGTTGTGAAGTTTCCTCCGCCTTTTAACCGTCCTGTCGGGGCGGGGCGGGGCGGAGTGAGAGGGGGGGGGGCGAGATGCGACACTGTACACTGCAGTGGTTCCCAAACTTTTTTAGCTTGTTACCCAATTTAACATGGTACATTTGGCGTACTACACCTTTCACAAAATGTTGTCAATATCAATGTATATTAAAATTACAAAATCATAAAATTATATTCAAACACTAGATATGTTTTTTTTTCTGTCACCCCTCCATTACCCCCGAACAACTATTATATTACACCCAGGAGGTAAATTACTGCTGTACAATATATCCTTGAAGCCGTCTAATTTTAGGTTCAACAATCACCTTTATAACCTCAACACAACCGACGGATGAACACCAACAAGAAACTATTGCATCCACACCTGGTGATTGGATTATAAAACTGTATATCTTGGTGCAATTGTTTTAACTTAATAAAGAATGTAATAATTGTGCTAGTGTACCGATTAGACTCATATACATACAATTATTAACGCCTACCCTTAGTTTAAACCTCCTTCCTAGTTCAGTTAAGTAATGAAAATAAAAAAGGAACCTAACCTTCTATTCATCGTGCATTCCAAATCATCACGAAGAGGAATATATCAACGCACGTGTAGAAAAAATAGTCTACATCGTTTCCAGTGTTTATATGAAGAATAAGCAAAGAATTGGAGCGAGAGAGAGAGAGAGAGAGAGAGAGAGAGAGAGAGAGAGAGAGAGAGAGAGAGAGAGAGAGAGAGAGAGAGAGAGAGAGAGAGAGAGAGAGAGTTAGAGTCGCCATAACAAAAGTCGGCACAGCTTTGGTAAATCACCTGCATAGCCGCACTACCAGCGTGTGTGTGTGTGTGTGTGTGTGTGTGTGTGTGTGTGTGTGTGTGTGTGTGTGTGTGTGTGTGTGTGTGTGTGTGTGTGTGTGTGTGTGTGTGAGCTAAAGTGGCCACGTATCCTTGGTGTCAGGCGAGCATTGAGTTTCACATCCTCGCGCCTAATGCCACGAGTTACCCGCTTGAGATGGCTTGACGGAGGGATGCTGGGGGAGGCTGGGGTAGTCTGGGGGAGGCTGGGGTAGTCTGGGAGATGCTGGGGGAGTCTGGAGGAGGTTGGGGGAGGCTGGGGGATGAGAAAGGTGACCCACGCTCTGCCCTAACCCAATTTCATGACCTGTTCGTCTCCTTCCTTCCTTCCTTCCTACTCTTTACTTCTATTTACCACTATCACCATTCTCACCTGCCTGCCTCCTCACTTTTGGCTCCAGTTATCACTATTACACCTGTCCTAGAACCCATAATACCCTTTTCCTTTTATACCTGTTCTTCCCTTTCTATCCCTATTCTTCGTCCCTTCTCCCTGCTCCCTTTCCCTCTCTCTTGATCTAGGTTGAATAAAAATACAGTTTGTGAGTTTCGTTTGAACTTGTTGCTGCTGTTAGATATATCGGTTCATATATACGTTTGTTTACTTCTGTAGGTGTGTAGCAACTTTTGGGGGGACTGACTGTGTGTTTCTACGTGTGTGTGTGTGTGTGTGTGTGTGTGTGTGTGTGTGTGTGTGTGTGTGTGTGTGTGTGTGTGTGTGTGTGTGTGTGTGTGTGTGGAGGAGGAGGAGGAGGAGGAGGAGGAGGAGGAGGAGGAGGAGGAGGAGGAGGAGGAGGAGGAGGAGGAGGAGGAGGAGGAGGAGGAGAAGGAGGAGGTGGTGGAGGAAGAGGAGAAGGAAACTAATTCAATACAACACGAAGGTCCGGGGCGCTGAGACACAAGAGACAGGATGAGCAGCGCAGTGGGGGAGGAGGAAGGGAGAGGAAGGGAAGGGGAAGGGGAGGGGAAGGGGAAGGGGAAGGGAAGGGGAAGGGGAAGGGGAAGAGGAGGGGAAGAGGAAGGAAGGTGACGGGGTGTGCTTCGCTAATGCGTGAACCCCACAACCTAGCCGTCCCTTGGGCCGCCGTCACCAGTGTGCTGCACATCGGAGGCTGCAATATGCTCTCCTACCATTCCACCCTCCCTCCCTACCTCCCTACCTCACTCCCTGCCAAGGCCCGCACGAATAGACACACACACACACACACACACACACACACACACACACACACACACACACACACACACACACACACACACACACACATCACGTCAAGCTGCTCTCACAAGGGACGTCTCTGCAAGCCCCTGAGTGGTATGGCCGCCTAGATAGCGACGCCGTAACACCGTCAAGGATGTTCTCATGAGGATATTCAAGCACAATGAAAACTGCATATCATACGAAGGTTATAAATAGCTTATATCCACTAAGAATAAAGAAAATATCCACCTTTTAATTGTTTTACCATTATTAAAAGTCCACTACTGAACGATGTGTTTCCGTTTCCTTTGAAAGAAATCACAACACGTTGTCAATCTTTGTTAAGTTTTGTTGGTAAAGTTTTTAATCTTATTCCCCACAGCCTGGTGGTGTGGTGTTCTTTTAGGTGGCGGTGCAGTGAGGGAAGGGAGGCAGTGTCTTGCTACTGTGCTGGAGACAAGCTCAGCGCATTTCCTTCAACTACTTTTTTATTTTTTGGGGGAGGGGAGGGTTGGGGGATGAACGCCAAAAAATCTTCGCCCTCTGTACCATTTATCCATTAAATATTACTGAGCAAAACTATATAATAATAATAATAATAATAATAATAATAACAATAACAATAAAGAATTATGAGTTCTGTCTGTAACCATATTAAATGCAGATATTGTATGCAAAACGTCCTGTTTCATTAAAAATCAGGTGTAATGTTACAATCATACCCTCGATGAACGAAGAAAAACTAGAAACATTTCCCTTCTGTCACACTGAAAGTTTCCTCCTTCACAATACATTAGAGTTTGTTGTGTTGCCAACCGCATCAAACGTGTCCAATAGTTCAACAACTGCTCATAACAATGGTAACAACAATGGAGGTTATGGTTCTATGACCATTCTGAAGCCAAAACACAACTTCATGCGACATTTCATCACTGTAACATCAATTCACAACACACACAATTTTTATTTCCTCATTTCAAAATGTTTTCTTCATATTTTCAGCCTTATCCAGTGTTAATAATTGCATATGAAACTAAGAAGTCCTTTGATCCCAACACCTGCCACCATACTAGTGAGGCAGCACCTACAGCAGTACTACATACACGCTCATAGTAATACCGTGGCTCACGTCTCCTAGGGAAGGCCAGACCGCAAAGGAACCTGATCCTCTTAAGGGATTATCATGATCACCTACTGGCCTCCTAAGATTTATTTAGCGGGAAGAGGTCGGGAAGATTTCGTGATTTCTGCTGAAGGAAGGAAGGAAGGAAGGAAGGAAGGAAGGAAGGAAGGAAGGAAGGAAGGAAGGAAGGAAGGAAGGAGGATGAAGGAACAAAGGATGAAAGAGATAGGTGTCCTAGGAATTAAGAAATAAACCGAGGATACACACACACACACACACACACACACACACACACACACACACACACACACACACACACGATGTGGACTCATAGAGGCTGATGATGATGATGATGATGATATATATTCTCGTGTTTATTTACTACAAAATTAAATTTATTTAGTTCACTAGTTGAACTCGAAAAAGTTTTTAATGGTGGGGCAGACAAGCTCAAGTTTTCCCTGGAGGAGGAGGAGGAGGAGGAGGAGGAGGAGATGGTTTGGAAAGAGGTGCAGGAGTAGTAGAAGAAGAAGCAGAAGCAGAAGAAGAAGACAGAGGTGATAGCTCGCTACCTTACTTTACTTTACTTTACTCTTTACCTTCACCTGGGATCTGCTCTCCTTCACACCCTTTCGTAGCTCATTAAAAACTAACACAACTTACTTCACTTCACGATAGGTTGCCGTGTTTCCTCACCTTAAAGTTAAAGTTAACTTCTTCATTCTGATCAAAACTCAACAGTGAGTGATTTCTGATTCATTCCTAATCTTCATTTGCTATTCAGCTTAACTTTCCCTGTCATGAAAATGTCTAGTGTTTGATTTCTTTCGTTTCGTTCGTAGATACAGAAAGAAAAAAAGGTTCAATAAAGGGAATGTACTACAGTATTGCTGAACCCTTTTTAAGGTTCTTGGGTTCACGTAGCCTGGAATACAGAAATTTGATCAAGTCTCGAATTGCTAAGTCTTTGTGCACGAAGGAAGGAAGGAATGTTGGGTTCATTTCATTTGGCGATACACATTCTCTTATCAATAGCCGCTCTTTCCCGAGACGCGGAAACGCTCAAACCAGTGATGGAAGAAAAGAAAATATCCAGTAATTTCCCATTTGACCTCATTCAAGTAAATAAAAGAGCAAACTATATTAAGGAGAAAGAAAAACAGCTCAATTGAAGTGCATGATAAAACGGATTTCCTGCGAGATTATTACAAGATGATCCGCTGAGAATTTACAGTACGAGAGAGAGAGAGGGGAGACGTATGAGAATAGACATTGTGTAGATAGAACAGAGACAAGTGTTAAAGGTGACAGTCACACGTGTTAGGTGTAGTGTAGTGGGGTGAGGTGAGGTGGGAGAGGTGTTACAGGTGCTGGGAGGTGTTAGGGTGGTAGGGGAGGTGTTAGGGTTGGGGGGAAGAGCGTTTATTGGTGGTAGTGTTGAGTGTTACATCTAGCTGTGGACAGGTGGTGTAGGCTGCAGGCTGGAGTATGGAAAGCAGGTGTGCATAGGGACCCGCAGCAATAAGGGAACAATAGTGACAATACGAGGAGTTAAAATAAGAAATAAGACACGAAACGAGGATATAAAAATTGAAGGTTTGCTATGCTTGAAAAATGACACGTAGTATTACATTGAGGAAGGTTTTCTCGTTACCAGAACACGACAGGAGAGAAAGAAGAGAGAGAAAGTGAAAGCGCATGATAGAAAAATTCACGGTCCACTGCCATACTAAATGCAACTTTAAGATCTCAATTTTCTCGCTGTCTCCCTTTACCTCCTCCTCCTTCTTCTCCTCTTCCACTTTTACTTATTTATTGCAACATACTTACTACTCTTCTTTTTCAGTTTGCAATATATTTAGTTTTCCCTTCTCTCCTTCAATTATCCTTAATGCTTTACGACTTAATTAATCTGCCTCGTTGGGTCATCCTTCTTCTCCCATCTTCCATCCGTCACGCTCCTTCCCTTTCCTCTTAATTACTTGTGTTATCCCCTGACACATGCATTATCCTTATGTTCTCTACACTCATCGAAGCATCTTCTATTATTCACACCATGACTACACTCTTTTTTTTCTTCCTTCATTTTTCATCGCTTAGAAAGTTTTAATTAGTTTCAGTAAGAAATTAAAATGACTAAATTTCCAAGTCATCTCTCCTTTACCTTAAAAAAAGATCTATCGCAAATTTAATCATTCCTGCTCCAACTTTTTGCCTCATTTCTTCTTAGCAAACTGGAAGCAGAAAGGCAGCGGAAGGCTCACTTATGCCTGATTAAACGTAACCCAACATTAAGCTACAGATTAAGAACAAGAATATATATATATATATATATATATATATATATATATATATATATATTATATATATATATATATATATGAGCGCGCGCACACCCACCACACACACACACACACACACACACACACACACACACACACACACACACACACGTAAACACAAAAATACACACTTTTTATATAGAAAAATTACTACAATCTCTTGTTCTTCATTTTTCCATAACGATGATATTTTGTAATATTACTAGCACTACTTTTGTTCATTTCCATCCTTTATTACCACCACCTTTCACAATTCCGTTTATCATCCTCACCGCCATTACTATTCACCACCACCACCACCACCACCACCACCACCACCACCACCACCACCACTAAGTACCTCCATTACCGTTGACAACAGATGCCTTTCACATGAAGCTAAAATTACCCATAACTCCCAACACACCAAAACATACCAACGAGACTAAAACATTTAATACCAAACATAAAAGGACTAATCTAGAGGCAAAGCATGAGAAGTGAAGCACATTGTGAGCACCTATTACGTACACGATGCAGGGCTTGTGTGTGTGTGTGTGTGTGTGTGTGTGTGTGTGTGTGTGTGTGTGTGTGTGTGGCGTTAGACTGGCTGTGATCGTCCACTTACTGACTAACTGACTGAACACAACACAACAGTCAGAACACAACAGTCAGTTCAACTCTTCCTTTTGTTCTGCTTCACGGGGAGAGTTTCACGCGTGTCCACCAACACTCATAATTAAATCTGCCTCACCCTCTTTTTAGTTGTGTTCTCTGCTTATTGTCCCTTTGCTCTTCTCTACCTCTCTCACCTTACATTCCCTTGCCTTGCTGCTGCCCTTTATAACCCCTCCCCCGCCCCCCGCCCACCCCTGTCACCCTGCTGCATGGCATGAGAATTTCAAACTATTCACTGCACGCACGCACACACGCACACACACACGCGCACACACACACACACACACACACACACACACACACACACACAAAGGCGAAATTACTGTACAGTACACCAACTCATCAAGATAACAGACACATATATACACACATGTATGTACGTATATTCATGTATCTACTCAGCATGTTATAAGAAGAAAAATAAATCAAAATGAATTGAAAGATATATTTTCTTCTTTTCTTGGAAGCAAATTAGCGTAGTTTCGAAACCAATTAAAATTCTTATGCCATTCGGAGAGAAAATTAAGACACATCATTTAAAGAGTCCGCGGTGGAGTGTGTGTGTGTGGTGGGGGGGGGGTGCGGGGCGAGGCGGGAAGGATGAGGTAAAGGTTAACCAATAAAGAGGCTCGAGACAAGTCAATACAATAGATGATATAAGTAACTGGTGTGCGTGAGAGAAAGAAAGTGTGTGTGAGAAAGTGAGAGAATAAGAGAAAAAAATAGACATATCCTTGGGCACCACCTTGATTAATCTTGGTTTTCTCATCTACTTTTTTAAAATTTTTGAATAAGAAAAGAGAACTTGAACTTTTATTTTTCTTCTTCAACAAAAGTCACGTATATATAACAACTTAACATGTTGAATTCACTCTATTTCTAGTTCATATTCTGTTGTTGTAACTGTTGAGTTGAACAGTTCAATTTCAATTTCAATTTCACACACGTAATTGTTGCAAAGAAATGAAAGGTTTGTTGAAAATGAAGAAACAGAGTGAAGAAAGGCGATATGATATGGCAGAACAGATACGGAAACCACCGCAGGAAATTGAGAAGGGGAGCAAGAAAGAACACAGAGGAATGCAAGTAATTAAGTCTGCCAAATAGAAAGACGAACTCTTATTAAAAAGGAAAAAACAACATTATGGAAAGCGGGTGCAATATAACCCAGATATTTGCAGAAACACAAAAGTCGTATACTGGGAATTTTCCAACACTATATATATATATATATATATATATATATATATATATATATATATATATATATATATATATATATATATATATATATGCACCTGTAGGAAAGTATTTTTATTGATTTTTTTTTAAACAGTGCTGAGAAGTGACGTTTAATAAATTGTACAAAATATTAAGGTTGACAAAGAAAAAATACGAAGCACATTTTATATATACAAGATAATGGAACAATATTGTGTCAGGATTACTCAGACAACTCACTCAGTCAACGAAGCACAAAGTTATAGAAAACAGCAGCGAGAACTTAGGTCAAGGATGCCTTAAGAGGAGAGAGAGAGAGAAGAAGAAAAAAAAACACAGAGGATAAAAGAATGTGCAACGAAAATGAATAGTGAGGGAAGACGGCTTTCAACTTGTTCAAATGTTCGCTTCAGAATGTTCTCAAAACACTGCTCTTTGAGGCAGTGAAGTGTGCCACGAAGAAGAAAAGTTATCTACTCTCTTTCCACAACCCACAATAATAATAATAATAATAATAATAATAATAATAATAATAATAATAATAATAATAATAATAATAATAATAATAATAATAATAATAATGTCTTAAAATTCAAATAAAATTAATGCCCAAAAAATATGTGTTTAATTAATCTGAATGCAGTTGTAACCATTGCAATCAATTCAACGTAAGTCAAATCAACATGCAAAGAGCCACATCAATTTACATTTTCTTTCCCTTTACCTGCGTTTCCCTTTGAGAGATACGAGTGTGGGGCGAAGTTATCAAAATAAACCACAGGAAATAAAAACGATTGAAGAAGAGATGCATTCCATTAATGAGATAGATGCAGAGTGGAGTTACGATTAGATTACATCCACACACGAGAGACACACACACACACACACACACACACACACACACACACACACACACACACACACACACACACACACACACACACAGTATTGCAAGGCACGAGAGGGTCCGGCTCTTGTAAGTTATAATGAGAAGCTGAAACAGAACTGAGGAGAGCACCGAGACCTCACTACTTAGCCTTGTCCCCTTGCCCTTAGAGCCTCTGGTAACATGCCTCAACAGCCTCCCAACTCTGCCTCCCACACGGCATAACTATTAACACGAGTATTAGACACCCAAACGTGATCTTGTTCCTGCATATTGGTGGTGGTGTCAAGGTGAATGTTGCTGTGAAATTATTTGTATTGGTGTTATATTATGTTGTAGGTACCCTTTCCTCTCTTTTTTTAGTATAGAAGTATAGCAGACAGGCAGTGATGCTATGTATGTATGTATGTATGTATGTATGTATGTATGTATGTATGTATGTATGTATGTATGTATGTGTGAGGTGTTAATACTCCTTTATCATTGGGAATTAAGAATGAAAAGCTGGCATAATCCTCAAATTAAGCCGATAATAATGAAACTGTTGACATGTGTGCAAATAATCGTATAGCTTCCATATCTTTATTACTATGAAGAGATGATGATGATGATAAAAGGCAGTCTATAAAAAAATAATGATGCAGTCTCCCTTTACATCTGAGCAGAAAAAAAATATATAAGGTAGGATTCCTATTAGTTTATTTAATGGCGTTGGAATTAACTATCCTACAAAAGTAATAGTAATCCCAGTGACGCTCAATAACCATCAAATTTTATCCCTCAAGCAGTGAAAAAATCCATCACCGAGGCAATGGTTGAGTGTTTGGTGCAGGTAATGATTGAACTCTTCCTTCCGTGACCTGATGAGGCGGGGAACGCGCGGAGCAAAGGTGCAGAAGCGAACACTTTTGAAGGAGGCGTTTAGGCAGAAGCAGGAGAGAGGGAGTAGGAACAGCCAGGCAAGAGAGCTCAAGGGAGGGAAGGGAGGGAAGGGAGGGGAGGAAATGTTTCTTGCTCTCTCTGACTCACCCTTCGAATGCAGTAACTGGGTTTGGCATTCTTTCCAGCCTGGCTTTTACCACTACAGGACGTTACACTTTTTGGTGGGTATATATACGTACGAGACCCAAGGCTTCACTCCTTCCTTCCTTCCTTCCTTCCCTCCTTCCTTCCTTCCTTCCTTCCTTCCTTCCTTCCTTCCTTCTGCACTACATTGCCGGTCGTGGATGAGAAGATAAACTTTTAAAATATTTAGCGGAAGTCAAAGCCTCCCTCAAGCCTACAAACTTTAGGCCGCTCTGGGAAAATCTGTTTGAATTTTTTTTCTTGTAGGAAGGCTTTTCTGCTCCTCCTCCTCCTCCTCTGTACCAGCCTCCGCTCCTCCGCTCCTCCGCTCCTCCGCTCCCTTAATCCAGCCACACTAAACACAACTAACACAACTACTATGAATGTATACAGATAAGTGGATGTATGGATGGATATATACATGTGAATGAACTTTTAGATACTATGTTACAGCTTTCCGCTTCTCAAAATAACTGTCTCCTTTTCTTCTTCCTGTTCCTCCTCCTCCTACAGTTGAAGGGCACACTGGAAGGGAGCCCAAGTCTCCAGAAATGCCTTCGGGAGGTTGAGAACCAGCAGCAGGTGGTGAGGTGTTGTCAGGTGTGAGAGCTGAGGCGTTCTGTCCTTCTCCAAGCCGGTGGCGTGTAGCTTGGATCGGTTAGACTACCCCCCTACCCCTGGACAAGAGGGTGGGGTAGTGGCGGGGAAGCCGGCAGACGAGAGTGGTAGTTCAACCACTAATTAGGGGAGACGAGGCAGATGCAGTTCCTCACACAGAGCTACACCCTCTTCCTTCACCTTCTAGATTTTCCTCCTCCTCC
>JAPQNM010000020.1:13190820-13210820 GCA_029783475.1 Metacarcinus magister
TCCTCCTCCTCTTCCTCCTCCTCCTCCTCCTCCTCCTCCTCCTCCTCCTCCTCCTCCTCCTCCTCCTCCTCCTCCATCTCCTCCTATTTTTATCATTAATATTTATTTTTATCATTAATATTTATTTTTATCATTATTATTTATTTTTATCATTATTATTTATTTTTATCATTAATATTTATTTTTATCATTAATATATATTTTTATCATTAATATTTATTTTTATCATTAATATTTATTTTTTATCATTAATATTTATTTTTTATCATTATTATTTATTTTTGTCATTAATATTTATTTTTATCATTAATATTTATTTTTATCATTAATATTTATTTTTATCATTAATATTTATTTTTATCATTAATATTTATTTTTATCATTATTATTTATTTTTATCATCATTATTTATTTTTATCATCATTATTTATTTTTATCATCAATATTTATTTTTATCATCAATATTTATTTTTATCATTAATATTTATTTTTATCATTAATATATATTTTTATCATTAATATATATTTTTATCATTAATATTTATTTTTATCATTATTTATTTTTATCATTTATATTTATTTTAATCATTAATATATATTTTTATCATTAATATATATTTTTATCATTAATACTTATTTTTATCATTATTTATTTTTATCATTAATATTTATTTTTATCATTAATATTTATTTTTTATCATTAATATATATATTTTTATCATTAATATATATTTTTATCATTAATATATATTTTCATCATTAATATTTATTTTTATCATTAATATATATTTTTATCATTAATATTTATTTTTATCATTAATATTTATTTTTTATCATTAATATATATTTTTATCATTAATATATATTTTTATCATTAATATTTATTTTTATCATTAATATTTATTTTTATCATTAATATATATTTTTATCATTAATATATATTTTTATCATTAATATATATTTTTATCATTAATATTTATTTTTATCATTATTATTTATTTTTATCATTAATATTTATTTTTATCATTAATATTTATTTTTATCATTAATATTTATTTTTATCATTAATATTTATTTTTATCATTAATATATATTTTTATCATTAATATATATTTTTATCATTAATATTTATTTTTATCATTAATATTTATTTTTATCATTAATATTTATTTTTATCATTAATATTTATTTTTATCATTAATATTTATTTTTATCATTAATATATATTTTTATCATTAATATTTATTTTTATCATTAATATTTATTTTTATCATTAATATTTATTTTTATCATTAATATATATTTTTATCATTAATATATATTTTTATTATTAATATTTATTTTTATCATAATTATTTATTATTATAATTATTAATATTTATTTACTCCAACAGCAACACTTCCTTAACATGTATTATTATCAATTTCAAAACCTTTAACTTCAATATAAGTTTTCGTGGATTTGTGATGAAAATGGATTCGTGAAATTTTTGGCCCGAAGATTTCCACCAGAATTTGAGTCCAAAATAGTTTAGTCATTTTACAAGTAAAGTATTAGTCCTACAACAAAGATGTATAGAAACAAAGTTGTTCAGCTTGACAAGTTCTATCTGATCGTGTCGTCCGTTTGTAAATTACTCTTTTGGTTTAGGAGAAAAATGTAATTAAGTAGAAGTTTCGTGTAAAATACAAATATATCAATATCTCTATTACTTACATTCCAATTACATTCTAGTAAAGCTCAAAGGAACGGGCGTCTCCTGCTCTATATTTACTATTATGTATGTTTTTTAAGTAAATCTCATACTTTTCGAGTTATTTTGAAAAACATGATTTCATGAAAAAAAATCTAAGGTGACACCATTGAAAATTTCGTGAAAAATTTCCACACCTCAGAATTTTATGAAAATTTGTACCTAAAGGTTTTCAGTCAAACTGAACACGAATCTGGACTCAGTTTCATCATTACTATAATATTAAACACTATATACGCATGTGTGATACGCCTAAAACTATTTATTCTCTCTATTTATCTCTCTATCTCTATCGCGCTCTCTCTCTCTCTCTCTCTGTCTCTCTCTCTCTCTCTCTCTCTCTCTCTCTCTCTCTCTCTCTCTCTCTCTCTCTCTCTCTCTCTCTCTCTCTCTCTCTCTCTCTCTCTCTCTCTCTCTCTCTCTCCAAACTCCTACAGCAAAATCATAATATTCTCCCCCTCCTCCCCCTCCTCCTCCTCCTCCTCTGTGTCTTCCTTCTTAAATAGTCTTCAGTGGACCAATTAGCGCCAATATTTATTTTTATCATTAATATTTATTTTTATCATTAATATATATTTTTATCATTAATATATATTTTTATCATTAATATATATTTTTATCATTAATATATATTTTTATCATTAATATATATATTTATCATTAATATTTAATTTTATCATTATTATTTATTTATATCATTAATATTTATTTTTATCATTAATATTTATTTTTATCATTAATATTTATTTTTATCATTAATATTTATTTTTATCATTAATATTTATTTTTATCATTAATATATATTTTTATCATTAATATATATTTTTATCATTAATATATATTTTTATCATTAAAATATATTTTTATCATTAATATATATTTTTATCATTAATATATATTTTTATCATTAATATATATTTTTATCATTAATATATATTTTTATCATTAATATTTAATTTTATCATTATTATTTATTTATATCATTAATTTTTTTTTTTATCATTAATATTTATTTTTATCATTAATATATATTTTTATCATTAATATATATTTTTATCATTAATATATATTTTTATCATTAATATTTATTTCTATCATTAATATATATTTTTATCATTAATATTTATTTTTATCATTAATATATATTTTTATCATTAATATATATTTTTATCATTAATATTTATTTTTTATCATTAATATTTATTTTTATCATTAATATATATTTTTATCATTAATATTTATTTTTATCATTAATATATATTTTTATCATTAATATTTATTTTTATCATTAATATTTATTTTTTATCATTAATATATATTTATATCATTAATATATATTTTTATCATTAATATATATTTTTATCATTAATATTTATTTTTTATCATTAATATATATTTTTATCATTAATATTTATTTTTATCATTAATATTTATTTTTTATCATTAATATTTATTTTTATCATTAATATTTATTTTTATCATTAATATATATTTTTATCATTAATATATATTTTTATCATTAATATATATTTTTATCATTAATATTTATTTCTATCATTAATATATATTTTTATCATTAATATTTATTTTTATCATTAATATATATTTTTATCATTAATATATATTTTTATCATTAATATTTATTTTTTATCATTAATATTTATTTTTATCATTAATATATATTTTTATCATTAATATTTATTTTTATCATTAATATATATTTTTATCATTAATATTTATTTTTATCATTAATATTTATTTTGTATCATTAATATATATTTATATCATTAATATATATTTTTATCATTAATATATATTTTTATCATTAATATTTATTTTTTATCATTAATATATATTTCTATCATTAATATTTATTTTTATCATTAATATTTATTTTTTATCATTAATATTTATTTTTATCATTAACATATATTTTTATCATTAATATATATTTTTATCATTAATATATATTTTTATCATTAATATTTATTTTTATCATTAATATTTATTTTTATCATTAATATTTATTTTTATCATTAATATTTATTTTTATCATTAATATATATTTTTATCATTAATATATATTTTTATCATTAATATTAATTAATAATAATTAATTAATTATCATTAATTATTAATATTTATTTACTCCAACAGCAACACTTCCTTAACATGTATTATTATTAATTTCAAAACCTTTAACTTCAATATAAGTTTTCGTGGATTTGTGATGAAAATGGATTCGTGAAATTTTTGGCCCGAAGATTTCCACCAGAATTTGAGTCCAAAATAGTTTAGTCATTTTACAAGTAAAGTATTAGTCCTACAACAAAGATGTATAGAAACAAAGTTGTTCAGCTTGACAAGTTCTATCTGATGGTGTCGTCCGTTTGTAAATTACTCTTTTGGTTTAGGAGAAAAATGTAATTAAGTAGAAGTTTCGTGTAAAATACAAATATATCAATATCTCCATTACTTACATTCCAATTACATTTTAGTAAAGCTCAAAGTAACGGGCGTCTCCTGCTCTATATTTACTATTATGTATGTTTTTTAAGTAAACCTCATACTTTTCGAGTTATTTTGAAAAACATGATTTCATGAAAAAAATCTAAGGTGACACCCTTGAAAATTTCGTGAAAAATTTCCACACCTCAGAATTTCATGAAAATTTGCTGTTTGTTCTTCCTATGTGTTCCTATGTGTTCCTTGGCTATTAACAACCCCCGGCTTCCTTCCTCCATTTGTTAGTTGGTCTCTAATGAGGTTCGTGCACGTTTCTGTTGTGTTGTTACAGTTAGCGGTCTGTCTATTCTTCCGTTGTACTCCCTTGTAAAGAAAAACAATCACCCTTCCTCCCTTCCATTTAACCTCCTCGCTCTTCTCCCCTTTCCTCCCCTCCTATGGAAAGAGGGGAGGGGCTCTGATCCCTCCTACATCAGTTAAACAAACAAAAAAACCGAAATGTCTCTGGTAGGGATGGGGTGTGTGGGTGTGGTAGTACAGCCTCTCCCTTCCTCTCTCTCTCTCTCTCTACTCTTTCTCTTCAATCTGGCTTCTGTCTGACCACTACAGACAAAGAACATTAAATAGGAATACACCCGTAACACCGCCTGGGACCACTCACCACTTCTCTCTCTCTCTCTCTCTCTCTCTCTCTCTCTCTCTCTCTCTCTCTCTCTCTCTCTCTCTCTCTCTCTCTCTCTCTCTCTCTCTCTCTCTCTCTCTCTCTCTCTCTCTCTCTCTCTCGCCTCTATCTACATCTGCTTGACCCTGTGAGGCCATCTGGCAGCCTAGTCTCGTCAAGCATTAAAGTCAATATCGTAGCATGGCAGCCGACCCACCCACGCTGACCTCACCTCACCTCACCTCACCTCACCTCACACTAAGGGAGTCTACGGTGAGGTGAAAGGGATGACATATATATAGTAGGAGTGAAATGATTATAATGACGGAGAAGCCATAATAGGTTCCAGGAAAAGATGCACTGACGGAAGAGGAGGAGAAGGAGGAGGAGGAAAGGATGCGTGTGTGAAGGTGTGTGTGTAAGGGTGTGTGTGAGGGTGTGTGTGTGTGAGGGAGTGTGAGGAGTAGTGAGGCAGGAGTGTAAGGTAAAGGGAGTATGAGGGTGAGATGAGATGTTGGAATAAGAGAACAAGATGATGACGTTGGGTTTGAAGGGACGAGACAAGGTCATGAGGGTGAAGCAGTCCAGAGAGGAGGAAGAGGAGGAGGAGGAGGAGGAAGAAGAGGAGGAGGAGGAGGAGACGGAAATACTCAATAACTAAGGCGGTGTATCCCTCCCTCAGTCTGTTCATACATCAGAATAATACACCATCAACACCACCATCACCACCACCACCACCACCACCACCACCACCACCACGACCATCCGTTACATTCCGAGGTATAAAAATTCCAGTGTATCAGCGCCACCACAGGACAGATGACTAACTCTCTCTCTCGTTCCTAATCCAAGTCTCAACACAAGGATTATTAAAACGGAGAAGTGAAAGAATCCCACACACAAATGCGGGACTGACGACGAATAAATGCAAAGGGAAAACTATACAAGATTCCAGTACAAGACACACAGGAAATAATAGGAAAGTCTTGTGTGTGTGTGTTCGTACTTACAGTGTTATTACGTCAGGGGAAGAAAGTCCAATGTGTGTGTGTGTGTGTGTGTGTGTGTGTGTGTGTGTGTGTGTGTGTGTGTGTGTGTGTGTGTGTGTGTGTGTGTGTGTGTGTGTGTGTGTGTGTGTAATGTAAGCAACACAGCTTACAACACTGGCCAGGAAGCCGCAGGAGCCTTTCCCATGTGAAGGCAAACAAATGGAAGATTATGTCCGAGTGGAAAATTTATTACTTTCACTATGAAGAGGTATTACGAGAGAGAGAGAGAGAGAGAGAGAGAGAGAGAGAGAGAGAGAGAGAGAGAGAGAGAGAGAGAGAGAGAGAGAGAGAGAGAGAGAGAGTATGTATAGTGACTACATTTCAGTGTATAACTAAACTCAAAGTAGCTTGTCCTATGCATTCATTAAATAAACGTATATTTAGGAATACACACATGTTAATATTCCACCTCACGTTATTAAACACTACGGGAGTGAGGACGCCTGAGCCTGTGCCATTGTAGGACACAGTTATATGGATGTAATGGTGTGTAAATAATAACAATATAATATAACAGCCAGGCTTTGTGTCACTCCAGGAACGGGGGAAAGAAAAACAGGAAGGGAGACGCTGAATAGAACGGGAGCCCTCTGTCGGCAACTACATGATAATAATAATAATAATAATAATAATAATAATAATAATAATAATAATGATAATGATAATTTCTGGACGTAAAATAGTAATACAATAACACATTAGAATGACATCAAACAACCACTTCTATTTCCAGCTGCAAATGACCTTTCATGATGTGACTAGTGATTCCAACCTTTTTTTTTCACTCTCCTCATACAACCAACACTTACACTGGCATCATAATAATTTCACCTGCATTAAAATATAGACCGAAATCTCGTATGGCAGGACAGTGTTAATACATGAGATCATTAGTTATGTGACGGTGTAATAACAATATACATTTATACCAGAATTGAGGCTGTTATGAGCTGCGTGTTACGAGTCAGTTTGGTAATGGTAGTAACATAGAAGGAAGGGAAGTAGGTAGTCAATGTTATGCTTGGATTATTTGAAAGAAAGGTATTCGATGAGATATTAGATGAGAAAATATCATGGAAATATTATGTTTAGGTTAGGTTATTATTTGGTTACTGTAAGGAAAGAAAGAATGGCATTTCCTTATTGGTATATTCTCTCTTTCTCTTTATCTATATAGCTATCTATCTACATGTCTGACAATCTATCTATCTATCTCACACACACACACACACACACACACACACACACACACACACACACACACACACACACACACACACACCAGGTAAATACAGTCAAGGATTCACTCTCTATTTCCCTTCAGAATACAGAGGAGACAGTATACATATGTAGTCACAGGAGGAGGAGGAGGAGGAGGAGGAGAAGGAGGAGGAGGAGGAGGAGGAGGAGGAGGAGGAGGAGGAGGAGGAGGAGGAGAAGGAGGATGGATGAAGTGGAATGGTGTAACAATAACTTGGATGAGAAGGCATAGAGGCGGATGGAGATGAAGGAGGATGCCGAGAGAGAGAGAGAGAGAGAGAGAGAGAGGAGAGAGAGAGAGAGAGAGAGAGAGAGAGAGAGAGAGAGAGAGAGAGAGAATCACTCCTTGTTCTAGATATCTCATTCAGGTTATATTTTACTAGAAGAATAGAAAACAGAGAACAGAGAATCAAAACCTACATAATCATCTTCCTTCCTCCTCATTAATATCTCGTAAATTTCCTTCACATTATCCCAAAGTTTGTCAACCTTCCATTAACCTAACCATCCACGGACTCACTGTATACTCAATGATATGAAAACCTAATGATACATCTCCTCGAAGTTTTCATGTAAAATTATTCATTGGCTGTCGACTTGAGAACGTTGGGAGACAGGGAAGAGGGAAGAGGGAGGAAGGAGGAAGATAAAACACAAGGGTAAGTATGGACACGTCAGCTGCTTGTGGGAAGGACGGAGACAAGGGTTGGAGTGGAAGGTTGGGTGAGCTACTTACTCCCTTAGGGCGGCCCGGGGCGAGTGAGGAGCTGCAGCCACGCCCATCTACACCCACCAGGGAAGGAAGGAAGGAAGGAAGGATGTGCAACGAACGAAAGGGATGAAGGAAGTATGGATGAATGGAATGGAAAGGAAAATTAGTGCCACACATACATTAACTTTCGCTCTCGTTTTTTTCTTCTTCTCTTCTGTACCAAAAACACTTGCCTTCCACCCCCCAAAAAAATATATAAACACCACATTCATCACTTATAAATAAATAGTGTTAGTGACGCCCACTAATATACACACAGCACACTTCAATACTAAAGTGTGATACATGCTCCAACACACACATATCATCATGACACCTCGGTTGGAAGGTGCAAATGGCGAGGCAGTGAGGCAGGGAGGCAGCGAGGCAGGGAGGCAGCGAGGCAGGGAGGCAGCGAGGCAGGGAGGCAGCGAGGCAGGGAGGCAGGGAGGCAGGGAGGCAGGGAGGCAGGGAGGCAGGGAAGCAGGGAGGCAGGGAGGCAGGGAAGAAGGGAGACAGGGAGGCAGGTAGGCAGCAGCAGCGTCGATGTGTCTACGGTGGCACAAATTAGGTGATAAACAGCCACAAGTTTCACGAAGTTAGAAGACTGATGGGCATGTGGTGGTCAGAGAGAGAGAGAGAGAGAGAGAGAGAGAGAGAGAGAGAGAGAGAGAGAGAGAGAGAGAGAGAGAGATGGATGGGGTGAGTGGTAGAATGGAAACTTGCTGACTGTGAGAGTCGTGGGGATGCTCCGTCTTGGGTTCAGGGAGGGAAAAAAAGAGCAAAAGTTGAAGGAGATTAAAGAGGAAAGAGGACTAAGAAGATTAATGAGAATAAATGTGATGGGACTAGAAATATTGGAAGAACGAGAAGGGAGAACATCACAGAGAATGAGAAATGAGAACCAAGGGAACGGACGTACGATTAAAAGAGAAGAGAGAGAGAAGGAAAAAAAAAGAGGAAGGAGGAAAAGGATGAACCAAAGATGAAAGAGATGAAATAGCAAAAGATCACAGACAGATTAAAGGAAAATATTCAGATGCAAAGAAATCGAGAGCAAATATAAAAAAAGTCAAGCTATAATTTATGATTCCAAAAAATACGAGATTGACTGGTCCACAAAACTTTAAATTCTTGATATATAATCGATTTTTTCCAGATAAATTAACAAACAATATTCATTTACCCAATAAGAATCAATATAATGCATAAACTGAGAGAAAGAGAGAGAGAAAAAGAGAGAGAGTGAGAGAGAGAGCAGCTGATAGGAAGCAATATATTTGGTCAAAAGATCTTTTCAATAGTTCTCAATAGCAGTGCCAAGGAGTGTCTCAGCGCCTCCCGTTGTGTTTCACGCGGGAAAGATCAGCTGCCTCATCAAATCTTTGCGAAGGTGCTCCAGGGCTTATGAGATGAGGAGCTCGCGACGCTCACGAAATTATGAAAGCCTGGAGCGAGATTATTCCCCGAGAGAAAATACAAAGCACACTGCCACCTTGCTTATCAGGGAACAAGGAATGTCTCGAGGATTAATGACGGGGAGGAAAAGAAAAAAGTTTACCTCTCTTTCATGTAAATATTTAGTTAAAGTTGTGGTGATGCCTTGTCATACCGCGGGAGAGATAAGATTGTGTATTATTATATTATCTTTGGTTTGGATTATGTAAAATATTTATAAACTTTACTTAATAACCGCGAGGACAAAGAACAGAAGGTAAGAAATATATACTGATATATAACCTCAAGACAATAAATATTCTACTACAGACGATGTGTATTTCAACAGACAAAGATTCTTGGTGAGATAACAACTTCCTGTTAATAATATCAATTTAAACAATGCATCAAATCAAGTAAAACAAACTCATATTCTTCCCAAATAATTCAGTTATGTGCAGTAATATAGCAAGGATGCGATGAGGAAACTAAACAAAACAAAACAAAAAAATGATAGAGGAAATATTTTAGGCAAAGAAAAAATATATCAATACATTTTGCTCATCTGAAAATTTAATGCTAAGGGTGGGTGGCAAAAAAATAAATATTGAATCATGTGTGTGAAAGTTGTGGAGAAGGGGAGCGAAATATACATACATGACGAGGTGTTCAAAAAAATATATACATACAAAAAATATATTCCTGAAAGACATGAATATACTTTTCAAAAATATGAAAAAAGGGCTTAACCGAATTTAGAGACCATGCGATGAAGAAGAAGAAAAAAAGTACACTTCATAATTCCAAAGTTTCCATTATAACAAGAATGGAAAAGTGACTATAAGTGAAGTGATTAAATAATAAAAAATAAAAAAGTTTGAGTAATTTAAGAAGGGATTATAGACGTCAAACACCACACTCCCACTAGACACTAAGGCATTAGATGAGAGTACAACAACAACAGCAACAGTAACAACAGAGAAGTGGTCCTTAAAGGTATGAAGCGAGGAGAGGACCCAGGAGAGAACGATAGATTGGAGTTCATTTTAAGAGACGCAGGAATAAAGGTTGGTAGCAGATTAGTTCATTTCCTTTCCCATTGCGTAGCTCACCGTAGCCCCAGGAGAGGAGAGGAGAAGAGTGGTGCAATGCAATGGTAAGTGTGTAACATAAGCGAGAAGAATGAGATAATATAGAAAAGTAACAATAATGTGCCAATGTTCCTGGATATTGCATGGATAAATTCTCCAAGTTGATTTATATAACTAACTACCACCACCATCACCATCATCACTAACAACAGCAACACCAAAAATATAATACAAGCTTCCACACAACAGTTACAATAAGAAAATCTATTCAGTCATCATCTAACAACACCTTCCCCCCTTACACACACACACACACACACACACACACACACTCTATCTTGCAAGCCTCGTCACAGCCACAAATAGACACACCTCAACACGTCTACCTTTAACAGCGAGAATACAAACGCCCAGCCCAGCCTTGCCTTGCCCTCCCTCCATCCCTCTCCCGCAGCACCACACCGCCGCCCCACCTTTCCCCACACTAACTCGGACCAAAGGAGTCTTGATGGACGACACGTTTCTCGCACGCGGAAAAGTCCAATTAGTCAAGTAAGGGGATGCTTTGTTGAATGGCAGGTCCGGGAATGAATGCCTGGCCAGGAACCATTATGTCCCACACCGAGTTCTTGACAAGTGATGTTTACGTTCTCCCCCACCCTCCGCCTTGTACCAGTGGAAAAGAATGAGAGAAAAGAAAGATAATAGAGAGAGAGAGAGAGGTATATAGAGTTACCTAACGACTATGATCTGAAGTGGTTAGTAAAGGAGGAGTCATTAAGGTGAAATAATCATATCATTAACCTCTCACTAACACAAAAATAACACAGGTACGTAACTTATCACTAACGAGTCTAATCTCACAATAGTTATAAGCTTTCATTGAGTGCTAGTTATTCTCCCACGTTGAGTTAGTTAGTACAAGGCATTATTTTGTTATGAAGGAAGAGAGGAAGGAAGGAACAGAGGATTCTAACCCCACATTCCTGGCTGACAGCAACTAGAAGGAGGTGATTCCTAAGCCAACGGTGCATAATGAGAGAGGTGACCCGTTACCTCGCCCGCCATAATGGTTTGCAAACACCATTATCAACACTAATTGTGGAGACGCGAGAGGCTAACACGCTCCTCCTCTTCTTCTTCCTCCTCCTTCTCCAACTCCTCCTCCTCCTCCTCCTAATCCTGTGAATATAATTTAAATTTTTCACGGCGCAGCTCTAAATTATGTGGATGATGGTTATAATAAGGAGGATGTTAGTAGGTATTAGGATGTAAGTGAAGATTACTGCTGTGATGTGTGTGTGTGTGTGTGTGTGTGTGTGTGTGTGTGTGTGTGTGTGTGTGTGTGTGTGTGTGTAGATAGATAGAAAGAGAAATAAACGTAAAATACAAAGAAAAATAAAGCATAACAAAAGAAGAATGATTATCTCTCTCTCTCTCTCTCTCTCTCTCTCTCTCTCTCTCTCTCTCTCTCTCTCTCTCTCTCTCTCTCTCTCTCTCTCTCTCTCTCTCTCTCTCTCTCTCTCTCTCTCTCTCTCTCGTCACCCTATAGACAAAAACCCAGCAATTGCTTTTCTTTTCATCCCGTCGCTCCAATTCCAGACTGAATTGTTGTGTGGATCCAGCCTCGCCTCATGCTGTACTTTGTTGCATTTGACAGAACAAGAGCGAGAGAGAGAGAGAGAGAGAGAGAGAGAGAGAGAGAGAGAGAGAGAGAGAGAGAGAGAGAGAGAGAGAGAGAGAGAGAGAGAGAGAGAGAGAGAGAGAGAGAGAGAGAGAGAGAGAGAGAGAGAGAGAGAGAGAGAGAGAGAGAGAGATAGTAAAGTAGGCGTAAAAAGGCCTTCAGACTCCCTATTACTTAGCAAACTTAGGAAAAGTAATCACGATACAATTAATTGGTGTAACTTTGCTCACATTTCTTACCATGTGTCTTGCAGCCACTCATGTGCGTGGAGCTTTATTTATTTTTTAATTATTAGTAGTAGTTGTGGTTCTTTTTCGCCTTTTTCATTATTATTATAAGTGTTTGTTTATTTCGTCTTTCTTTTATTTTTTTTACTGAATTTTGACTCATGTTTGTGGTGTTTCATTATTTTTTTTTTTTATATTATTAGTTTTTTTTTATTATTTAACTGAATTTTGACTCATATGCCTGGAGTTTCATTTTTTTTTTTATTATTATTATTAGTGTTTTTGTTTCGTCTTTCCTTATTTTTTTTTTTGACTTATAATTCAAAGATATATGAAGATTACATCAATAAAAAAAAATATATGCACAGTCTCTTCTAACATACGCGGAAAAAAAAAATGGTATTAAATAAAACTGCACAAGCTACATGACAAAGGTACATAAATAACGAATATAAGCAGGAAGTAAATACAGTTAACATTCAACAAAATAGCATGACAGTGTACCCGCCAGTGTGAGTACAGGAGGCGTCAGTGTGCATACCAAACCTTAACATAATAGTGTGATGGACTGAACCAATGATCAACTCGACACCTTGACGCAACTAACAAAGACGCATCGTTCAATACACCACCACCACCACCACCACCACCACCACCACCACCACCACCACCACCACAACAACCTCAAATAATACAATACAAAGTTCCGTCCTTGGGTATATATTTCATAAGCCAACTAGTAAATTATAGCACGCCACCCAGCTTTAGCAAGACACATAAATCCAATCATTATCTGTTAAGTAATGACCTTCTCCTCCTTCCCTCGCGGCGTTACGTGTGTTAGGAGTTACTCACTCTACCTTGCTGGCATTCTATTACCTGACACACACACACACAGACGAACGAACGAACGCCACGCAAAATCAACACTAAATAAACATACTCAGGATATACTTCCTACTCTACTATATATAAAAAAAAAAATAAATAAATAAATAAATAAAAAATATATATACATAAAAAAAAAAATAGCACTGCAAGAATATTTATGCAAAACAACAAAGAAAAATAATAATCAAACTAAAGCAGATGATATAAAAAAAAACAACGTCACTTCAAATTATTCCACACAAACAACTTACTCAATAAATGACAATATGAGTGATTCTCTTCAAAGTAATAAGGATAATGACACACCACCTAACCTAACCTAACCTAACCTAACCTAACCTCAACGAAAAGGTAAGTGATAGGAAAGTAAAGTTAAGTAAAGCCACAAGATGACCACCACCACCACTTCCTCCTCCTCCTCCTCCTCCTCCTCCTCCTCCTCCTCCTCCTCCTCCTCCTCTTCCTCCTCACGCACGTAGTACCTGCAACACACCGCTAAGAGGCACTACGAGGGACTAAGAGACACTAAGAGGGACTATGAAGAGAGGAAGACGGGAGAGATGCAGAGGAAAAGCGGAGGAGAGATTGATGAAGAGCAGGAGGAGGAGGAGGAGGAGGATGTAAACGAAGGAGCAGGAGGAGGAGGAGAGGAGGACGAGGACGAGGAGGAGGAGGTAAATGGAGGGGAAACCGATGAGAGGAAGACACGTATCGCCAGTGAAACAGAAATGTGTGCAGTGAAGCAAGTAAGTTGGAGCAGATGTATGAATAGTATTAGTAGTAGTAGCAGTAGCAGTAGCAGTAGCAGTAGTAGTAGTAGTAGTAGTAGTAGTAGTAGTAGTAGTAGTAGTAGTAGTAGTAGTAGCAGTAGCAGTAGTAGTAGTAGTAGTAGTAGTAGTAGTAGTAGTAGTAGATGCAAATCCAAAGTTCATTAAATATTCATGAAGGTAGCTTAAATACCACTAGTATGACAAGGCGCGCGTACATGCACCCCTTACCCCTTCCCACCCATGCCCTTTAAATACACACACACACACCACACACACACACACACACACACACACACACACACACACACACACTAAAGCTTTACTATCAAGACCTGTAAACTTCCTGCAGCCAGTCCGTCACCTGGTTTTATTATTACTGAGCTTCGCATATGTGTGTGTGTGTGCGTGTGCGTGTGCGTGTGCGTGTGCGTGTGTGCGTGTGTGTGTAATAATCCTTCCAGCTAGTATGGAGCTATACGTTCACACCTTTCATCAGGCAGGGGTACAGTAGTTGTAGAATGTGTTACACGTGGAGGTGTGTGTGTATGTGTATATCTGTGCGTGTCTGTCTGTCTGCTAACGCTCCACACTTTGTAATTTATGTAAATGTAAATGCTGTGGGAAATGTCCTCGATCCCTGGCCGGTGTGTAGCATGGGTGTGTGTGTGTATATTGCACCCGGGATGAATGTACCGACCTTCGCCTAGATCCAAAGGGGCGGATTGTGCACCTGATATTTTTGGGGTAAAATATATACACGACCCGTATATACACACACACGGGTCTTTTTTGGAGGTGTGTGTGTGTGTTGGGGGTGGGAGGGGGATGGATAGTGTGCTATACCAGACGAAATGAAGCGAGTGTGATCTAGAGAGAGAGAGAAATAGAAAGAGAGAGAGGACAGTAAAGAGAGAGGTGAGCAGTGACACCCCCAAGTAATACACATAAAGTTTACACACAAGGTCGTACTTTCTCCCACAACTACAGAACAGAGGCAGAGGACGAGAATGAAGCGTCAGCCGCCCATTTCCCACCTCTTCCAGGCAGGTGATGGCCGGATACATTTGTAATGAGTTTGTTGCGTTTCGCTGCGCACAGAAAGTGTCTAGACTTCTCTATGTCCAGAATAATAACTTAGCTAAGGGAAGAGAAAAATCCATGGAATTAATTAATGTATATAGCTTGATTCTGGTTCTATGGCATTGTTTCTTGTTTATAAAGTGATATCATGGGAGAGAAGACAATTTGTTTCAATAGTTACATATCCTTCACAACAACAACAACAACAACGACTACTGTGCCCAACACGTCCCATTCCCTCGATCGTTGAAGGTGCTCCAGATGGTGATGGTGGTGGTGGTGGTGGTGGTGTTGATGGTGATGGTGATGGTGGTGGTGGTGGTGGTGTGTTTAAGCAAAAATACGTAAAGGGTCCTTTGTTTGTGTCTGGCTGAGGCCCCAAAGCAGACTGGTGGACAGGGACGGAGTAGGAAGGAAGAGAAGTTCCTCACCAATGTTTACAGTAATATAAGAAACATAAGTGTGGTTGTATATGCATAAGGATCTTCAAGTCATTCATTGTTATTACGAAAAACTCCACGTAGGAAGTTAGCAGCTCATCTAGACTTTCGTTTTTGTTCATATATAAGTTTATGTGTTCGGTAATATGCTTTCCACCTCCGAGAAAGGTGACTCGACCGTAACAAAGACAATTGATGTAGTTTTTCTTAGTAATCGCGGGCGGAGGATTAAGGCAGAGTGATTAAATGCAATTAACTGAGATTACTTGGCCAGACGTATGTCAGATCGTACCTTGAGTGTTCCCTCCAAGCTGTGTGAAGCACCGTGCTGCAGCCAGACCCGGGTATCAGTGGGGTAATGTATGTTATGAGTGTTTACCGTGTGTGTTGTGCAAGTGTGGGTAGAGGTTATGATACTGCAGGAAGGATGTATGAATGTATGCCATCTCCTGATCATTAATTCAGTGTGGCCTAACGACTGCCTTATTACTGTTTTAATACCTACCTTATTTATCATTAGGTATGTAATTATTATGGTGTAACATTATCAGGTTAGTTTTATCGCCTCAACTCAAGTCTGGATCGTGATACAAACACGTGCACAGCTTAACCATTTGTTTGAACTATCATCGGAATCAAAACAATGAATACATAAACTATATTCAATCATAAATGTTAGTGTTTTTTTAGTATGGATGGAGGTCTGAGAGTGATGATACAGCTACGAATTTTGAAACACTGGTGGTTAAGTTTCAGTGTGTGTGTGTGTGTGTGTGTGTGTGTGTGTGTGTGTGTGTGTGTGTGTGTGTGTGTGTGTGTGTGTGTGTGTGTGTGTGTAAGTACAGATGAACGGTGGAATGCATAGAGGCAGGGGTGAGGTGTGATCAAGGAGAAGGAACAAAGGCTTCGTGGGTATGAAGGCAGGTGGAAGGATGAAGAATTTATAGATGAAGCAAACATGAGAGTATTGTCGCGCCAGCTGCTTGGTGTGACTGATTCATGTGCTCTAAATGCAAAGCCAACGACGACCTTGCAATTAATTAAATGCTTCCAAACAGGTACAGGAGTGAAGCGAATTTGATAAGTGAGAAACAATATACAGAAACCTTTACAGAAATTGAGTAAGGATTTTGTGGTGGGAGAACAAGGAGTAAATTAATACTAGAATATTTATTTAGTTACAAGACGCTGACTCACTCCAAGAGAAAACGGTATATGAGATCAAATGTTAATACTCGTTCCTTCTTACCCCCTCAAAAAAATAAATAAATAAATAAATAAACATCCACTGATCAAGTCACAAACAGAAGAAGTATAATGACAAAAAAAAACTAAAAATTATCCTTCTTGATACTTATACAAATTATTAATAAAGGAAATAATAATAATAATAATAAAAAAGATAACAAAGCTGAGGTGTGAGAATATACATGAACCTAACCTGACCTTCCTGGACGACAAATGCTCAATAGGAAAATCATTACAGGTTTTTGTGTATCGGAAGGTGGAGCCAGTGTGACATATATAACTATTGCATCAGGTCTCTCCGCGTTGCACCAAACTATCTATCAACACACACACACACACACACACACACACACACACACACACACACACACACACACACACACACAGCGAACACAAATTGAAGAGAATAGCCAATTACGTACGAATCATGCATTTTGTTTTCTCTCTCCCATAATATCTTTTTTTATTTAAACTTATTTCCACCTTGATTCTTACCAAAAAACTAACAAAAATAATAAGTAAAAAGAGTCATACAAAAGTTCGTTGTTTTAGTGGTAGGACAGAAGCACAATGAAATGACAAAATTAATGCAAATCACTACCATAATACTAAAACTTTATCTTAAAAACTTTAATTCGTGTCTGGGGGCGAGAGAGAGAGAGAGAGAGAGAGAGAGAGAGAGAGAGAGGAGAGAGAGAGAGAGAGAGAGAGAGAGAGAGAGAGAGAGAGAGAGAGAGAGAGAGAGAGAGAGAGAGAGAAATTCCTACACAAACTCCCACTGCAATGTTTAATTCACTTCATTCATTTCATTGATGTCACTCGTTAAAACACTCACCTGAATAAACATGAATTACATTTATGTCTAACATCTGTCGGTTCATCTGTCTATCTATCCATCAGTTAGGCACTCAATCTCTCTCTCTCTCTCTCTCTCTCTCTCTCTCTCTCTCTCTCTCTCTCTCTCTCTCTCTCTCTCTCTCTCTCTCTCTCTCTCTCTCTCTCTCGCTGACCAATTTTTAAAAAGCTGAATTGAATTGAATTGGCCAAACTTATGTGCTTTTGCGTGCGTGTGTGCGTGTGTGCGAGAGAGAGAGAGAGAGAGAGAGAGAGAGAGAGAGAGAGAGAGAGAGAGAGAGAGAGAGAGAGAGAGAGAGAGAGAGAGAGAGAGTTAAATACACAGATAAGTACATAAAAAAAACCTTCACACAGTTATATACACATAAATAAAAACTACATACATACACACTCACACAAACAGACATACATAAACGTAAACAGACTAAGACAGATAGAATAAAACACAGACAGACACATAGAAAGAAACAGATAGATTGTATTTCCACACAGCAGAAAAATGACATTTGCAGAAGTGTTTCCTTCCAGCAGCAAGCATGAGAGACGAGCTCCTACCTGTCTTATACAACTTTGCAGACGCGAGGAAGCAGCCCGAGTGAATAAGGAAATACCTTTCTCGCAGTCATACCTAATCCAAGGCGGAGGAGTAAAAAGGAGTACAAAGGAAGAACAGACAGCAACAGTTCTGCCACGACAAGGAGAAGAGAAAAGAAGACGGGAGGGAATGAAGGAAAGGTTAAGAGTTTCTCAAGACTATCTATTTTTGTTTCTATTTCTCTTCCTATATTTAGTGATGTTTATATTCATGTTTATTTGTATATCCATTTATTTATTTATTTTTTTTTGTATCTAGCGATCTCAGAATGTTTGTGTTTTTTCTCTCAATACTCACCTATTAATCTATTATATTAACTAGTCTATTTCTTAATCATACATCACTTATTGGTACGTATTAATTAAATGAATAAGCTATTATTACACTTTGGTCACCATCACCATCATCATAGAATTAATATATACAAAAATGGCATACACTCTTTTTTAACAGGAAACTAGTGATCAGCTGCTGCTATCCTGCCTCTCATCAACACACACACACACACACACACACACACACACACACACACACACACACACACACACACACACACACACACACACACACACACACACACCCTGCATGCAAACACGGCTGTGATGAGGCACTGCGGGACCGACGGAGGCCTGGACGAGCAACTACCTAAATCAAGGTCGACAGCCTCTTGACACTCGCTGGAATCAGAATGTCCTGCCGGAGACTTATCATGCAGAGAATATTCCGCTGCCTCACCCCGCCACTGCTGCCCCCTCACCCTCACCCTCACCCACACACACACACACACACACACACACACACACACACACACACACACACGAGACTACCCATCGACACCATAACATTAGCCTAAAGGGCCTCCATTCCCCTCTGAAAGCCTCATTTTTATGCGTCCTCTCGTTTAATTTGAATTTATTGCCCAACTTTTGCTCATTAATTATATTTTTCCCCCGAACATCCACTAATCCATGCATGCACACCTTCCTATTGAAAAAAGATCACCACCACTTGATAATAACTTGTAATTACGATCCTGTGTGTGTGTGTGTGTGTGTGTGTGTGTGTGTGTGTGTGTGTGTGTGTGTGTGTGTGTGTGTGTGTGTGTGTGTGTGTGTGTGTGTGTGTGTGTGTGTGTGTTCCTTACTGACTTGTAGGGGACGTTCTCGGCCCAACACATCCATTGAGACTCTTATAATTATCCACTCTATATAAGTCCAACAGAATGTGGGTTTGAGTGAAGCAAGTTATCTCTACGTAACAATGGATGCAATTAACGATTATCTCGCATTTTTACTTAGAAATGTATAGCAAAAGATCATTGAATTACTCCTTTTTTTACATATTATCGTGCAAATAAAAACAAAACAAAAACTATAAAAATCAACACACCATAATCTAGCAGGATATCGTCTCCGTAATCTTCAAACACTTGTATTAAGTCCTTACACTCCCCACTTCATCCCGTACGCTGTTCATTCAGTAAGGAACACAACCACTAAGCTACCCTGCACCTCGTTTGACATCTCTGCTCCCTCTCTCTCCCCTTCCTTCATCACCCTGAGGACTGACTCCACATCAGTCACCCCGCAGGTTAAGCCGCTACCAACACACTACACAACCTTTACTCTCCCTCACTATAGGACCAGCACACGTTCAACATAGCGTAGCATATCATACACCTTGATGCTCTCTAACCAACCATGAGGCTCTTTACTCCACCTCAATCACTCACCACTCATGC
>JAPQNM010000020.1:13213320-13244434 GCA_029783475.1 Metacarcinus magister
GGATGGCCTCCCTCTCCACACTTGCACATTATTTATCGCTTCCCTTCTCAGTTTCCGAGTAGGCTCTCTCTCTCTCTCTCTCTCTCTCTCTCTCTCTCTCTCTCTCTCTCTCTCTCTCTCTCTCTCTCTCTCTCTCTCTCTCTCTCTCTCTCTCTCTCTCCTTTATCCATTTTTACCCTTTCATCCGCCACTCCATCATGCTTTTTTCCTCCTTTCCTTCACCTCATTCAAACATTCATACATTCAAACGTTTATACATTCAAACGTTTATACATCCTAATTATTATTCTTCATTTGCCAAGAATATATACACCTGTACGACCACCACTTCACTTCACTTCACTTCAACACCAATATGATATGAATTAGCTATGAAACAAAAACAGAATACAGGTGAGATTTTACTATATCACTTTCCTCTCGAACTAAACACGTCTTCAGCCTTCCTTCCTCTTCCTTCCTCCGCCAGGGCTCTGCAATAACGTACTCCAGCCTCCCTCCTTCTTTCCCTCCCTTCCCTCCCTCCCTTCCGCTGTCTCTCTATCTCACACATCGCATCGCAAGACTCGGACGGTTGAACGTGACTAAAGTGACATCCACAAACTGATGGCTGATGTCAGTTACGGAAGAAGGATAATGTTTGCTTTCTCTCTCTACATATAAGGAATGAGTAATGATTCAAGTAGTTATAATCTCCTCTCCTCTCCTCTTCTTTTTGTCCTCCTCCTTTTGCTGCTCTTCTTCCTCTCCTCCTCCTCCTCTCTCCTCCCTCCCTCATCCTCCACCTCCACCTTCTCCTCCTCCTCCTCCTCCTCTACCATGATTATGAGCTTCAAAGGGAGGGAGCAAGATAAGCATAACATGTAGAAAGAGAGAGAGAGAGAGAGAGAGAGAGAGAGAGAGAGAGAGAGAGAAGAGAGAGAGAGAGAGAGAGAGAGAGAGAGAGAGAGAGAGAGAGAGAGAGAGAGATGTGGGAGGAGTAAAAAGAAAAAAAAGTAAAGATGGAGTGATAAAAGAGATATGGAGACAGTGAGGTGAGGTGAGGTGAAAGAGGGATGTGACGAGGAGGATGAAGGAGGGAGGGATGCTGTGAGGAGGAAGGTGTGTAGGATCTCATCTCGTCAGGAGGGATCTGTGGCACCAACTGGACCGGGGAACTGAAATGGGGGTAATTTGTTCCAAGCAGACAGACAGACGCCAGCCCGTACCTGCAACACCCCTTCTCTCTTTTCTCTTCTCCCTTCTCCTTTCTCTCTAAGCCAATTCCACCTACTCGTCTTCCCTTCAGAGCCATCCTAACAAGTCATGGAACGCCATCCTCTACAAAGACGCACAAATTGTAAGGGAACGTGTGAGGGAAAGGTAGAAAGTGAGCCAGAAAAGTCTCATTTACTTCCCATACTGAAAAAATTATTACTGAAAACAAGCCAGGAAATTGAGGAAAGTATGATTTGGTGAAAGTGAAAGAACATGTATACATATATATCATACAGTCGAAAGCTTCATACATATATATATACCTATCTTCTTTTTTGCCGTGAAATAACTAAAAAAAACTTATACCAATACAGATATTAAGTGTATTTTAGTTTCCCAACCAAAAACAGAGCGAGAGAAATACATACAAAGATGGAGCAAGGGAGATTGAAGAAAAAAAAGTGAGACACAGAGAGAGAGAAATGAAATACACATGAAGAGTCTACACATAAGGGCGTGAGGGAAGGTGCAGGTGTGTAACAAACTCAAGTGGGAAAAAAAAAGTGGAGGAGAGACGAGAGCTTAAGGTGAAGCTTGGCGAGGACACGTGAGGGAAGAAAGAATGGAAGGCAGAGCAGAGGAGAGCAGAGCAGTGAGTGTATGGAAGGCAAGGCAAGGCAAGGCAAGGCAAGGCAAGGCAAGGCAAGGCAAGGCAAGGCAAGGCAAGGCAAGGCAAGGCAAGGCAAGGCAAGGCAAGGCAAGGCAAGGCAAGGCAAGGCAAGGCAAGGCAAGGCAAGGCAAGGCAAGGCAAGGCAAGGCAAGGCAAGGCGGCACAGGAAGCCTCTATGTACCAAGGAAACAACAGACCAGGAAAGCAAAATAGAGACGTGAAATCTTGGCAGTGAACGAGAGAAAATTGAAGTTACCAAAAAAAATTGAACACAAACATTTCCGTTCAAACTAGTTGTTGAGTCAGTAGATTTACATATTTCTGGTTGATGTTTGCAATGATTATTTTTTTCTTTTGCATAATGAGTTTACGTAAAGCATTGCACTAAAGGACTGTGGCTGAGGATGAGGTGAGGGTGAGGTGCTTCCTACTGAGATAAGCTGAGGTGGAGGAAGAGGAAGAGGAGGAGGAGGAAAACAAATAGCCGAGAGGAAAATGTACAAATGAAATGTTAAAATCATCACCATATATGTTGGAAACAATACATCACTTCGGAAAAAATAACAAAAGCAAACATTCACTCCATAACTCCTTTGCTAACGATGAACAAAATAATAATAATAATAATAATAATAATAATAACAGCGCCCTTTTGTAATGTTAAGCTCAGTTGATTGCTTCATGTTTACAAAAATAGAAAGGTTGTTTAAGAATGATATATAGTTTATAAAAAAAAAAAATGAAATAGAAAGACTTAACGAAGCTGTTAGAACTTCCCTTAGGATCATACATTAAAAAAAACAATAGATTTAAAACATTTCCATGAGCCTCTGATAAACATTATATCTATCTCTCTTTCTATCTCTTTCTCTCTCTCATCACCTATATCTATGCTTTCATTTCCCCTCCCATTCTGCCTTCCTACGCACCGCCCTAGGCACCCCCCTCCTCTTCCCCTCTGTTAGCCTGACCCCAAGGGAGGAAGGGAGGCCCACAGACGAGAGGGGAAAGGGGAGATGATGCAGTTAAGGAGACCAGACGAGGGGAGGTTGTCAGAGGAACGCGGGAGAGAGAGAGAGAGAGAGAGAGAGAGAGAGAGAGAGAGAGAGAGAGAGAGAGAGAGAGAGAGAGAGAGAGAGAGAGAGAAGAGGAGAGAGAGAGAGAGAGAGAGAGAGAGAGGAAATCTATTGGAACTGATGAAGAACTGAAAAATATATATCTCTGTTAGATAATCTTTTTTTATTTACGTGCAGGTCATAAATATAGAACCAACACGATTGCAATATAAAAATCAACCAATCAGCCTTTCACTTGCAAGCAGACATACAACAAACTTTAAGGAACGGCAACATTCAGGAAACATAAAAAAGGTCAAATATAAAACAAGTGCTAGAATACGTAGAAAGCACAAGCACACAAGGAAAAGTAACAACAACAAACGTATTACACTAACAAAATAGCCTCCACGTCGTAAGCTGGTGTAATACCGTCTCTGGGCGGGTTTGAGCGAGTCACCAGCCTGGCCTTCGGTTCAGCTTTAAGCACAGAGTCACATAAGAGAAAGAAGAAGTGTGGAAAAGGTTTGAAACGCACGTCGGTTATAGTTTGAATGCATTAAGTACAAGTTCAATAAAGCAAGGCAGTTGATCTAATAAGAAGAAGGAGATATTATAAGTGATTTTAGACGAGATAATATTCCATGACTTTGAGCAGCGTTGGATGGCGAAGGACGTGAGAGGACTGATGTAGAAGGGAGAGAGAGAGACGCACACACAAGGACATGATGAAGGGAACATGAAAGAGAAGACATTCATCACGGTACACCAGTTACCAAATAAGCGATAGACACAAACACGACACAAACCAACACTATGTACACCAACAACTGCATCCAACACAACAACGATGAGGGAAGAAAAAATATTTAACAGTAACAAAACTTCAAAACAGAAACATAAACGAAGAGAAGGAAGAAGAGAAAAGCCTAAATATCTTTGCATGCATTCACAGAGAAACAATGAGGTAAACAAAACCCTAAAAGTGAAACTGGACTGAAAAACAGGTGGATGTAACGGAGGCGAAGAATGTAAGGCATAGAAACCACCGGGAGAAAACATTTGAACACAACAACTTTTACATTCATAGTCAGTCATCAACACAACACAGCCGTTCACAAACTAAGGACACCAAAGCATTGCATATTAGCAACAGATTTGTTTTCAACTGATGCGCAAACAAGACTATTTTTTGAGGGGACGAAGGGAGGGGGAGAGGGGTGTTAAGGTGCTCAAAAAACGAAAGGGAAGGGAAGGGAAGGGAAGGGAAGGGAAGGGAAGGGAAGGGAAGGGAAGGGAAGGGAAGGGAAGGGGAGGGGAATGAAATGAAAGGATAGATATGAATAAAAAAAAAATGAAAGAGGAAAGAATGTGACATAAAAGGGAGAGAAAATGTGTTGGGGTCCGTGAAGAAAAAGAATTGAAAGGAAAATAAACAAAAAACATGAAAGATGTGAAACTGAAGGAAATAAAATAAAAATTAATGATTAGGGACACAGAAGAGAGGGGAAAAGATGACACACATTGACGCAAAAGGAAACTAGAGAGGATGGGAAAACATTAATATGGAAAGAAAGAAAAAAACAAAATAAGGTGAAAGAGAGAAATAGTTTAAACGAAGACAAACACAAAAATAGGCCAGAATGAAATAGAAAGAAGAGGAAATACAATAAAAACCAGAATAGGAGGAGAGAGAAGTGAACCAAAGACATTAAGAAAGAAGGGAAGAGAGGAATAAAGAGAGAGAGAGAGAAGAAACAGACGAGTGAATAGACGACACAAGTATTCCAACCCCAAAGTTTTTAGAGGAAGATCACCTAATGAACCTCACTTCCTTGCATTGGGGTTAGGTGGGTGGGTGGGTGGGTGGGGGTGGGTGGGTGGGTAGGTGGGTGGGTATGTAGGGGTTGGGGGGGGTATGTGCCCGCTACCCCCACGCAAAACACACAAGAAAAAAAACATGGAAATAAAAAGAAGAGTAAGAAAAAAATAATCGTAAACAAAATAAAAAAGGAAGAAAAAATATGAGAGAAAAAATAAAGCGAATACAATAGAGAAAAGAAAAGGAAAAAATAGGAGATAAGAAAAATAAAAGACAACAACAACTACACGTGATAAAAAGAGAGAGAGAGAGAGAGAGAGAGAGAGAGAGAGAGAGAGAGAGAGAGAGAGAGAGAGAGAGAGAGAGAGAGAGAGAGAGAGAGAGAGAGAGAGAGAGAGAGAGAGAGAATTATCAACACAGATAAAATCAATATGTTAGGCTATCCATCAGCTCGGCGCCAGTCATCACACACACACACACACACACACACACACACACACACACACACACACACACACACACACACACACACACACACACACACACTCTTCCACCGACCAAAATCTTACCATTCAACACAGATCTGAGCCTCGCCAGCGGCCAAGAGGAGAAAGAGGAAGAGGAGGAGGAGGAGGAGGAGGAGGAGGAGGAGAGGAGGAGGAGGAGGGAGGAGGAGAGGGGTAGAGGATCCAAGAGGACACTAGGTAAACACAAGTCCCAGGAGACAGTGAGGGAGGCAGAGGGAAAAGGAGGTAATAAGGCGTAAGAACATGAGGCTTGAGGAATAATCAAGATGTCCTTCATAAAGGTGATGATGCTGGAATGGAAGGGAGACTTAACGTAGAGTGAGGCAAGGTGTTTCCAAGAAGAGAGAATGGTTGAGTGTGTGTGTGTGTGTGTGTGTGTGTGTGTGTGTGTGTGTGTGTGTGTGTGTGTGTGTGTGTGTGTGTGTGTGTGTGTGACGTACAGCGTGTCATATATATCATTGCACAGCGCTTGGAAGTTGTTATTAACGTTCTGAGTTCTGCCCTGCCCTGCCCTGCCCTGCCCTGCCCTGCCCTGCCCTGCCCTACTCTGCCCTGCCCTACTCTGCCCTGTCTGCCCTGCCCTGCCCTGCCCTGCCCTGCCCTGCCCTGCCCTGCCCTGCCCTGCCCTACTCGCCCTGTTCTGCCCTGCCCTGCCCTGCCCTGCCCTGCCCTGCCCTGCCCTGCCCTGCCCTGCCCTGCCCTGCCCTGCCCTGCCCTGCCCTGCCCTGCCCTGTTTGTATGAATTATCACTCGTAAGATTTTTTTTCTTTCGATACAAATTTCCTCTTCATAACACAATATAAAAATTTACTTCCCCGAGTTTCCCAATTTCCTTCTCTTCTCTCTTCGCCTCTCAATTTGCTTCTCCTCCTCCTCCTCCTTCTCCTCCTCTTTCCTTAACTCTTCTCTAACTTCCACTGCTCCATTCCCTCTTCTACCTCCTCTCCTTCACATCCAATGGTCATAATGTTCCTCTCTCTATTTCCTTTCAGTCGTAACACCTGCGTGAGGAGGAACACAGGTGACGCCTTACCACCTAATGACTGGTAATGACAGGTAATGACTGGTAATGAGCACCTCGTTATATATCCAATAAAAAAAGACAGGCTCAAAATATTTCCCTCCACTCTGAGAAAATCGTAGAAATATTTTATCTTGTTATACTTACGTAACTTTTTTTATATTTGTTTCTTTCTCTCTCACACATACACACAGTGGCGGTCCTGGACATAAGCGGTCTAGGCAGCCTCGTAGGGCGCCAGTTGTGGCAAGGGGCGACACAGCATGGTCAGTCAGCTGTAATACGACAATCAGTAACTTTTTATTAAGGCCTTAACAAGCAATGTTTACTAACAGACGCTAGCAAAAAGTGTCTCATAAAACCTAACAAATCCGCTGCCAGCACTAACAAGGCTTAGCAAACAATGTTAGGTAACAACGGTTTTGTTACTGAATGTAGCGAAAATCCACTGGGGGGGGGGGCACCTTTGTATGTTCTCGCCTAGGGCGCCAGAAATGCCAAGACCGCCACTCAATATAGTTGAAGGAATGTAAAAAGTACTTTTAATAACTTTTAATCGGTTTTAATCAGTTTTAATTCGCTAACAGTTCAAAATATGGAAACCAAATAACACTTATACGTTAAATTGTGTAGAATTAGGATAGGTCATCTCTATGTATTTTTGTCATATGAAACCAGCATTAGCCACTAAAGTTAAATAATGCTTAATTAATTATTGTTATTAGGCAAGCAAGGGTGAAATACAGTTAAATATTATAGTAATCAGGAAAATAAGGCCAGATTCGTATTCAGCAATTTACATGAGATTCGGAGGTATGGAAATTTTCATGAAATTTTGTAGGGTACACCCTTAGAATTTTTTTACATAAATCACATATTTTGAAATAACTTGAAATGTATGGGGCTTACGTAAAAAATGTATGGAATATAAAAGAAAGAACAGGAGACGTTCGTTCTAATGAGCTATACTATAATTGAATTGGAATGTAATTATAGATGTAGGAGTGTAAAGTATTATGCATTAATTTCTTTCATAAAATTCTTATTTTCTTCATAGGTATTTCAGTTATTGAAAAGATGATGATAGTATGAGACATACATTATCAAACTCCATAATTTAACTTCTATACAATTTTCCTGTAGGACTAATATTTACGTAGTAAAATGGGAAAACCTTTTTCGACCTCAATTCTGGTGGAATTTACGGGCCAAAAAATGGAAAATCCATATATTATAATAATGACAAAACTAATTCCAGATTCGTGTTCAGCATGACTGAAAACCTCATTGTACCAATTTTCATGAGATTCGGAGGTGTGGAAATTTTCATGAAATTTTGTAGGGTACAATACACCCTTAGAATTTTTTACATAAATCATATATTTTGAAATAACTTGAAATGTATGGGGTTTACGTAAAAAACGTATGGAATATAAAAGAAAGAACAGAAGACGCTCGTTCTATTCAGCTATAGGAAATTGAAATTGGGAAGTAATTAAAGATGTAGCAGTGTAAAGTATTATGCAATAATATCTTTCACATAATTTAAATTTTCTTCATAAGTATTAGAGTTATCGGAAATCTGATGACAGTATGAGATAGATATTATCAAACTCCATAATTTTATATATGTGCAATTTTCCTGTAGGACTAATATTTACGTAGTAAAATGAGAAAAAACTCCTTCGACCTCAATTCTAGTGGAATTTACGGGCCACAAAATGGAAAATACAAAATATTATAGTAATGACAAATCTAATTCCAGATTCGTGATCAGCATGCCCGAGAACCCCTTGGTACCAATTTTCATGAGTTGTGTTGTTATATTAACAAAAGCTAACTAAAATACGTTTTCCCATCCCTTGGCTGAAATCATATTTTTTTCAATAACTCCAAAAGTATGAGGTTTACGTCAAAAATGTATAGAATAGTCAAGAAAGAATAAAAGACGTGCATTCTATTGAGCTTTACTAAAATAGAATTGGAATGTAAGTATAGTCAGTGGCGGTCCTGGGCATTCTCGCCTAGGGCGCCAGAAATGCCAGGACCGCCACTGCACACACACACACACATTCATTATCTTGTTACTATACGTATTCTTGCAGGCGAGAAGTGAACAGAGAAGGTGGGAAGGTAAGGTAAGATAGAAGGAAAAAGTTATTTGATATGTAGTAAGTAAAAGGAGACGAGAGAGAAAGAGGGAGGGGAGAGATAAGTGAATTATGGAGATTAGAGCCATCCTGTGCACGGGTCTTATTCTATATTGCATGAAGAACACTGTCTAACCTTCCTCTGTTCTTCATCATCTCCAGAGTGTAAATTAAGGAACAATTAATGCTTACTATGTTTCAGACGATACACATAACGTATATATAACGTGCTTAACCGCAATTATAACCTTCAATTGCGTAGCTTCGTGACGAGATAAATAATGTTGAGCTGCACGCACTTCCCTCAACCACCACTGCACGCAAGAGTCGGTACAAGAGTTGCGTTTAGTAGAGCAGTCCGCCCCAAGCTTGTCCATTCCATACAGACGAGAATACAGTATTGAAAAGCGATGATTTGATTAATGTGAAACTGAATATCAATGTTTCGTAGCCATGCCGGTTGAAATATATGTTGTAATAAAGATAGTTACTAGTATATGAATGACGAGTAAGTTATAATATGATAGAGGCACTGTTCACTAAAATACACAAGACCTACAAGTACAAAGGAGTACAAAGGAAGAACAGACATCAATTATCCTACTGAACCAAACTAATAAAATGAAGTATGGTGTATAATATATAATTAATCACTACATTAATGAAGGAAGATTAACTTACAAACACAAAATATAAACAAAATTCAAAACTAATAAATGATTAATATTTTTTAAGGAATTAGAATAAATTTTTTCTCTTTTCTTTTTTTTCTCTCACGTTTCTCTAATCTTCATTTCATCTCTACCTTTTACCAGCTTATTCATCTTCCTCTCACCTCACCTGACTCTCTCTCTCCCCACCTTCACACCCCCAAATTGACCCCCTCTACACCTTCAAATATATCCTGTGCTAAGTAATTACAGAGAAATAAAGGAAGAGGAAAAGGAAGAGAAAAAGTGAAAAGAGTAGTAACGAAGGGAAAAATTATAGCAAGGGACACGCAAGAAGAATTATGCAAGGAAGGAAGGAAGGAAGGAAGGAAGGTAAGAGATGATGATCGGGGAAGGAGAGAAGAGGGGAGGAGAAGAGTGTGATAACGGAGATGAGAAAGGAAGAGGAAAAGGAGGAGAAGAAGGAGAAGAAGGAGAAGGAGAAGGAGAAGGAGAAGGAGAAGGAGAAGGAGAAGGAGGAGGAGGAGGAGGAGGTATTGGTATGGATAACCAAGGTAGGGGAGGACAAACAGCACCTCAACTAAAGGAGGTGGAACACTGAGCTGACATGTGATCTGGGTGAACATAATAACCTTCCAGCACGGCTCTTAATGGAACGAGCGACACACCCTCCCCCTCCTCTCCTCCTCCTCCTCCTCTCCTCCTCCTCCTCCTCTATGCTATTAAAACCACATCATAACATAAAACAAACAACTGTGAAAGTGAGATGTGACAACGAAGCTTGACTAGGGAAGGGGAGTAGAAGAAGGGAAGGGAGACAAGAGTGACGGACCATAACACACACGCCCTTCCTCTTACACCCTCCCGTCTCTTCCCTTCCTTCCCTCCCCTCCCCTCTCTTCCCCTCCTCCCCTCCCCTCACACTAGCGACATTGAGGTACTTTAGGTCTGCGATGTAACCTAACGTAATACTGATGGTGAGGAAATTGTGTGGAAACGTGAGAGGATCGTAGAGGATAAAAGCTGTAGGAGACCCCGCCATCTACGCCGGGTTTAATGTTATGCGTTTGGGAATATCTTTAGATTGGGAGTAATGGCAAATGAGGAAAAAGTAGATGTGTGTGTGTGTGTGTGTGTGTGTGTGTGTGTGTGTGTGTGTGTGTGTGTGTGTGTGTGTGTGTGTGTGTGTGAAAAAGAGAGAAAAACAGAGGGAAAGAGAGAAACACACACACACACACACACACACACACACACACACACACACACACACACACACCACACACACACACACACACACACACACACACACACACACACACACATGATAAACACGATAATGCTCACACAACCATCATATTTCCAACGACCTAACGAGTCTAAGATGCCTGCGAGCAAACATTATCACGCCAGACACAGCTGGACCCTAAGGCGGAACGAGGCTGGGATGGGCGGGCGGGTGGGCGGGAGGAGGAGCAAGAGCAGGGATGTTGGTGGAGGTGGAGGTTGAGGTTGAGGTTAGTTTGGAGGACATGGATAAGTTCAATACTATTCAAACGGTCTGGTTAAGCTGCAAAAAGTGAAGGTCATATTCTCATTTATTCTTCCATATACCACGATCTCATTTCCAGTAGAGTCTTTGGAGCCCCCGAGGCGGAGATGCTACTGGTTTTATCCCTCATTAAGTGGGATAATCTGGGGGCTGTACTTTTTTTTTTCTCCTATTTCCCACGTAATGGCTGGCTATCTCTTCCTCGAGGTTTTTTTTTTTTTTTTCTCTCTCCCGTAAGAACATAAATTTTCAGCAGCCATGGCCTCGGTAGCGCTTAGTATATTAAATCTTTTTATATAATAGGATCCCCAGTAGTGGTGCTTTTACTCCGTCAGTCAGTGTCCTTCAACAACACAGTGACGCTTCAGTGAGATGGCAGCACCTGTCTTGCCTCGACTCCATCTTCCTTAGTTTCTCCTTAAATCATCTTTTATCCATCACTGTTTTAACCTGGTATTCATTTTCACTTCTTTTCTACACTCTTGTTTATATATCTTGCTAAATTTGTTTGGGTATTTGTTTTTACCTATAATGATCTTCCTCACACCCATAACATCAAGTATTTTTTCATTCTCTTCTTTATTCATCGTTCTAAGTCATATTCCGTTTAATCTTATTACTTAACACTCCTTTTGCCTTGCTTTTACCTTACCTAACTCCACTTCCTTTCACACACCTCTACATCATCATATTTTAACTCGCTGTTCCAATTCCTTAGTTGAGTCCAGTGGAGCTACAATCTGCTCCATCTACCTCGCTTTCCACACTCCGGAACACCAACACCGGCTGATCCTGCTGGAGAATATGTTTTTGAACCTCCTGGATTCCTCTCGCCCCAGTGAACACCCACAGCTGCGTTACTCTCGTGTACTGCTCCTGTTTGCTTTCACCACGCCACTCACCTACCGTCGGCCTCCCCTCCTCCCTTCTACCTCTTCCCTCTTCCCTTCCCTTCCCTCTCCCTCCCTCGACGCAATGCAAGCTGTGGCCCACCCGCTTGTGCTGAAATAAAACATTTTAAAAACCCATTTCACCTTGTTACTAAGAGAGAGAGAGAGAGAGAGAGAGAGAGAGAGAGAGAGAGAGAGAGAGAGAGAGAGAGAGAGAGAGAGAGAGAGAGAGAGAGAAGAGAGAGAGAGAGAGAGAGGAGAGACGAGAGAGAGAGAGAGAGAGAGAGAGAGAGAGAGAGAGAGAGAGAGAAAAAAAAAATTGGAAAGAAATAAGGAAAAAATAGGAAGTAGGAAAAAAGGAAGTAGAAAAAAGGAAAGAAAAAAAGATAGAAAAAAGGGAAGGAAAGAAAGAAAGAGAGAAAGAAAGTAAGTAGGAAAGAATGGAAGTAAAAAAAAAAATCAAGAAAGAAAGTAGGAAAGAATTAAAGAAAGAATTAGAGAAAGAAAGCAAGAGACGGAGAAAATGTTTTGATCAGGTTACGATATTGACCTTCTCTATTTTCTCATATTCCATTACTTTCGTTTTTATCAACTGCAATGTATTTTCATCTCATTTAGTTTGCATTTCAGTAAGAATAAAACACACCCTCACAATTCCCTCACTATCAATAATACCAAATCTATCACAATCTCACATTATTTTTCATCTCAACATATATACATTGATTAATTTCCTTTTTTATTCCTGATGCCCTACAACCTTGAAAACAATGTGATGTGTGATGATGTGTTTTCAGCCAAGTTTTCATGCCTATAAAAATGTGGTGCAGACAGGTATTTATTCTTGATGTTTTTCTACGCATTAGTGAGTCAGCAGTAGACTCAAAAGATTAATTAAAGTAGAATATGAGTGTATGATTATTTTTTTTCCCTTCAGAAGCATAAAACTCACCTGCCATACATAGTTACAAGTTCAACAAATATAATGACTGCCACACCTGGTTCTAAATTGTAATCAAAATGTTATGTCGGTAGTAAAAGTTAATTGCCAAACAACCATTTCATTCTAAATCAACTGTACCAACATGAAACCATAAATAAATAAAAAAAACATTAGTATTATCGATAAAGATTTTTTTTTTTCATCTGATAAAATATTGTTCTTATGAAGGTACTTTAAAATGTTGCCTTGATATAACTAGAACATAAAGACAACAAGGAACTTACTGACTTAACACAAGGCTCCTTACATGCAATGACTTAGTAGGAGTAGGAATGATTAGTTGTTTTCTCAGAATTAATGTTAATACTTCAATAAGGAAGTGAATGTTCAGTGGGAGTTGCGTTGACTAAATGAATATCGCTGTAATTATATATATGATAATATTAATAATCGCGTAATTAACTTGAATGCTACGTCTTCACAACACTACTCACAGAAGAATTAAAAGGTTAAGAGTCCACACCACCACCACCACCACCACCACCACCACCACCACCACCACCACCAAGTCAATTTCACATTCAGATCATTAAACTTGTATCACGCCATTTCGTGGGGAGTAATATGAACTTTTGGTGTTCAACCTGCCAAGGAAATGAGGAATAAAACAATATTTAGAAGTGACAAAGAAAAAAAATTAAACAAAAAAGTAAATTAAAACTAAATATTCTTTGGAATCATCATCTCAAATCAGCATTCAATTTTTCTTTTTATTTGAGAAGACACTGAAAAACTGCCTGAGAGGAAGGACTATAAAATACTTAATAATGTTGATAATGATGATAATAATAATCTCTCTCTCTCTCTCTCTCTCTCTCTCTCTCTCTCTCTCTCTCTCTCTCTCTCTCTCTCTCTCTCTCTCTCTCTCTCTCTCTCTCTCTCTCTCAGGACACACACACACTAGTAAGGTCGAATGGCGATACAGTTGGAATCTGAAACACAAATGGTAAGTTACAGCGGCAACATTGACACATACAATTCCACCTGATTCATGTGTGATCGACGCTGCTGTTGTATGTAATGGAAAGTGATCTGATGGTCTCTACGTATAAGTGGAAGAGAAGGACTGTAATAAATTCTTGAGGTGTGACACTGTCTAATAATGAATAGAGGAAGATATTTAATGCTTGTGTGTGTATATCGGAAATGTTTGATCGTGCGATCCATCTAAGGGTCCTCCGTCCTTTACTTTCTATTAATAAAAAGGAAAAAACAACCCTACCTACACTGACGGAATTTTTTCCTCAATTGCTCTCGTTGTGAAAACTTGCACGCCACGCCAAAGGATGAATAATAAAGTACTCTTTGTTAATTCGACCTTATCCTTTCCCTGCCTCTTCCTCCCTGGCGGCGGGTGGAACAACAAAGGATTGGATGCTTTGAAGATTACTCCTCTCAAGGGGTTCGACTCTATACCCCACGATTGATTTATTATTTTTATTTTTTACATTATTGTTATGCAAGAGTCATTTCGATTTTTGTCTTTTTATCATTGAAATACTTTTTTCCCCAAATTCATCTAATCAATCTTCCTCGCCTCACACACTTGATAAGCTGACATTATTTACCTTCAGAAATAGTTATCATATAGCGTCTTGCATCTCATCCTCATTTATTCCAACGACTAACATTACTCGCTCTTTTATATTCCTGCAACACCATCACGTCACTCGAACACTGCAACACACCTATCACTGTACTAATGCAGGTTCACTAATTATCATTAAAATAAATGGCAGGGCCTAATCATAAATGTCACAGTAACACCGCCATTACTGTTTGCATTCATTAACTTTAACTCTGTCCTATGAGCCAAACATTAACACGCGTCCCCTCCCGAGTGTATGTTCCTGCACCCGTCACCGCCGTTACACTACATTCATAACACACCACTCAACATTTTAAAGCTAAATTCTTATTATGACGAATATTTCATCTTTTTATCCAGTGCCTCTTTACTTCCTCCCTTCACTTCCCATCCTTTGCGACCTCTTCAACGCTACTCCCTTGATTAACACACCTGCTGCCTTCACCCCCACACTCCTGCATCACCAACACTGGGAACACACACCAAAAACTAAATTGATAAATAGATCAATGAATAATTAATACTGCACTGGACACTTCCCTTTTTTTACACGTAATACCAAAAGTCACATCATTCCTAGTCTCAGTGCCACACCCTAACCTAACCTAACCACGCCTTTCCCAGTAGCTTGCCAAATCACCATCACCACCACCACCACCACCACCACCACCAGCTCATTTCCATTGCATCTCTTTGCCTCGCCCTCAGTACATCATGTATCTCATCTTTATTTTTACACTGCTAAGACTCGTTCTCAAAATTTCTTTAAAAAAATGTTCATGGGTCTGCTGCAAGTAAATAATGAACAACATGTAACGACGCCAGTTAAATATTCTCAGTGTGGTGAATAAAAAACGTATTTCATTTACTCGAAAACTTTAAACTAAACTTGAAAACCACTCGTGGTACACTTTAAAAAGAACTAGAAAGAAAGAACTTTGAGCATTGACGTCACATTCATCATTGTCAATGCATGAGTACAGATTATGCTGTTATGGACGAACACTTATTTTCGTAACAATATCTTATACATGCATTCCAACTTGCGTGACATTCCCTTAATTAAATAAAACTTACACGAACAGAGAAACGAGTTCACTAAAAACAAAATTAATATTAGTTTGATGATGAACTTACATCGCATTTTGAACAATACAATAACTCAAACTTTTGGGAGAGAAAAAAAAACTATAATTTAACGAAGATTCTAAAATAAATTGAAAAAACGTATACATTCACGAAAATCTTGTATATAAAAAATACTTAATAACGAATCTTTCTCTGATCCATGACTACAAAGGTTTTCTTTTTCTACACAATATAAACATAATTAAAAATCTTTACAAATAAAAAGAAAGAATAAAACAGAATAAAATAAACAGAATCGCAATGAAGTATAAACATTTTAAATTACCACAAAATCGTATGATACACAAAATCCTCAACATTATCTTTTTATCCTCATGTTGGAAGACTTCAAGTTAGTTAGGGCGGCAGGCACGACCTTCTCGGACTCTTTGCCGAGGCAGATATAAAAGGTTGAGAGCTTACAGTGTGGAATTCCTAATTTGAACTTCCGAGTCTCAAGTCCAAAATATCACCGTTGACAGCAGTATGGTATGTACTCTGCATGTATCACCCGCTTCTCTTTGCTCTGCTTATTCCATTCCTTTCTCTTCATATTTTTCTCCCCTTCTGAATAATATCTGTATCATCATTATCATTACTATCATTATCATTACTATCATCTTCATCGTCATTTATTATCTGTTTTCTATCTCTACTCCTCTTCCTTCTCTTTATGTTCCTCCTCTTTTAGTTTCGTCTTTATCCTCTCTTCCTTACTCCTACGTTCTATTGCTCCTCTTATTCCTTGTTCATTACTCGTCCTCCTCCACCTCCTATTTCTTGTTCTTTTTCCTTTCCGTGTTCCTCCCTCTGCTTCTCCTTCAGGGTATCGGTTGGTGGGAGGAAAAAAGAACATCGCCAAGTAAGAAAATAAGATTTGTGCAAAATCTTCCTACCAACTGCTGCACCAACTTGCTTCAGGCGAGGAAACAGGAACAAGTTTTCCCAGATATTAGTGATAAATGTATCCGTTGCAACTGTTTAGCTGGAGAATCCGATAGGAATTTGTTGTCTGTGTCTGTGTCTGTGTGTGTGTGTGTGTGTGTGTGTGTGTGTGTGTGTGTGTGTGTGTGTGTGTGTGTGTGTGCCTGAGGTCCTGAGGAAGCTTGGTAAGCCCCTGGTCCACATGACACCATTTAGCAATAAACATGTTCCAGACTTAGGTTAGAGGTGTCGCCTGAGGCCTTTGGGTAAAATTCCACCCCAAATAAAAGTGTTGCACGCAGCTCACCACAGGACTTGAACCCTAGTGAGCAGGGCGGAGGTTGTGGCCTGAGGGCAGGAATACCAAATTTCAAAGGAAGAGGAATTTTTAAGAATACAACAGTCCCTCCCTTGGTGTGTTTGTCCTATGCTGACGTACTACCTACACAGGGTGGGCGTACGTGTAAACCTTGCCTCAGCGGCTTCAGAGGATGGATGGAGGATGCATTTCGGTTAACAACACACACACACACACACACACACACACACACACACACACAGTTTTCCATCCTTCACGTACCGGCACCATCATTGTCAGTTGAGTGCACGTTCAGACTATACACTGCGCTTCACATTTCACCATTAGGTTTATTTCAGCTTCGTTAAGGAACACAAGACTCGAGGGACAAATTCAGATAACGTAGAATTTGTATCGCTCACCCTGCCTGGCTCCCTCTATGCACGGAAAGAACGGCGGTATAGTAGTCTTGTGTTGCGTTGTGTTGTGTTGACTTAATTTATACCATTCATATGTACCGTTAAATTAAGTTGCGTCTGTTGTGTTCCAGTGTACAAGTCACAATGTAGGTAAATCTTTTTTTTTTCTCTCTCTCGTTCTTGTTCTCTCTCTCTCTCTCTCTCTCTCTCTCTCTCTCTCTCTCTCTCTCTCTCTCTCTCTCTCTCTCTCTCTCTCTCTCTCTCTCTCTCTCTCTCTCTCTCTCTCTCTGTATACATATAACATACTCACATACACGTATATAGCGTTTCGTTCATTTATCCATCAATTTACTTACTTATTCATTACATGTAAGTGCGGTAAGGAATAAATTATACACATATTGACATTGCCTAAAACGTTATTGCATTACGTTCGTAGTATAGCAAGCAAAGGTAACGTACAAAGACTTATATAAGGAGAAAAAACACGAAGAGGAAATAGCAAATAAATAGTAAAGACTGAAGAGCAACAAGAGAATCGTAAACATAAAACTACACAAGACTAATAAATAAAAAAGCAACACGTAACAAAATACATATATATAAACAGGAATGAAAATAGGGAAGCAGGGCAGAAACTAGCAACTTGACGTCATTTATTTTGTAATTTTTATGGAAACCCTGTTGAGAAAGCGGTCAGAGTGCTTTGTGACAGGCCGATGGAGAAGCCTTGATGGAGGGAAGGAAGGGAGGGAAGGAAGGAAGGGAGGGAGGGAGGGAGGGAGGGAGGGAGGGAGGGAGGGAGGGAGGGAGGGAATGAAGGAAGGGAGAGAAAAAGAGAGACGAAGAGTAGAAAAGACTAGAAATTGGAATAGTTATAGAGTGACTGGAGGCGAAGGAAGGGAAGAAGAGGATAGGGAAATAGAGGAAAGAGAGGACAGAGAGGGGAGAGTACTGTTGTGAGCGAGATAGAGGGAAGGACTGGGCTGAGAGGCAGAGCGAGTGAGAGAAAGATGAGGCAACCTTTTGGGAGGAAAGAAACATGAGGAAGTTGGGAGGAATAAAGAGGAAATGATGGTGAGGTGAAAGAGAGACACTTATCTATTCCTTTCACTATCACTACAACAACAACAACAACCAATATTTTTCCTGCACTGATGACAAGAATATTCTGTAACGAACATATTCTTCCTCACTTTTACGGGAACATTTTAAACACTCCTTTCATAGACTTTTTTGACGGCTGACAGACACCGACAGTACTTATTAAATTACAGGTGATTTGAGCTGCAGGTAAAGTAGAGTTGCTTGTGTATTTACGATCAATGACAAAGTTTACACAAGGGAAGGTACGAGGTGTGATGGGTGACAGCACTGCGGCTTGAAACTATCTGGTATCTGTTACAAATACCCGTCAATTTATAGCAGGCTTCAATGTTCCTCCCATTGAACCTGTCATCATACATTGTTCACAGCTGCATATCAGGTGAATAGCGGAGTAACATGCAACGACATTCATCTACCTCCCGCAGTGTCACGCTGGGAAGTGGATGCGTGTGTGTGTCTGTCAGGAAGTGTGGGCACGGTGAAGATGCTTTATGAGACTGTTATTACCCATCTTCACAGCTGTCACATAACTCTTCATGATGGAACTGGACCAATGTATAACCTTCTATACATCAGCATGGCTTACACATATCCATATTCTTAAATAATATAGAAAATAATCTATCATTCCACGTCACACTCAGACAATAGAATGCTGCTGAGGCTGATGTAGTCACCAATAACGTGTACATAACAGAAGGACTCAACTTTGTGTCAATAACTCTCACACGAACCAGTCAGCCTCACCTCACCTCACCCTCTTGTTTACATTTGTTTACACTGCGAGACAAAATTAATCTATCACCTGCATGTCAGCGTCCAAAACAATAACAAAAAATAATAAAACCAGTTAAAACCAAAACATCGAGAACCTAAACCGTATTCCTTGCTTGCTTGCTTGCTACACCGACTCAGGTTTTTTTTAGAGAGAGAACCCACAATTGTATTTAGGAACAATTGAATTCATGCTCAGTTCCAGTCGCCTTCTAACCCCGAGCCAATCTCCAACACCAACCTGGATGCAAATCAGACACACCCGAGTGGCTCTGCGTTACATTTCTTAGGTAACAAGATGGAGGCGAGAAGGAACACACGACCCAAGACGCATGTTACTCTCAGAAAGGAAAGAAAACACGACAATAACCATAAAGTAAAAGATAAATGAGAAGAGGAAGAGGAATATTATGTTAAAGGGAATTACATATATTAATTTTAACAATAATTCATTTAGCAACAACCTAACACAATAGCAATAGTGAAAATATTAATAATAATGATAATACATTACGTATGAACACAATACAAGCCAATCAAATAGCACTAAGACAAAAGAGCATCATTCAACACGCATCACACAATATCACTTCACATTTCCCTTCCATTGTTACACTTTCTCATTGAATTGTCATTACTGTCCGTCGCCATAACTGCCGCCTCTTGTTACCTACTCTTGAAAGTGTTACTTATCCATGTCTCCCTCCCTTGCACTGCCATTTCCCTTCACTTCCTTCCATCCCAGCTCCTCATTCCCTCCCCTTCCCTCTCCCCACACCTCCACTCCCCCTCCCCCCAAGCATCAGGTCTTCCCATCTCACACGCTTGGTCGCCCTCCCATCAAGAGGCAGTTGGGGAAAGCTTTGTATTTTCCTCGTGTTCGGTTCAATTTCATGTTTTTTTTATCCTTGTTTTTTTTCTTTTTTGAGCGGCTCCTGATATTGTGGCATAAAAGTTTCGTTTTACGAAGGGTAATACCACGTTATTGGATTATTCTACTGACCATTCAGAGCGTTGTGCCATTTATATGTATATGTATATATATATATATATATATATATATATATATATATATATATATATATATATATATATATATATATATATATATATATATATATAATGAGGGAGAAAAAAAAGAAAACATGATCCTTAACTTACAACAAAATATCATTGCAGAGAAAATCAATATTTTATGATAATGTCACTTCTACTGTTTTAAGTATATTTCAAACTGACGTGACATAATTTATAGAAATCATTTATTTTTTTCAAGACTATTTTATCAAATATTTGCAATAAAAAGTCTGCTGTATTCGTTATAACGGCACCACTGCAGCTTCCGCGGCTCCCACACGCCGGCATGAGCCACGACTTGCTTACTCTTCCTGCTACACTACCACTTTAAACTGATAACAAATGCGTCTGATAAAATTAAACTTACATATATTTCAACTGTTATTAAAAACTGGCTTCCGTCCTTACGAGTTGTCAATTAATTTTCCATTTTCATTTGAAACAGATTAGCCGCAGGGAAAAAGTTTTCAGCTCAAGTCCAATTAATACTACGCCGGAAAATCCTCCAAAGTTGAAAGCTTTGGTCAATCGGTCACCAACCCACATTTCCTTCATTTTGTTTTTATTCTTCTTGGAAACGTTTTAATCCAGAGTTTTCATTACTTTCCACATCCAATATTTTTTGCCTTTTCCAGTTTTCTTTCATCTACGTAACAATGAAATATATTGTTAATAGATTGATGGAACACATAATAAAAGACATCAATGAAAACTGAATGTGTGTGTGTGTGTGTGTGTGTGTGTGTGTGTGTGTGTGTGTGTGTGTGTGTGTGTGTGTGTGTGTGTGTGTGTGTGTGTGTGTGTGTGTGTGTGTGTGTGTGTGTGTGTGTGTGAATACGAGTATAACTGGCTGGTTGGCAGGAATATCTCTCTCTCTCTCTCTCTCTCTCTCTCTCTCTCTCTCTCTCTCTCTCTCTCTCTCTCTCTCTCTCTCTCTCTCTCTCTCTCTCTCTCTCTCTCTCTCTCTCTCTCTCCCCTTCATAATGTACGGTGTCGTTGCCGTTCCTACTACTACTACTAATAATAATAAACTAATACTATTACTACTACTACTACTACTACTACTACTACTACTACTACTACTACTACTACTACACAGTCGGCCAGTCGTCGGTCCTCCGGGAGATGTTTGGTTCAATACACCGGGAGCCGATTCACTCTATGTACTTTCACTTTGCCTTCCAATTATAACATCGCAGAGAACAGCCGCCCTAGGTTGGCAGGACGATGGTTGTGAGGGAGTGCTTATTGGCGGTGGTGGTGGTGGTTGTGGTGGTGGTGCTGCTGCTGGTGCTTCATCCTCATTGGCAACTCAAGCACTGTATTCTATTTTTTAGGCAGAATCTCGCCTGAAGGAAACTCTGGCCCAATCAACGCTAAGATTTTTCTTCCCCCATTAAGGGTTGTGTCCGTAATGTACCGCGGGCAGAGATGTGTTTAGTGGGGGAGGCTGGGGTGTCTTTCTTTTCTTTCCAAGTCTGTGTTTAGCTGGGAGGTGCACGGTGCGTCTGGTGGAGTTTGGAAAGTTAGGATGAACTGGTAACACGTGGTGGGAGAGTTGAAACACTTGGAGATACGGCTGGGTAATATATCCAGGGAGTGGTGACATTAATTAACATGATGTGTGAGTTGACAATGATCTGGATTCCAGGTTGTCCTTCTAGATGTGTTGTGACGGCACCGTATCAACATTTTGACCTTATTGGTGGAAAGATGTATCTGCCTCGGGGACTGCGAGTGACGGTGACATGGCTGCAAGGTTTACTCTGAGACGCTCGGTCGTCACTTCTGACAAGCAGCTTCACAGTGTCAGCGGAGAAGGACAAAGAGACATACAGTGTTTATGTGACGGTGGGCGGTGAGCGGCAGCACATTCACGGAAGAAACAGGAGGTGACCAAAGTGTCCTGTGCCTCATCTCGGGTCAAGAGTAAGTTTCCAAGAGTAGAGAAGGAGTTATTTACCAAACACACACAAGGATGTATTGTGTTGTCATGCCTAAACACACCTCACTAGCACTAAAAACACTAACATTAAAGTGAACAGTTTATACTTCCACATCGACCCTAGATTTTGGTTAAGTTATGTTAACAGTGATACAAATTAACAAATGCCAGTTATGGTAGTAACTGGAGACCTTATTGGCGTGACACCACACTGGCCTTACATGTACAAGACGAGAAAACTACGACCCTGCAGTGAGTGTATCGGGTCATATGAACTTGGCGTGTGTCCGCTCCTGCCTTCATTTGTTGTGCCTTGTGTGTTGGTTCCCTCCTTCGCCTTCCCCTCCTTCACCTTCCCCCCGGGCAGGACAAAAGATGTGAGGTCACTAACTCAAGCCAATTGCCGCCGATGTAGGAGAGGGGAAAGGAAAGGGGAGAAAAAAGAGGGAGGTGACATTGGAGGAAGGAGGCTGAAAACGAGAGGGGCGGGACAGAGGGGAGTGTAAATAATGATCGTGTGAGATAGTGCAGCTTGGTGTGTACGAGAGAAAAAAAATCGTAGTTTGGTAAGTGTTGTCTCACACACACCATTTAAAATCACATGTACACTCTACACCCTCACCCTGTACACCCTCACCCTGTACACCCTCACACTCTGCCGTGTTACTTACACTCCTGCTGTCTTCATTTCCATTACCCTCCCTCTGTTCATTTTACATATATTTCTTCCTTCATTAATTATGCAACTTTCTCCTCAGCTACAAGCATTTACATACATAATATATGGCGTAGTAAAGCAGAAAGTGGAGAGGAAAGGATGATGTGAAAGCAGGAGATGGAGAAGAGAAGTGATGATGTGAGAATTGTAAGAGGCTGGGTTTTAAAACATTCCGTTCATCTTCATAATGCTGAATAACATCATAATAATAAGCGAGCAAAGGAAAGCTTGACAATGCAGGAGAGAGGAGAGGGAAAGGAAAACACTGGCTTGTGAAATGTTATATAAGATGAGTGAGTTAGTTTGTTCGTACTTCAAGTCTTCCTTCTCCCCTCGTTGCCTCCAGCCTCACCTTCCCAGAATCTACATACCCACGCACCACAATCCTACACGTACAATTCCCTTACTTCATAGTGGTCAAGATGTGGAAGTTCTAATAAGACATAAATATAGCGACAATCAAATAAACAAACAAATATCATTAGTTTTCATGGTAGTAAATAAGTAATGAACGGATGAATTATTACAACGATTATTTAACGCAGAAAGACGATATCATTAAGGCAAAACAAAAGTGAATCCACAAAGAACACAAGGCTTGGCGCCCACACAAGCCTGGCAACACAAACCAACGACCCTCACCCTGAAGAAAACATTGAAAGGGAACCAGATAATGAGTCTGACTTGTGCATGTTTGTGATCTGCTGCCGAGAGCAAGGCTTCAAGGCACACCGCGTTGATTCAAGGGAAGAAATATTTGTACCTTGATATATATATATGTTATTAAATTTTATAATAACCAATATGTGTGTGAGAGAGAAAGAGAGAGAGAGAAAGAGAGATAGTACGTACAGTTAAGGAAAATATCAGCAACTAAAGTAAAAGTCAACAAGTGGATGCTGGTGCAGACTTAACACATTCTTTTTTTGTCTTCATCTTCTTCAAAACTTCTTCAATTAACCCAAAATAAAACTTCAGTACATTTCTATTTTTTTTCTCACAAACTTCCTTACAGCCTACACACTTGATTTACCTTCTCTCTATTTTTTTCATAGTCTTCTCCTGTTGTTATCTATCTCTTCCGGTGCTCTTCCTATCTCTCCCTTTATATCCTCATCTTAATCCGTAGCTAACTGTGCCGCCTCCTCCTCTTCCTCCTCCTCCTCTTCCTCCTCCTCCTCCTCCTCCTCCTCCTCCTTCACCTCGCCCTCTTCTCCCCCAACAATAGCTAGATTCGAAAACTTTCTGCCCTCGACCCCACAAGTTTCTTTTCCGAATTCTTTCATCTCGACTCTCTCTCTCCCTCTGACCCTCTCACCCGACTGCTCCCACCCCTCTGCTCCACCTCACATCTCCCTCACTGCTCGTCGCCACACGTATGTTATATTTAAAGGGGATCTGATCTCTCTCTCTCTCTCTCTCTCTCTCTCTCTCTCTCTCTCTCTCTCCTCTCCTCTCTCTCTCTCTCTCTCTCTCTCTCCTCTCTCTCTCTCTCTCTCTCTCTCTCTCTCTCTCTCTCTCTGTCTCTCTGTCTCATAAATCTTCAGTACAGCCTCAAATTAAGAGATATTTCCGAGGTGACCAACACACAAGGCTCACTATAAAAAGAATTTGGTGAAAAAGTGAGGAATATTTACCTTGAAGATGAAATTAATCAATGTTATCGCTTGTATCAGGTAATAATTGTTCACCTGTTCACCTGTGTGTCTTCCAGTAGCTATGAGTAAAGGTTTGAGGGAAGAATGTAACCAGGTTGTAATGTAAATAGAGAGACCCAGTGAATAATAATACTCCCAAACAACATTATCATTATGTATAGAAATGCTGCTTGATTTCAGGCCAGCTAATGAAAAACGGTATTTCTTGTGAAGTCATTAAGTATTTTTTTTTATCATATCAGTTAGCAATGTGATTAGAAATTATGCAAATGATCAAGATTACGTGGAGTCTTTTATAAAGGCTGATTTGATGGATGAAAAAAATGAGTCTAAATTTCAACGTGGATGTATTTAATTATTTCCTTAATTTTAATATATTCATTGATTCATTGATTTATATTTATTTTTATATAGTGTGTGTAAATCATCGAGGTGGTTATATAAATTTTCTCTCCCTTCCAGACTAGCTTCCATTCTTTGCTTCCTGACAATATACATCATCTCTCCTCCCTTCCCTCCCTAGTGTCTTCCCTCCGTGGCTCTTCCTCGTATTTCTTGTTTTTTTCTATAATCATCCTTCCTGACAACCTTGGAAATCTTTCTCTGCCTTTCTGGTCTCTATATATTTTCTTTCACCCTCAACGTGTTGTCATATTTATACTTTCTAACAATGTAGAATGTCACAAGATTTATTTTTATTTTGATTGATTTATTTTACAACTAGGATCGGTACTTATAATTTTTTTTTTGCAATATATATAAATGGAATAGCCACTGAATTTGAAGTAGATTAAGTTTACCAGTGAGACCAACTTGTATTCTTTGTCTTCATCTATTTTATTCTCTCTTTCTCTTTTTTACTTCCCCCAAATTCGCCCGCCCTCCACCCATTTTTTCCATTTGCCATTCAGACAAACTCATGGCAAGCACGATGCTCTCCAAGAATATTGCAAAGAGGATGTTTCTCTCTCTCTCTCCTCTCTCTCTCTCTCTCTCTCTCTCTCTCTCTCTCTCTCTCTCTCTCTCTCTCTCCTCTCTCTCTCTCTCTCTCTCTCTCTCTCTCTCTCTCCTCTCTCTCTCTCTCCAGGCCTCATCATCACAAAACATCTTCACTTCCCTTGAGACTTCCTCGGCACATTACTGCGTCGCTAAACACAATTACATCCCATCCAAGTACATACCAGCTATAAAGAACACTATAAACCTAACCAGACCTACACTATCACTCCACCTAAACTAAACGCATGTCTTTATATTTAGTACCACACTTCCCACCTCTGTTACTACTTTATTTGTATTGCGTTGTCTGATAGTAATGCATTATATAATAGAGCTTCCTCTTATTACACCTATATCCTCCTCCTCTTGTTCTTGTTCTATGCAAAACAAGCATTATATTATTTTTTTAAGAATGAATCAAGTTCTAATTATACGTAAGTAGAAGCAAACATGATGATATAACGAATTTTAATCAATATCATTACAACATTGCTGGGAGTGACACGAAAACCAAACAGACTATATTCCCAAGGTTACATACATACATAAAGTGCAAAGGTACAGTGGTGTCCGCCGTACTGTACTCTGCTAACAACTAAACCTTAATCCAGAGTACAAAGGCGGGCGACAAAACTAATCCCAACACACTGCACAATTTCTCGCACGAGGAAAGATTAAACCTGACAGATTACTTTCCCTCTCCACAAGCGCAGGATTAAAGTTGATTTATCTTATCGTAAAATAGAATAAAATAGATTAAAACTGGCAGTGGTAATCCTGAGGAGTTATTTCTGATGCATCTTCCAACGACAGCGAAATATGATGAATTGAATTAAAAACTATATACAGATTTGATATAATTGTTTGTATATTGTTCTTTTTGTTATTATAGTACGTCAGTAACTTGGTTTGTGATCTAAATATATTTCAGAATTTCGACCAAGCATTTGTTTGAATTGTACATTGTTTTTTATTTACAATCTTTCTTCAGAATATATGGATTTACAACACTACATCACTACTTTGTTATTTCACTGTGTACTTTTTAATTCATGTGTCTTGTATTTTTTTCCCTGTGGTTGGTGAGGGTAAGTCTTGTCCTGTTTTATCTTTTTATTTCTACACGTTTTCTCGATGCTGGTAATTCATATCTTATTTTATTTTGTCTATTACTATGATTTTTTTTTTAATTATTCATTTATCTTACTCCTCTTACTCTTTAAAGTACTGTTTCTCTTTTATTCTACTCTTCCTCCTTTTTGTAGTACTGTTTCTCTCTTCTATTCTTCTTCCTCTCCTCCTCTTCCTCCTCCTTCCGTCATTATATTCCTCTTTACCTCCGTCATCATCATTTATCCCTACACAATATTCCACGTTCTTCTCTCCTCCGTTACTCCCCTTCCTCCTCCTCCTCCTCCTCCTCCTCCTCCTCCTCTTTATCCTCCTTTTCATTCTTTTCCTTCCGTCCATTGTCTTTCCTTTCATCCTTTCAGATTTTTGTATTTTGTTTTTATCTTTTATCCTTTTTTTTCCCTCTCTCACTTCTCTCTTTTTTTTTAGTTTGTTTTTGTGTTCGTTTCTCTCGTTACCAATTCCTCTTTTATTTATTTTATTTTTTACGTGGAGGCAAAATAAAAAAAATATATAAAAAAAACTTGCATATATAAAAATTACAAAAAAAAATTAAGAAAAAAAAATGAGAAAGAAAGGAATATACAAGAAAAAGAGAGAGGTGTAGATATTCTCTCCTTTACCAATAGTATTTCTACTTCTTTTTTTCCCTGCATTTTTACCAAGTGTTTGTTTCCCCCTCCATCTGGTGTTGTTTCCGTCCATTTGTCTGTCCACCTAACGTTTCCTCTACCTAGAATCATTTTTGTTTTCTTCTATCTAGAATTTCCTTCCTTCAGTGTTTCCTCCTTCATCCGTTTTTCCTCCCACACACACACAGTTTCCTCCATCTAATATATCCTTCCCACAATCTTTCCTCTAGCTATTGTTTTCTCTAAATATTTTTCCTTCTAGAAACCCACTATTTCCTCAATCTATTTTTTCCTGCACCACGGAAACAGATGCAACACAAACACCATTAGTGGCTCATTGGTAAACATTCTACACAAGTTACTAGCTGGTCAGTGTTCGTAAATCAATGCATGGATTCAGAATCACCTGCATGTAACAAATGTAGGATCGGAGAGGACAGGTAAGGTAAGGTAAGGTAAGGTAAGGTAAGGTAAGGTAAGGTAAGGTAAGGTAAGGTAAGGTAAGAAGGTAAGGTAAGGTAAGAAGGTAAGGTAAAGTAATGTAAGGTAAAGTAAGGTAAGGTAAGGAAAGGTAAAGCAAAGTAAGGTAAGGTAAGTCAAGGTAAGGTAAGGTAAGGTAAGGTAGGCGTGCAAATAAAAGTTCTACTACTCCCATACCATATCATCTCCCACGCCAACAAAAGGTCAGATTTATTGCCTTAAAACACATACGAGTGAGATGGAAAGAACTTTTTTTTATCAGAACTTTCACATTCTTTTCATTTTTGTTATGGTGTGTTTCTGTCTTTTCTATTTGTTTTTGTTTATGATGTTTAGTGGAAATGTGGTATTATTTATTTAATATCACCACTACGTATATAAATACAATGAATGACGTATACCAAGGCGCGCGCACACACACACACCAACCTCACTAAATGTACTTCAACACATCTGCACTACATCAATATTATTTCCCTTGCAGGTGTTTTGCGTTGACTCCCATTTGAACGCGGCGGGAGAGTGGAGAGGGGAGTGATCAGAGCATCGGGTCAAGGGTAGTAAGTGTCACATCCACCAAGAATAAGGATGCGTGACCCAGGGAAGGGAAGGGAAGGGAAGGGAAGGGAGGAGGCGGGCTAATGCAGCAGCAGCCAGGTGCGTGGAGGGAGGAAGTCTATCGGAAATTAAGAGACTGGCTTGCATTGGACTTACTTTCTTGCTCTCGGACGACCGGGGAGAACGAGGCTTTCCAGCTGAAGGACTGAGCCGTCGCCCCCAGTGGGAAGGGCCTGTGAAGGGCCTGTGAAGGGCCTGGGAAGGGCCTGTGAAGGGCCTGTGAAGGGCCTGTGAGGGCCTGGGAAGGGCCTGGGAAGGGCCTGTGAAGGGCCTGTGAAAGGCCACTCCTCGCTGGGCACCGAGATTACCTCAGCTTTTTCCTACACGTAAGTGGACACTTGCAGATATGCTGAGACTAAAGTGACACTGTCCTCCAGTGGGAAGCATAATGTGTGGAAGATTTATATTATGTTTAGTGGACTGAGTTTTGAAAGATATTTATAAATACAAACACACACACACACACACTCACACACACACACACACACACACACACACACACACACACACACACACACACACACACACACACACATTGTAAAGTTACAATTGCACCATGGATAATATCTGGTAGTGACACTTATTGTTTGTTTCAATTGTACTACAACGAACAAAACAATGATTGAAATAATTAAAAGAATCAAGATAAGATAAAGTTCCTCCGGCTTCTATTATTGCATACGTCCAGCAGGAAAGAAGCGACACTTTTGTTACATTATTGTTGTATCAGCTCCGGGGTTCGAGGAGGAAGGAGGATGAGCTGCGAAGTGAAGGAGAGTGGAGACAATGACGCGTGTGTGTGTGCAAAAGAAAGAAAGAGAGAGAAGAGAGAGAGAGAGAGAGAGAGAGAGAGAGAGAGAGAGAGAGAGAGAGAGAGAGAGAGAGAGAGAGAGAGAGAGAGAGAGAGAGAGAGAGAGAGAGAGAGAGAGAGAGAAGAAAAAAAGTGGAACGATCAGAGAAAGGAAATAACAGTTTTTCCTTGTCAAAAAGTTCACTGGTGTAACATCCGCAAAGAAATACATCAAATAAACAATAACAAAGAAATGAATAACGACACTAATGAACAACACTAACATCTAATTACATGGCAACAAATATCATGTATAAAAAAAAAAGAATTGTAAGGAAGTTTCAGTAATGCAAATAACAACTTAGAAACATTACACTTGGGAGAGAGATGAAACGGTTCAGGATAACACTCTTATAGGGAAGGTGAGGAAAGTGAGATGAGGAAACGAGGAACTTAGGGAAATGAGGAATGAGAGAAGAAAAGGAAACAAGGACCAGGAACGTGAGGAGATGAATGGCTAGTGGAAAAAGTGAGAGGGCGAATGAGGGAGAGGCCGAGGGAGGAGTGGAGAGATAAAAGAGACAAGACGCACAAAGAGAGGAGTAAGAGGAGTAAGGGGAGTAAGGGGAGAAGAGGTGAGGGGAGGAAAACGAGACTCTGACTAGCACGCCTGCACCCCTGATCCAGACTGGGTTGGGTGTGGGCGTAGGAGTAGGGAGGAGGAACACATAGGAAGAACAAACAGCAACAGGCCTGCTGGCCCTTACGAGGCTGTTTGTGAGTACACTATCTAATCTACTCTCTGCTTACGTTCAGAGAGCCAGTCCAGAAGCCAATTGTAAATGCTACCAGAGATACCGTGAGTCATTAGTTTATCAAGCAATCGTTGATGAGGTACTTTATCAAAGGCCTTTTGAAAATCCAGATATATGACATCTACTGCTCTGCTTTCATCGTACGAGTCAAAAACATTGTGGAAGAATTCTAATAAGTCAGTTAAACATGAACGTTTATTACGAAAACCATGCTGTGAGGGTTTTATTATATCGTTGTCTTCAAGGAATTTCACCACATTGGCACGAATGATTGTCTCCATTAATTTACATACAACTGATGTCAGACTGATTGGCCTATAATTTCCAGGTTGTGACTTGTCCCCCTTTTTGAAGATTGGTGTTACATTTGCACGTTTCCAATCTGATGGAACTTTACCATTTCTTAAGGATTTATTGAATAAGATTGTAAGCGGTTTACTGATCAGAGTCTGTTTGATTACTCCTGTAGTGTACATAGCCTTCCTTTGACCTTAAATGCTGCTACATCAAGAAAAGGCTCATTAGAATTAGGTATATAGAGGCAGAAAACAATTCAATTCCCACCGCTCGCTCGGTCATGACCGGCCGATCAAAATCTTCCCTACTGACTCTGTCACCGGTGCCAATAGCTATGGAAGTTATTTATTTTCATTCTTAAATGCTGCTGCATCAAGATAAGGCTCACTAGAATTAGGTATATAGAGGCAGAAAACAATTCAATTCCCACCGCTCGCTCGGTCATGACGGGACGATCAAAATCTTCACTACTGACTCTGTCACCGGTGCCAATAGCTATGGAAGTTATTTATTTTCATTCTTAAATGCTGCTGCATCAAGATAAGGCTCACTAGAATTAGGTATATAGAGGCAGAAAACAATTCAATTCCCACCGCTCGCTCGGTCATGACCGGCCGATCAAAATCTTCACTACTGACTCTGTCACCGGTGCCAATAGCTATGGAAGTTATTTATTTTCATTCTTAAATGCTGCTTCATCAAGATAAGGCTCATTAGAATTAGGTATATAGAGGCAGAAAACAATTCAATTCCCACCGCTCGCTCGGTCATGACCGGCCGATCAAAATCTTCACTACTGACTCTGTCACCGGTGCCAATAGCTATGGAAGTTATTTATTTTCATTCTTAAATGCTGCTGCATCAAGATAAGTCTCACTAGAATTAGGTATATAGAGGCAGAAAACAATTCAATTTCCCACCGCTCGCTCGGTCATGACCGGCCGATCAAAATCTTCACTACTGACTCTGTCACCGGTGCCAATGGCTATGGAAGTTATTTATTTTCATTCTTAAATGCTGCTGCATCAAGATAAGGCTCACTAGAATTAGGTATATAGAGGCAGAAAACAATTCAATTCCCACCGCTCGCTTGGTCATGACCGGCCGATCAAAATCTTCACTACTGACTCTGTCACCGGTGCCAATAGCTATGGAAGTTAT
>JAPQNM010000020.1:13244534-13274534 GCA_029783475.1 Metacarcinus magister
ATAACTTCCATAGCTATTGGCACCGGTGACAGAGTCAGTAGTGAAGATTTTGATCGGCCGGTCATGACCGAGCGAGCGGTGGGAATTGAATTGTTTTCTGCCTCTATATACCTAATTCTAGTGAGCCTTATCTTGATGCAGCAGCATTTAAGAATGAAAATAAATAACTTCCATAGCCATTGGCACCGGTGACAGAGTCAGTAGTGAAGATTTTGATCGGCCGGTCATGACCGAGCGAGCGGTGGGAATTGAATTGTTTTCTGCCTCTATATACCTAATTCTAGTGAGACTTATCTTGATGCAGCACCATTTAAGAATGAAAATAAATAACTTCCATAGCTATTGGCACCGGTGACAGAGTCAGTAGTGAAGATTTTGATCGGCCGGTCATGACCGAGCGAGCGGTGGGAATTGAATTGTTTTCTGCCTCTATATACCTAATTCTAGTGAGCCTTATCTTGATGCAGCAGCATTTAAGAATGAAAATAAATAACTTCCATAGCTATTGGCACCGGTGACAGAGTCAGTAGTGAAGATTTTGATCGGCCGGTCATGACCGAGCGAGCGGTGGGAATTGAATTGTTTTCTGCCTCTATATACCTAATTCTAGTGAGCCTTATCTTGATGCAGCAGCATTTAAGAATGAAAATAAATAACTTCCATAGCTATTGGCACCGGTGACAGAGTCAGTAGTGAAGATTTTGATCGTCCCGTCATGACCGAGCGAGCGGTGGGAATTGAATTGTTTTCTGCCTCTATATACCTAATTCTAGTGAGCCTTATCTTGATGCAGCAGCATTTAAGAATGAAAATAAATAACTTCCATAGCTATTGGCACCGGTGACAGAGTCAGTAGGGAAGATTTTGATCGGCCGGTCATGACCGAGCGAGCGGTGGGAATTGAATTGTTTTCTGCCTCTATATACCTAATTCTAATGAGCCTTTTCTTGATGTAGCAGCATTTAAGGTCAAAGGAAGGCTATGTACACTACAGGAGTAATCAAACAGACTCTGATCAGTAAACCGCTTACAATCTTATTCAATAAATCCTTAAGAAATGGTAAAGTTCCATCAGATTGGAAACGTGCAAATGTAACACCAATCTTCAAAAAGGGGGACAAGTCACAACCTGGAAATTATAGGCCAATCAGTCTGACATCAGTTGTATGTAAATTAATGGAGACAATCATTCGTGCCAATGTGGTGAAATTCCTTGAAGACAACGATAAAATAAAACCCTCACAGCATGGTTTTCGTAATAAACGTTCATGTTTAACTGACTTATTAGAATTCTTCCACAATGTTTTTGACTCGTACGATGAAAGCAGAGCAGTAGATGTCATATATCTGGATTTTCAAAAGGCCTTTGATAAAGTACCTCATCAACGATTGCTTGATAAACTAATGACTCACGGTATCTCTGGTAGCATTTACAATTGGCTTCTGGACTGGCTCTCTGAACGTAAGCAGAGAGTAGATTAGATAGTGTACTCACAAACAGCCTCGTAAGGGCCAGCAGGCCTGTTGCTGTTTGTTCTTCCTATGTGTTCCTCCTCCCTACTCCTACGCCCACACCCAACCCAGTCTGGATCAGGGGTGCAGGCGTGCTAGTCAGAGTCTCGTTTTCCTCCCCTCACCTCTTCTCCCCTTACTCCCCTTACTCCTCTTACTCCTCTCTTTGTGCGTCTTGTCTCTTTTATCTCTCCACTCCTCCCTCGGCCTCTCCCTCATTCGCCCTCTCACTTTTTCCACTAGCCATTCATCTCCTCACGTTCCTGGTCCTTGTTTCCTTTTCTTCTCTCATTCCTCATTTCCCTAAGTTCCTCGTTTCCTCATCTCACTTTCCTCACCTTCCCTATAAGAGTGTTATCCTGAACCGTTTCATCTCTCTCCCAAGTGTAATGTTTCTAAGTTGTTATTTGCATTACTGAAACTTCCTTACAATTCTTTTTTTTTTATACATGATATTTGTTGCCATGTAATTAGATGTTAGTGTTGTTCATTAGTGTCGTTATTCATTTCTTTGTTATTGTTTATTTGATGTATTTCTTTGCGGATGTTACACCAGTGAACTTTTTGACAAGGAAAAACTGTTATTTCCTTTCTCTGATCGTTCCACTTTTTTTCTTTCTTTCTCTCTCTCTCTCTCTCTCTCTCTCTCTCTCTCTCTCTCTCTCTCTCTCTCTCTCTCTCTCTCTCTCTCTCTCTCTCTCTCTCTCTCTCTCTCTCTCTCTCTTCTCTCTCTCTTCTCTCTCTTTCTTTCTTTTGCACACACACACGCGTCATTGTCTCCACTCTCCTTCACTTCGCAGCTCATCCTCCTTCCTCCTCGAACCCCGGAGCTGATACAACAATAATGTAACAAAAGTGTCGCTTCTTTCCTGCTGGACGTATGCAATAATAGAAGCCGGAGGAACTTTATCTTATCTTGATTCTTTTAATTATTTCAATCATTGTTTTGTTCGTTGTAGTACAATTGAAACAAACAATAAGTGTCACTACCAGATATTATCCATGGTGCAATTGTAACTTTACAATGTGTGTGTGTGTGTGTGTGTGTGTGTGTGTGTGTGTGTGTGTGTGTGTGTGTGTGTGTGTGTGTGTGTGTGTGTGTGTTTGTATTTATAAATATCTTTCAAAACTCAGTCCACTAAACATAATATAAATCTTCCACACATTATGCTTCCCACTAGAGGACAGTGTCACTTTAGTCTCAGCATATCTGCAAGTGTCCACTTACGTGTAGGAAAAAGCTGAGGTAATCTCGGTGCCCAGCGAGGAGTGGCCTTTCACAGGCCCTTCACAGGCCCTTCACAGGCCCTTCCCAGGCCCTTCCCAGGCCCTTCACAGGCCCTTCCCACTGGGGGCGACGGCTCAGTCCTTCAGCTGGAAAGCCTCGTTCTCCCCGGTCGTCCGAGAGCAAGAAAGTAAGTCCAATGCAAGCCAGTCTCTTAATTTCCGATAGACTTCCTCCCTCCACGCACCTGGCTGCTGCTGCATTAGCCCGCCTCCTTCCCTTCCCTTCCCTGGGTCACGCATCCTTATTCTTGGTGGATGTGACACTTACTACCCTTGACCCGATGCTCTGATCACTCCCCTCTCCACTCTCCCGCCGCGTTCAAAAGGGAGTCAACGCAAAACACCTGCAAGGGAAATAATATTGATGTAGTGCAAATGTGTTGAAGTACATTTAGGGAGGTTGATGTGTGTGTGTGTGCGCGCCTTGGTATACGTCATTCATTGTATTTATATACGTAGTGGTGATATTAAATAAATAATACCACATTTCCACTAAACATCATAAACAAAAACAAATAGATAAGACAGAAACACACCATAACAAAAATGAAAAGAATGTGAAAGTTCTGATAAAAAAAAAAGTTCTTTCCATCTCACTCGTATGTGTTTTAAGGCAATAAATCTGACCTTTTGTTGGCGTGGGAGATGATATGGTATGGGAGTAGTAGAACTTTTATTTGCACGCCTACCTTACCTTACCTTACCTTACCTTGACTTACCTTACCTACCTACCTTACCTTACTTACTTACTTTACCTTACCTTACCTTACCTTACCTTTACCTTTACCTTTACCTTTACCTTACTTTACCTTACCTTACCTTACCTTACCTTACCTTACCTTACCTTACCTTACTTTACCTTACCTTACCTTACCTTACCTTACCTTACCTTACCTTACCTTACCTGTCCTCTCCGATCCTACATTTGTTACATGCAGGTGATTCTGAATCCATGCATTGATTTACGAACATTGACCAGCCAGTAACTTGTGTAGAATGTTTACCAATGAGCCACTAATGGTGTTTGTGTTGCATCTGTTTCCGTGGTGCAGGAAAAAATAGTTTGAGGAAATAGTGGGTTTCTAGAAGGAAAAATATTTAGAGAAAACAATAGCTAGAGGAAAGATTGTGGGAAGGATATATTAAATGGAGGAAACTGTGTGTGTGTGGGAGGAAAAACGGATGAAGGAGGAAACACTGAAGGAAGGAAATTCTAGATAGAAGAAAACAAAAATGATTCTAGGTAGAGGAAACGTTAGGTGGACAGACAAATGGACGGAAACAACACCAGATGGAGGGGGAAACAAACACTTGGTAAAAATGCAGGGAAAAAAAGAAGTAGAAATACTATTGGTAAAGGAGAGAATATCTACACCTCTCTCTTTTTCTTGTATATTCCTTTCTTTCTCATTTTTTTTTCTTAATTTTTTTTGTAATTTTTTATATATGCAAGTTTTTTTTTATATTTTTTTTTATTTTGCCTCCACGTAAAAAATAAAATAAATAAAAGAGGAATTGGTAACGAGAGAAACGAACACAAAAACAAACTAAAAAAAAAGAGAGAAGTGAGAGAGGGAAAAAAAAGGATAAAAGATAAAAACAAAATACAAAAATCTGAAAGGATGAAAGGAAAGACAATGGACGGAAGGAAAAGAATGAAAAGGAGGATAAAGAGGAGGAGGAGGAGGAGGAGGAGGAGGAGGAAGGGGAGTAACGGAGGAGAGAAGAACGTGGAATATTGTGTAGGGATAAATGATGATGACGGAGGTAAAGAGGAATATAATGACGGAAGGAGGAGGAGGAGGAGGAGAAGAGGAAGAATATAAGAGAGAAACAGTACTACAAAAAGGAGGAAGAGTAGAATAAAAGAGAAACAGTACTTTAAAGAGTAAGAGAAGTAAGATAAATGAATAATTAAAAAAAAAATCATAGTAATAGACAAAATAAAATAAGATATGAATTACCAGCATCGAGAAAACGTGTAAATAAAAAAGATAGAACAGGACAAGACTTATCCTCACCAACCACAGGGAAAAAAATACAAGACATATGAATTAAAAAGTACACAGTGAAATAACAAAGTAATGATGTAGTGTTGTAAATCCATATATTCTGAAGAAAGGTTGTAAATAAAAAACAATGTACAATTAAAACAAATGCTTGGTCGAAATTCTGAAATATATTTAGATCACAAACCAAGTTACTGACGTACTATAATAACAAAAATAACAATATACAAACAATTATATCAAATCTGTATATAGTTTTTAATTCAATTCATCATATTTCGCTGTCGTTGGAAGATGCATCAGAAATAACTCCTCAGGATTACCACTGCCAGTTTTAATCTATTTTATTCTATTTTACGATAAGATAAATCAACTTTAATCCTGCGCTTGTGGAGAGGGAAAGTAATCTGTCAGGTTTAATCTTTCCTCGTGCGAGAAATTGTGCAGTGTGTTGGGATTAGTTTTGTCGCCCGCCTTTGTACTCTGGATTAAGGTTTAGTTGTTAGCAGAGTACAGTACGGCGGCCAACACTGTACCTTTGCACTTTATGTATGTATGTAACCTTGGGAATATAGTCTGTTTGGTTTTCGTGTCACTCCCAGCAATGTTGTAATGATATTGATTAAAATTCGTTATATCATCATGTTTGCTTCTACTTACGTATAATTAGAACTTGATTCATTCTTAAAAAAATAATAACAAGAGGAGGAGGATATAGGTGTAATAAGAAGAAGCTCTATTATATAATGCATTACTATCAAACAACGCAATACAAATAAAGTAGTAACAGAGGTGGGAAGTGTGGTACTAAATATAAAGACATGCGTTTAGTTTAGGTGGAGTGATAGTGTAGGTCTGGTTAGGTTTATAGTGTTCTTTATAGCTGGTATGTACTTGGATGGGATGTAATTGTGTTTAGCGACGCAGTAATGTGCCGAGGAAGTCTCAAGGGAAGTGAAGATGTTTTGTGATGATGAGGCCTGGTGAGAGAGAGAGAGAGAGAGAGAGAGAGAGAGAGAGAGAGAGAGAGAGAGAGAGAGAGAGAGAGAGAGAGAGAGAGAGAGAGAGAGAGAGAGAGAGAGAGAGAAACATCCTCTTTGCAATATTCTTGGAGAGCATCGTGCTTGCCATGAGTTTGTCTGAATGGCAAATGGAAAAAATGGGTGGAGGGCGGGCGAATTTGGGGGAAGTAAAAAAGAGAAAGAGAGAATAAAATACATGAAGACAAAGAATACAAGTTGGTCTCACTGGTAAACTTAACCTACTTCAAATTCAGTGGCTATTCCATTTATATATATTGCAAAAAAAAAATTATAAGTACCGATCCCAGTTGTAAAATAAATCAATCAAAATCAAAATAAATCTTGTGACATTCTACATTGTTAGAAAGTATAAATATGACAACACGTAGAGGGTGAAAGAAAATATATAGAGACCAGAAAGGCAGAGAAAGATTTCCAAGGTTGTCAGGAAGGATGATTATAGAAAAAAACAAGAAATACGAGGAAGAGCCACGGAGGGAAGACACTAGGGAGGGAAGGGAGGAGAGATGATGTATATTGTCAGGAAGCAAAGAATGGAAGCTAGTCTGGAAGGGAGAGAAAATTTATATAACCACCTCGATGATTTACACACACACTAAATAAAAATAAAATATAAATCAATGAATCAATGAATATATTAAAATTAAGGAAATAATTAAATACATCCACGTTGAAATTTAGACTCATTTTTTTCATCCATCAAATCAGCCTTTATAAAAGACTCCACGTAATCTTGATCATTTGCATAATTTCTAATCACATTGCTAACTGATAAAATAAAAAAAATACTTAATGACTTCACAAGAAATACCGTTTTTCATTAGCTGGCCTGAAATCAAGCAGCATTTCTATACATAATGATAATGTTGTTTGGGAGTATTATTATTATTCACTGGGTCTCTATTTACATTACAATCTGGTTACATTCTTCCCTCAAACCTTTACTCATAGCTACTGGAAGACACACAGGTGAACAGGTGAACAATTATTACCTGATACAAGCGATAACATTGATTAATTTCATCTTCAAGGTAAATATTCCTCACTTTTTCACCAAATTCTTTTTATAGTGAGCCTTGTGTGTTGGTCACCTCGGAAATATCTCTTAATTTGAGGCTGTACTGAAGATTTATGAGACAGAGAGAGAGAGAGAGAGAGAGAGAGAGAGAGAGAGAGAGAGAGAGAGAGAGAGAGAGAGAGAGAGAGAGAGAGAGAGAGAGAGAGAGAGAGAGAGAGAGAGAGAGAGAGAGAGAGAGAGAGAGAGAGATCAGATCCCCTTTAAATATAACATACGTGTGGCGACGAGCAGTGAGGGAGATGTGAGGTGGAGCAGAGGGGTGGGAGCAGTCGGGTGAGAGGGTCAGAGGGAGAGAGAGAGTCGAGATGAAAGAATTCGGAAAAGAAACTTGTGGGGTCGAGGGCAGAAAGTTTTCGAATCTAGCTATTGTTGGGGGAGAAGAGGGCGAGGTGAAGGAGGAGGAGGAGGAGGAGGAGGAGGAGGAAGAGGAGGAGGAGGAAGAGGAGGAGGCGGCACAGTTAGCTACGGATTAAGATGACGATATAAAGGGAGAGATAGGAAGAGCACCGGAAGATAGAGTAAGAGAAGAGATAGATAACAACAAGAGAAGACTATGAAAAAAATAGAGAGAAGGTAAATCAAGTTTGTAAGCTGTAAGGAAGTTTGTGAGAAAAAAAATAGAAATGTACTGAAGTTTTATTTTGGGTTAATTGAAGAAGTTTTGAAGAAGATGAAGACAAAAAAAGAATGTGTTAAGTCTGCACCAGCATCCACTTGTTGACTTTTACTTTAGTTGCTGATATTTTCCTTAACTGTACGTACTATCTCTCTTTCTCTCTCTCTTTCTCTCTCACACACATATTGGTTATTATAAAATTTAATAACATATATATATATCAAGGTACAAATATTTCTTCCCTTGAATCAACGCGGTGTGCCTTGAAGCCTTGCTCTCGGCAGCAGATCACAAACATGCACAAGTCAGACTCATTATCTGGTTCCCTTTCAATGTTTTCTTCAGGGTGAGGGTCGTTGGTTTGTGTTGCCAGGCTTGTGTGGGCGCCAAGCCTTGTGTTCTTTGTGGATTCACTTTTGTTTTGCCTTAATGATATCGTCTTTCTGCGTTAAATAATCGTTGTAATAATTCATCCATTCATTACTTATTTACTACCATGAAAACTAATGATATTTGTTTGTTTATTTGATTGTCGCTATATTTATGTCTTATTAGAACTTCCACATCTTGACCACTATGAAGTAAGGGAATTGTACGTGTAGGATTGTGGTGCGTGGGTATGTAGATTCTGGGAAGGTGAGGCTGGAGGCAACGAGGGGAGAAGGAAGACTTGAAGTACGAACAAACTAACTCACTCATCTTATATAACATTTCACAAGCCAGTGTTTTCCTTTCCCTCTCCTCTCTCCTGCATTGTCAAGCTTTCCTTTGCTCGCTTATTATTATGATGTTATTCATCATTATGAAGATGAACGGAATGTTTTAAAACCCAGCCTCTTACAATTCTCACATCATCACTTCTCTTCTCCATCTCCTGCTTTCACATCATCCTTTCCTCTCCACTTTCTGCTTTACTACGCCATATATTATGTATGTAAATGCTTGTAGCTGAGGAGAAAGTTGCATAATTAATGAAGGAAGAAATATATGTAAAATGAACAGAGGGAGGGTAATGGAAATGAAGACAGCAGGAGTGTAAGTAACACGGCAGAGTGTGAGGGTGTACAGGGTGAGGGTGTAGAGTGTACATGTGATTTTAAATAGTCTGTGTGAGACAACACTTACCAAACTACGAATTATTTTCTTCTCTCGTACACACCAAGCTGCACTATCTCACACGATCATTATTTACACTCCCCTCTGTCCCGCCCCTCTCGTTTTCAGCCTCCTTCCTCCAATGTCACCTCCCTCTTTTTTCTCCCCTTTCCTTTCCCCTCTCCTACATCGGCGGCAATTGGCTTGAGTTAGTGACCTCACATCTTTTGTCCTGCCCGGGGGGAAGGTGAAGGAGGGGAAGGCGAAGGAGGGAACCAACACACAAGGCACAATAAATGAAGGCAGGAGCGGACACACGCCAAGTTCATATGACCCGATACACTCACTGCAGGGTCGTAGTTTTCTCGTCTTGTACATGTAAGGCCAGAGTGGTGTCACGCCAATAAGGTCTCCAGTTACTACCATAACTGGCATTTGTTAATATAAACTGTTCACTTCAATGATAGTGTTTAGAGTGCTAGTGAGGTGTGTTTAGGCATGACAACACAATACATCCTTGTGTGTGTTTGGTAAATAACTCCTTCTCTACTCTTGGAAACTTACTCTTGACCCGAGATGAGGCACAGGACACTTTGGTCACCTCCTGTTTCTTCCGTGAATGTGCTGCCGCTCACCGCCCACCGTCACATAAACACTGTATGTCTCTTTGTCCTTCTCCGCTGACACACTGTGAAGCTGCTTGTCAGAAGTGACGACCGAGCGTCTCAGAGTAAACCTTGCAGCCATGTCACCGTCACTCGCAGTCCCCGAGGCAGATACATCTTTCCACCAATAAGGTCAAAATGTTGATACGGTGCCGTCACAACACACTAGAGGCAACAGATCATTGTCAACTCACACATCATGTTAATTAATGTCACCACTCCCTGGATATATTACCCAGCCGTATCTCCAAGTGTTTCAACTCTCCCACCACGTGTTACCAGTTCATCCTAACTTTCCAAACTCCACCAGACGCACCGTGCACCTCCCAGCTAACACAGACTTGGAAAGAAAAGAAAGACACCCAGCCTCCCCCACTAAACACATCTCTGCCCGCGGTACATTACGGACACAACCCTTAATGGGGAAGAAAAATCTTAGCGTTGATTGGGCCAGAGTTTCCTTCAGGCGAAACTCTGCTTAAAAAATAGAATACAGTGCTTGAGTTGCCAATGAGGATGAAGCACCAGCAGCACCACCACCACCACCACCACCCACCACCACCGCCTCCACCACCGCCAATAAGCACTCCCTCACAACCATCGTCCTGCCAACCTAGGGCGGCTGTTCTCTGCGATGTTATAATTGGAAGGCAAAGTGAAAGTACATAGAGTGAATCGGCTCCCGGTGTATTGAACCAAACATCTCCCGGAGGACCGACGACTGGCCGACTGTGTAGTAGTAGTAGTAGTAGTAGTAGTAGTAGTAGTAGTAGTAGTAGTAGTAGTAGTAGTAGTAATAGTATTAGTATTAGTAGTAGTAGTAGGAACGGCAACGACACCGTACATTATGAAGGGGAGAGAGAGAGAGAGAGAGAGAGAGAGAGAGAGAGAGAGAGAGAGAGAGAGAGAGAGAGAGAGAGAGAGAGAGAGAGAGAGAGAGAGAGAGAGAGAGAGAGAGAGAGATATTCCTGCCAACCAGCCAGTTATACTCGTATTCACACACACACACACACACACACCACACACACACACACACACCACACCACACACAACACACACACACACACACACACACACACACACACACACACACACACACACACACACACACACACATTCAGTTTTCATTGATGTCTTTTATTATGTGTTCCATCAATCTATTAACAATATATTTCATTGTTACGTAGATGAAAGAAAAACTGGAAAAGGCAAAAAATATTGGATGTGGAAAGTAATGAAAACTCTGGATTAAAACATTTCCAAGAAGAATAAAAACGAAATGAAGGAAATGTGGGTTGGTGACCGATTGACCAAAGCTTTCAACTTTGGAGGATTTTCCGGCGTAGTATTAATTGGACTTGAGCTGAAAACTTTTTCCCTGCGGCTAATCTGTTTCAAATGAAAATGGAAAATTAATTGACAACTCGTAAGGACGGAAGCCAGTTTTTAATAACAGTTGAAATATATGTAAGTTTAATTTTATCAGACGCATTTGTTATCAGTTTAAAGTGGTAGTGTAGCAGAAGAGTAAGCAAGTCGTGGCTCATGCCGGCGTGTGGGAGCCGCGGAAGCTGCAGTGGTGCCGTTATAACGAATACAGCAGACTTTTTATTGCAAATATTTGATAAAATAGTCTTGAAAAAAATAAATGATTTCTATAAATTATGTCACGTCAGTTTGAAATATACTTAAAACAGTAGAAGTGACATTATCATAAAATATTGATTTTCTCTGCAATGATATTTTGTTGTAAGTTAAGGATCATGTTTTCTTTTTTTTCTCCCTCATTATATATATATATATATATATATATATATATATATATATATATATATATATATATATATATATATATATATATATATATATATATACATATACATATAAATGGCACAACGCTCTGAATGGTCAGTAGAATAATCCAATAACGTGGTATTACCCTTCGTAAAACGAAACTTTTATGCCACAATATCAGGAGCCGCTCAAAAAGAAAAAAAACAAGGAAAAAAAAACATGAAATTGAACCGAACACGAGGAAAATACAAAGCTTTCCCCAACTGCCTCTTGATGGGAGGGCGACCAAGCGTGTGAGATGGGAAGACCTGATGCTTGGGGGGAGGGGGAGTGGAGGTGTGGGGAGAGGGAAGGGGAGGGAATGAGGAGCTGGGATGGAAGGAAGTGAAGGGAAATGGCAGTGCAAGGGAGGGAGACATGGATAAGTAACACTTTCAAGAGTAGGTAACAAGAGGCAGCAGTTATGGCGACGGACAGTAATGACAATTCAATGAGAAAGTATAACAATGGAAGGGAATGTGAAGTGATCTTGTGTGTTGCGTGTTGAATGATGTTCTTTTGTCTTGGTGCTGTTTGTTTGGCTTGTGTTGTGTTCATACGTAATGTATTATCATTATTATTAATATTTTCACTATTGCTATTGTGTTAGGTTGTTGCTAAATGAATTATTGTTAAAATTAATATATGTAATTCCCTTTAACATAATATTCCTCTTCCTCTTCTCATTTATCTTTTACTTTATGGTTATTGTCGTGTTTTCTTTCCTTTCTGAGAGTAACATGCGTCTTGGGTCGTGTGTTCCTTCTCGCCTCCATCTTGTTACCTAAGAAATGTAACGCAGAGCCACTCGGGTGTGTCTGATTTGCATCCAGGTTGGTGTTGGAGATTGGCTCGGGGTTAGAAGGCGACTGGAACTGAGCATGAATTCAATTGTTCCTAAATACAATTGTGGGTTCTCTCTCTAAAAAAAACCTGAGTCGGTGTAGCAAGCAAGCAAGCAAGGAATACGGTTTAGGTTCTCGATGTTTTGGTTTTAACTGGTTTTATTATTTTTTGTTATTGTTTTGGACGCTGACATGCAGGTGATAGATTAATTTTGTCTCGCAGTGTAAACAAATGTAAACAAGAGGGTGAGGTGAGGTGAGGCTGACTGGTTCGTGTGAGAGTTATTGACACAAAGTTGAGTCCTTCTGTTATGTACACGTTATTGGTGACTACATCAGCCTCAGCAGCATTCTATTGTCTGAGTGTGACGTGGAATGATAGATTATTTTCTATATTATTTAAGAATATGGATATGTGTAAGCCATGCTGATGTATAGAAGGTTATACATTGGTCCAGTTCCATCATGAAGAGTTATGTGACAGCTGTGAAGATGGGTAATAACAGTCTCATAAAGCATCTTCACCGTGCCCACACTTCCTGACAGACACACACACGCATCCACTTCCCAGCGTGACACTGCGGGAGGTAGATGAATGTCGTTGCATGTTACTCCGCTATTCACCTGATATGCAGCTGTGAACAATGTATGATGACAGGTTCAATGGGAGGAACATTGAAGCCTGCTATAAATTGACGGGTATTTGTAACAGATACCAGATAGTTTCAAGCCGCAGTGCTGTCACCCATCACACCTCGTACCTTCCCTTGTGTAAACTTTGTCATTGATCGTAAATACACAAGCAACTCTACTTTACCTGCAGCTCAAATCACCTGTAATTTAATAAGTACTGTCGGTGTCTGTCAGCCGTCAAAAAAGTCTATGAAAGGAGTGTTTAAAATGTTCCCGTAAAAGTGAGGAAGAATATGTTCGTTACAGAATATTCTTGTCATCAGTGCAGGAAAAATATTGGTTGTTGTTGTTGTTGTAGTGATAGTGAAAAATTAAAAAAAAAAAGGAATAGATAAGTGTCTCTCTTTCACCTCACCATCATTTCCTCTTTATTCCTCCCAACTTCCTCATGTTTCTTTCCTCCCAAAAGGTTGCCTCATCTTTCTCTCACTCGCTCTGCCTCTCAGCCCAGTCCTTCCCTCTATCTCGGCTCACAACAGTACTCTCCCCTCTCTGTCCTCTCTTTCCTTTATTTCCCTATCCTCTTCTTCCCTTCCTTCGCCTCCAGTCACTCTATAACTATTCCAATTTCTAGTCTTTTCTACTCTTCGTCTCTCTTTTTCTCTCCCTTCCTTCATTCCTTCCCTCCCTCCCTCCCTCCCTTCCCTCCATCAAGGCTTCTCCATCGGCCTGTCACAAAGCACTCTGACCGCTTTCTCAACAGGGTTTCCATAAAAATTACAAAATAAATGACTTCTAGTTGCTAGTTTCTGCCCTGCTTCCCTATTTTCATTGCTGTTTATATATATGTATTTTGTTACGTGTTGCTTTTTGATTTATTAGTCTTGTGTAGTTTTATGTTTACGATTCTCTTGTTGCTCTTAAGTCTTTACTATTTATTTGCTATTTCCTCTTCGTGTTTTCTCTCCTTATATAAGTCTTTGTACGTTACCTTTGCTTGCTATACTACGAACGTAATGCAATAACGTTTTAGGCAATGTGAATATGTGTATAATTTATTCCTTACCGCACTTACATGTAATGAATAAGTAAGTAAATTGATGGATAAATGAACGAAACGCTATATACGTGTATGTGAGTATGTTATATGTATACACAGAGAGAGAGAGAGAGAGAGAGAGAGAGAGAGAGAGAGAGAGAGAGAGAGAGAGAGAGAGAGAGAGAGAGAGAGAGAGAGAGAGAGAGAGAGAGAGAGAACAAGAACGAGAGAGATTTACCTACATTGTGACTTGTACACTGGAACACAACAGACGCAACTTAATTTAACGGTACACATGAATGGTATAAATTAAGTCAACACAACACAACGCAACACAAGACTACTATACCGCCGTTCTTTCCGTGCATAGAGGGAGCCAGGCAGGGTGAGCGATACAAATTCTACGTTATCTGAAGTTGTCCCTCGAGTCTTGTTGCCGCTAACGAAGCTGGAATAAACCTAATGGTGAAATGTGAAGCGCAACGTATAGTCTGAACGTGCATTCAACTGACAATGGTGATGCCAGTACGTGACGGATGGAAAACTGCGTGTGTGTGTGCGTGTGTTTGTGTGCGTGTGTGTGTGTGGTTAACCGAAGTGCATCCTCTATCCATCCTTTAAAGAGTGTGTGTAAGCCGCTGAGGCAAGGTTTACACGTACGCCCACCCTGTGTAGGTACGTCAACATGGGACAGACACAGCAAGGGAGGGACTGTTGTATTCTTGAAAAATTCTCCTTCCTTTGAAATTTGGTATTCCTGCCCTCAGGCCACAACCTCCGCCCTGCTCACTAGGGTTCAAGTCCTGTGGTGAGCTGCGTGCAACACTTTTATTTGGGGTGGAATTTTACCCAAAGGCCTCAGGCGACACCTCTAACCTAAGTCTGGAACATGTTTATTGCTAAATGGTGTCATGTGGACCAGGGGCTTACCAAGCTTCCTCAGGACCTCAGGCACACACACACACACACACACACACACACACACACACACACACACACACACACACACACAGACACAGACACAGACAACAAATTCCTATCGGATTCTCCAGCTAAACAGTTGCAACGGATACATTTATCACTAATATCTGGGAAAACTTGTTCCTGTTTCCTCGCCTGAAGCAAGTTGGTGCAGCAGTTGGTAGGAAGATTTTGCACAAATCTTATTTTCTTACTTGGCGATGTTCTTTTTTCCTCCCACCAACCGATACCCTGAAGGAGAAGCAGAGGGAGGAACACGGAAAGGAAAAAGAACAAGAAATAAGAGGTGGAGGAGGACGAGTAATGAACAAGGAATAAGAGGAGCAATAGAACGTAGGAGTAAGGAAGAGAGGATAAAGAGGAAACTAAAAGAGGAGGAACATGAAGAGAAGGAAGGAGAATAGAGATAGAAAACAGATAATAAATGACGATGAGGATAATAGTAATGATAGTAATGATAATGATGATACAGATATTATTCAGAAGGGGAGAAAAATATGAAGAGAAAGGAATGGAATAAGCAGAGCAAAGAGAAGCGGGTGATACATGCAGAGTACATACCATTACTGCTGTCAACGGTGATATTTTGGACTTGAGACTCGGAAGTTCAAATTAGGAATTCCACACTGTAAGCTCTCAACCTTTTATATCTGCCTCGGCAAAGAGTCCGAGAAGGTCGTGCCTGCCGCCCTAACTAACTTGAAGTCTTCCAACATGAGGATAAAAAGATAATGTTGAGGATTTTGTGTATCATACGATTTTGTGGTAATTTAAAATGTTTATACTTCATTGCGATTCTGTTTATTTTATTCTGTTTTATTCTTTCTTTTTATTTGTAAAGATTTTTAATTATGTTTATATTGTGTAGAAAAAGAAAACCTTTGTAGTCATGGATCAGAGAAAGATTCGTTATTAAGTATTTTTTATATACAAGATTTTCGTGAATGTATACGTTTTTTCAATTTATTTTAGAATCTTTGTTAAATTATAGTTTTTTTCTCTCCCAAAAGTTTGAGTTATTGTATTGTTCAAAATGCGATGTAAGTTCATCATCAAACTAATATTAATTTTGTTTTTAGTGAACTCGTTTCTCTGTTCGTGTAAGTTTTATTTAATTAAGGGAATGTCACGCAAGTTGGAATGCATGTATAAGATATTGTTACGAAAATAAGTGTTCGTCCATAACAGCATAATCTGTACTCATGCATTGACAATGATGAATGTGACGTCAATGCTCAAAGTTCTTTCTTTCTTAGTTCTTTTTAAAGTGTACCACGAGTGGTTTTCAAGTTTAGTTTAAAGTTTTCGAGTAAATGAAATACGTTTTTTATTCACCACACTGAGAATATTTAACTGGCGTCGTTACATGTTGTTCATTATTTACTTGCAGCAGACCCATGAACATTTTTTAAAGAAATTTTGAAAACACGAGTCTTAGCAGTGTAAAAATAAAGATGAGATACATGATGTACTGAGGGCGAGGCAAAGAGATGCAATGGAAATGAGCTGGTGGGGTGGTGGTGGTGGTGGTGGTGGTGATGGTGATTTGGCGAGCTACTGGGAAAGGCGTGGTTAGGTTAGGTTAGGGTGTGGCACTGAGACTAGGAATGATGTGACTTTTGGTGTTACGTGTAAAAAAAGGGAAGTGTCCAGTGCAGTATTAATTATTCATTGATCTATTTATCAATTTAGTTTTTGGTGTGTGTTCCCAGTGTTGGTGATGATGCAGGTGTGTGGGGGTGAAGGCAGCAGGTGTGTCAATCAAGGGAATAGCGTTGAAGGGGTTGCAAAGGATGGGAAGTAAAGAGGCACTGGATAAAAAGATGAAATATTCGTCATAATAAGAATTTAGCTTTAAAATGTTGAGTGGTGTGTTATGAATGTAGTGTAACGGCGGTGACGGGTGCAGGAACATACACTCGGGAGGGGACGCGTGTTAATGTTTGGCTCATAGGACAGAGTTAAAGTTAATGAATGCAAACAGTAATGACGGTGTTACTGTGACATTTATGATTAGGCTCTGCCATTTATTTTAATGATAATTAGTGAACCTGCATTAGTACAGTGATAGGTGTGTTGCAGTGTTCGAGTGACGTGATGGTGTTGCAGGAATATAAAAGAGCGAGTAATGTTAGTCGTTGGAATAAATGAGGATGAGATGCAAGACGCTATATGATAACTATTTCTGAAGGTAAATAATGTCAGCTTATCAAGTGTGTGAGGCGAGGAAGATTGATTAGATGAATTTGGGGAAAAAAGTATTTCAGTGATAAAAAGACGAAGAATCCAAATGACTTGTGCATAATAATAATGTTAAAAAAAAATCAATCGTGGTGTTTAGAGTCGAACCCCTTGAGAGGAATAATCATCAAAGCATCCAATCCTTTGTTGTTCCACCCGCCGCTAGGGAGAACGAGGCAGGGAAAGGAAAAGGTGAATTAACCAAGAGTACTTTATTATTCATCCCTTGGCGTGGTGTGCAAGTTTTCACAATGAGAGCAGTTGAGGGAAAAAATTCCATCAGTGCAGGTGGAGTTGTTTTTCCTTTTCTTTAATAGGAAGTCAAGGACGAAGGACCCTTAGATTGGATTGCTATGATCAAATATTTCCGTATATACACACAAGCATCAAATATCTTCCTCTATTCATTATTAAACAGTATCACACCTCGATAATTTATTACAGTCCTTCTCTCCCACTTATACGTCGAGACCATCAGATCACTTTCCATTACATACAACAGCAGCGTCGATCATACATGAATCAGGTGGAATTGTATGTGTCAATGTTGCCGCTGTAACTTACCATTTGTGTTTCAGATTCCAACTGTATCGCCATTCGACCTTACTAGTGTGTGTGTGTCCTGAGAGAGAGAGAGAGAGAGAGAGAGAGAGAGAGAGAGAGAGAGAGAGGAGAGAGAGAGAGAGAGAGAGAGAGAGAGAGAGAGAGAGAGAGAGAGATTATTATTATCATCATTATCAACATTATTAAGTATTTATAGTCCTTCCTCTCAGGCAGTTTTTCAGTGTCTTCTCAAATAAAAAGAAAATTGAATGCTGATTTGGATGATGATTCCAAAGAATATTTAGTTTTAATCTACTTTTTTGTTTAATTTTTTTTGTCACTTCTAAATATTGTTTTATTCCTCATTTCCTTGGCAGGTTGAACACCAAAAGTTCATATTACTCCCCACGAAATGGCGTGATACAAGTTTAATGATCTGAATGTGAAATTGACTTGGTGGTGGTGGTCGTGGTGGTGGTGGTGGTGGTGGTGGTGGTGGTGTGGACTCTTAACCTTTTAATTCTTCTGTGAGTAGTGTTGTGAAGACGTAGCATTCAAGTTAATTACGCGATTATTAATATTATCATATATATAATTACAGCGATATTCATTTAGTCAACGCAACTCCCACTGAACATTCATTTCCTTATTGAAGTATTAACATTAATTCTGAGAAAACAACTAATCATTCCTACTCCTACTAAGTCATTGCATGTAAGGAGCCTTGTGTTAAGTCAATAAGTTCCTTGTTGTCTTTATGTTCTAGTTATATCAAGGCAACATTTTAAAGTACCTTCATAAGAACAATATTTTATCAGATGACGAAAAAAAAAATCTTTATCGATAATACTAATGTTTTTTTTAATTTATTTATGGTTTCATGTTGGTACAGTTGATTTAGAATGAAATGGTTGTTTGGCAATTAACTTTTACTACCGACATAACATTTTGATTACAATTTAGAACCAGGTGTGGCAGTCATTATATTTGTTGAACTTGTAACTATGTATGGCAGGTGAGTTTTATGCTTCTGAAGGGAAAAAAAATAATCATACACTCATATTCTACTTTAATTAATCTTTTGAGTCTACTGCTGACTCACTAATGCGTAGAAAAACATCAAGAATAAATACCTGTCTGCACCACATTTTTATAGGCATGAAAACTTGGCTGAAAACACATCACACATCACATTGTTAAGTTTAGATAGGAAAACAAAAGGAAATTAATCAATGAATATATGTTGAGATGAAAAATAATGTGAGATTTGGATAGATTTGGTATTATTGATAGTGAGGGAATTGTGAGGGTGTGTTTGTTCTTACTGTAATGCACACTAAATGAGATGAAAATACATTGCAGTTGATAAAAAACGAAAGTGATGGAATATGAGAAAATAGCGAAGGTCAATATCGTAACCTGATCAAAACATTTTATCTGTCTTTCTTTCTTTCTTTCTCTAATTCTTTCTTTAATTCTTTCCTACTTTCTTTCTTGATTTTTTTTTTACTTCCATTCTTTCCTACTTACTTTCTTTCTCTCTTTCTTTCTTTCCTTCCCTTTTTGCTATCCTTTTTTCTTTCCTTTTTTCTACTTCCTTTTTTCCTACTTCCTATTTTTTCCTTATTTCTTTCCAATTTTTTTCTTCTCCTCTCTCTCTCTCTCTCTCTCTCTCTCTCTCCTCTCTCTCTCTCTCTCTCTCTCTCTCTCTCTCTCTCTCTCTCTCTCTCTCTCTCTCTCTCTCTCTCTCTCTCTCTCTCTCTCTCTCTCTCTCTCTCTCTCTCTCTCTTAGTAACAAGGTGAAATGGGTTTTTAAAATGTTTTATTTCAGCACAAGCGGGTGGGCCACAGCTTGCATTGCGTCGAGGGAGGGAGAGGGAAGGGAAGAGGGAAGAGGGAAGAGGTAGAAGGGAGGAGGGGAGGCCGACGGTAGGTGAGTGGCGTGGTGAAAGCAAACAGGAGCAGTACACGAGAGTAACGCAGCTGTGGGTGTTCACTGGGGCGAGAGGAATCCAGGAGGTTCAAAAACATATTCTCCAGCAGGATCAGCCGGTGTTGGTGTTCCGGAGTGTGGAAAGCGAGGTGGTTGGAGCAGATTGTAGCTCCACTGGACTCAACTAAGGAATTTGAATAGCGAATTAAAATATGATGATGTAGAGGTGCATGAAAGGAAGTGGAGTTAGGTAAGGTAAAAGCAAGGCAAAAGGAGTGTTAAGTAATAAGATTAAACGGAATATGACTTAGAACGATGAATAAAGAAGAGAATGAAAAAATACTTGATGTTGTGGGTGTGAGGAAGATCATTATAGGTAAAAACAAATACCAAAACAAATTTAGCAAGATATATAAACAAGAGTGTAGAAAAGAAGTGAAAATGAATACCAGGTTAAAACAGTGATGGATAAAAGATGATTTAAGGAGAAACTAAGGAAGATGGAGTCGAGGCAAGACAGGTGCTGCCATCTCACTGAAGCGTCACTGTGTTGTTGAAGGACACTGACTGACGGAGTAAAAGCACCACTACTGGGGATCCTATTATATAAAAAGATTTAATATACTAAGCGCTGCCGAGGCCATGGCTGCTGAAAATTTATGTTCTTACGGGAGAGAGAGAGAGAAAAAAAAAAATCGAGGAAGAGATAGCCAGCCATTACGTGGGAAATAGGAGAAAAAAAAAAGTACAGCCCCCAGATTATCCCACTTAATGAGGGATAAAACCAGTAGCATCTCCGCCTCGGGGCTCCAAAGACTCTACTGGAAATGGGATCGTGGTATATGGAAGAATAAATGAGAATATGACCTTCACTTTTTGCAGCTTAACCAGACCGTTTGAATAGTATTGAACTTATCCATGTCCTCCAAACTAACCTCAACCTCAACCTCCACCTCCACCAACATCCCTGCTCTTGCTCCTCCTCCCGCCCACCCGCCCGCCCATCCCAGCCTCGTTCCGCCTTAGGGTCCAGCTGTGTCTGGCGTGATAATGTTTGCTCGCAGGCATCTTAGACTCGTTAGGTCGTTGGAAATATGATGGTTGTGTGAGCATTATCGTGTTTATCATGTGTGTGTGTGTGTGTGTGTGTGTGTGTGTGTGTGTGTGTGTGTGTGTGTGTGTGTGTGTGTGTGTGTGTGTGTGTGTGTGTGTGTGTGTGTGTGTGTGTTTCTCTCTTTCCCTCTGTTTTTCTCTCTTTTTCACACACAACACACACACACACACACACACACACACACACACACACACACACACACACACACACACACACACACACATCTACTTTTTCCTCATTTGCCATTACTCCCAATCTAAAGATATTCCCAAACGCATAACATTAAACCCGGCGTAGATGGCGGGGTCTCCTACAGCTTTTATCCTCTACGATCCTCTCACGTTGCCACACAATTTCCTCACCATCAGTATTACGTTAGGTTACATCGCAGACCTAAAGTACCTCAATGTCGCTAGTGTGAAGGGGGGGGGAGGAGGGGAAGAGAGGGGAGGGGAGGGAAGGAAGGGAAGAGACGGGAGGGTGTAAGAGGAAGGGCGTGTGTGTTATGGTCCGTCACTCTTGTCTCCCTTCCCTTCTTCTACTCCCCTTCCCTAGTCAAGCTTCGTTGTCACATCTCACTTTCACAGTTGTTTGTTTTATGTTATGATGTGGTTTTAATAGCATAGAGGAGGAGGAGGAGGAGGAGAGGAGGAGGAGAGAAAGGGGGGGGGTGTCGCTCGTTCCATTAAGAGCCGGGCTGGAAGGTCATTATGTTCATTCAGATCATATGTCAGCTCAGTGTTCCATCTCCCTTAGTTGAGGTGCTGCTTGTCCTCCCCTACCTTGGTTATCCATACCAATACCTCCTCCTCCTCCTCCTCCTTCTCCTTCTCCTTCTCCTTCTCCTTCTCCTTCTCCTTCTCCTTCTCCTCCTTCTTCTCCTATTTTCCTCTTCCTTTCTCATCTCCGTTATCACTTTCCTCTCCTCTCCTCTCCTCTCCTTCCCCGATCATCATCCTTTACCTTCCTTCCTTCCTTCCTTCCTTCCTTGCATAATTCTTCTTGCGTGTCCCTTGCTATAATTTTTCCCTTCGTTACTACTCTTTTCACTTTTTCTCTTCCTTTTCCTCTTCCTTTATTTCTCTGTAATTACTTAGCACAGGATATATTTGAAGGTGTAGAGGGGGTCAATTTGGGGGTGTGAAGGTGGGGAGAGAGAGAGTCAGGTGAGGTGAGAGGAAGATGAATAAGCTGGTAAAAGGTAGAGATGAAATGAAGATTAGAGAAACGTGAGAGAAAAAAAAGAAAAGAGAAAAAATTTATTCTAATTCCTTAAAAAATATTAATCATTTATTAGCTTTGGATTTTGTTTATATTTTGTGTTTGTAAGTTAACCATACTGTCTTCATTTTGTTAGTTTGGTTCAGTAGAATAATTGATGTCAGTTCTTCCTTTGTACTCCTTTGTACTTGTAGGTCTCGTGTATTAGTCTAAGTGAACAGTGCCTCTATCATATTATAACTTACTCTGCATTCATATACTTATAACTATCTTTATTACAACATATTTCAACCGTCATGGCTACGAAACATTGATATTCAGTTTCACATTAATCAAATCATCGCTTTTCAATACTGTATTCTCGTCTGTATGGAATGGACAAGCTTGGGGCGGACTGCTCTACTAAACGCAACTCTTGTACCGACTCTTGCGTGCAGTGGTGGTTGAGGGAAGTGCGTGCAGCTCAACATTATTTATCTCGTCACGAAGCTACGCAATTGAAGGTTATAATTGCGGTTAAGCACGTTATATATACGTTATGTGTATCGTCTGAAACATAGTAAGCATTAATTGTTCCTTAATTTACACTCTGGAGATGATGAAGAACAGAGGAAGGTTAGACAGTGTTCTTCATGCAATATAGAATAAGACCCGTGCACAGGATGGCTCTAATCTCCATAATTCACTTATCTCTCCCCTCCCTCTTTCTCTCTCGTCTCCTTTTACTTACTACATATCAAATAACTTTTTCCTTCTATCTTACCTTACCTTCCCACCTTCTCTGTTCACTTCTCGCCTGCAAGAATACGTATAGTAACAAGATAATGAATGTGTGTGTGTGTGTGTGCAGTGGCGGTCCTGGCATTTCTGGCGCCCTAGGCGAGAATGCCCAGGACCGCCACTGACTATACTTACATTCCAATTCTATTTTACTAAAGCTCAATAGAATGCACGTCTTTTACTCTTTCTTGACTATTCTATACATTTTTGACGTAAACCTCATACTTTTGGAGTTATTGAAAAAAATATGATTTCAGCCAAGGGATGGGAAAACGTATTTTTAGTTAGCTTTTGTTAATATAACAACACAACTCATGAAAATTGGTACCAAGGGGTTCTCGGGCATGCTGATCACGAATCTGAAATTAGATTTGTCATTACTATAATATTTTGTATTTTCCATTTTGTGGCCCGTAAATTCCACTAGAATTGAGGTCGAAGGAGTTTTTTCTCATTTTACTACGTAAATATTAGTCCTACAGGAAAATTGCACATATATAAAGTTATGGAGTTTGATAATATCTATCTCATACTGTCATCAGATTTCCGATAACTCTAATACTTATGAAGAAAATTTAAATTATGTGAAAGATATTATTGCATAATACTTTACACTGCTACATCTTTAATTACTTCCCAATTTCAATTTCCTATAGCTGAATAGAACGAGCGTCTTCTGTTCTTTCTTTTATATTCCATACGTTTTTTACGTAAGCCCCATACATTTCAAGTTATTTCAAAATATATGATTTATGTAAAAAATTCTAAGGGTGTATGTACCCTACAAAATTTCATGAAAATTTCCACACCTCCGAATCTCATGAAAATTGGTACAATGAGGTTTTCAGTCATGCTGAACACGAATCTGGAATTAGTTTTGTCATTATTATAATATTTGGATTTTCCATTTTTTGGCCCGTAAATTCCACCAGAATTGAGGTCGAAAAAGGTTTTTCCCATTTTACTACGTAAATATTAGTCCTACAGGAAAATTGTATAGAAGTTAAATTATGGAGTTTGATAATGTATGTCTCATACTATCATCATCTTTTCAATAACTGAAATACCTATGAAGAAAATAAGAATTTTATGAAAGAAATTAATGCATAATACTTTACACTCCTACATCTATAATTACATTCCAATTCAATCATAGTATAGCTCACTAGAACGAACGTCTCTGTTCTTTCTTTTATATTCCATACTGTTTTTTACGTAAGCCCCATACATTTCAAGTTATTTCAAAATATATGATTTATGTAAAAAATTCTAAGGGTGTACCCTACAAAATTTCATGAAAATTTCCACACCTCCGAATCTCATGTAAATTGGTACAATGAGGTTTTCGGTCATGCTGAACACGAATCTGGCCTTATTTTCCTGATTACTATAATATTAAACTGTATTTCACCCTTGCTTGCCTAATAACAATAATGAAATAACCATTATTTAACTTTAGTGGCTAATGCTGGTTTCATATGACAAAAATACATAGAGATGACCTATCCTAATTCTACACAATTTAACGTATAAGTGTTATTTGGTTTCCATATCTTGAACTGTTAGCGAATTAAAACTGATTAAAACCGATTAAAAGTTACTAAAAGTACTTTTTACATTCCTTCAACTATACTGAGTGGCGGTCTTGGCATTTCTGGCGCCCTAGGCGAGAACATACAAAGGTTGCAAGTGGATTTTCGCTACATTCAGTAACAAAACCGTTGTTACCTAACATTGTTTGCTAAGCCTTGTTAGTGCTGGCAGCGGATTTGTTAGGTTTTATGAGACACTTTTTGTTAGCGTCTGTTAGTAAACATTGCTTGTTAAGGCCTTAATAAAAAGTTACTGATTGTCGTATTACAGCTGACTGACCATGCTGTGTCGCCCCTTGCCACAACTGGCGCCCTACGAGGCTGCCTAGACCGCTTATGTCCAGGACCGCCACTGTGTGTATGTGTGAGAGAGAAAGAAACAAATATAAAAAAGCTACGCAAGTATAACAAGATAAAATATTTCTACAATTTTCTCAGAGTGGAGGGAAATATTTTGAGCCTGTCTTTTTTTATTGGATATATAACGAGGTGCTCATTACCAGTCATTACCTGTCATTACCAGTCATTACCTGTCATTAGGTGGTAAGGTGTCACCTGTGTTCCTCCTCACGCAGGTGTTATGACTGAAAGGAAATAGAGAGAGGAACATTATGACCATTGGATGTGAGGGAGAGGAGGTAGAAGAGGGAATGGAGCAGTGGAAGTTAGAGAAGAGTTAAGGAAAGAGGAGGAGGAGAAGGAGGAGGAGGGGGAGAAGCAAATTGAGAGGCGAAGAGAGAAGAGAAGGAAATTGGGAAACTCGGGGAAGTAAATTTTTATATTGTGTTATGAAGAGGAAATTTGTATCGAAAGAAAAAAAATCTTACGAGTGATAATTCATACAAACAGGGCAGGGCAGGGCAGGGCAGGGCAGGGCAGGGCAGGCAGGGCAGGGCAGGGCAGGCAGGGCAGGGCAGGGCAGGGCAGGGCAGGCAGAACAGGGCAGAGTAGGGCAGGGCAGGGCAGGGCAGGCAGGGCAGGGCAGGGCAGGGCAGGGCAGGGCAGAACAGGGCAGAGTAGGGCAGGGCAGGTAGGGCAGGGCAGGGCAGGGCAGGGCAGGGCAGGGCAGGGCAGGGCAGAACTCAGAACGTTAATAACAACTTCCAAGCGCTGTGCAATGATATATATGACACGCTGTACGTCACACACACACACACACACACACACACACACACACACACACACACACACACACACACACACACCACACACACACACACTCAACCATTCTCTCTTCTTGGAAACACCTTGCCTCACTCTACGTTAAGTCTCCCTTCCATTCCAGCATCATCACCTTTATGAAGGACATCTTGATTATTCCTCAAGCCTCATGTTCTTACGCCTTATTACCTCCTTTTCCCTCTGCCTCCCTCACTGTCTCCTGGGACTTGTGTTTACCTAGTGTCCTCTTGGATCCTCTACCCTCCTCCTCCTCCTCCTCCTCTCCTCCTCCTCCTCCTCCTCCTCCTCCTCCTCCTCCTCCTCCTCTTCCTCTTTCTCCTCTTGGCCGCTGGCGAGGCTCAGATCTGTGTTGAATGGTAAGATTTTGGTCGGTGGAAGAGTGTGTGTGTGTGTGTGTGTGTGTGTGTGTGTGTGTGTGTGTGTGTGTGTGTGTGTGTGTGTGTGTGTGTGTGTGTGTGTGTGATGACTGGCGCCGAGCTGATGGATAGCCTAACATATTGATTTTATCTGTGTTGATAATTCTCTCTCTCTCTCTCTCTCTCGTCTCTCTCTCTCTCTCTCTCTCTCTCTCTCTCTCTCTCTCTCTCTCTCTCTCTCTCTCTCTCTCTCTCTCCTCTCTCTCTCTCTCTCTTTTTATCACGTGTAGTTGTTGTTGTCTTTTATTTTTTCTTATCTCCTATTTTTTCCTTTTCTTTTCTCTATTGTATTCGCTTTATTTTTTCTCTCATATTTTTTCTTCCTTTTTTATTTTGTTTACGATTATTTTTTTCTTACTCTTCTTTTTATTTCCATGTTTTTTTTCTTCTGTGTTTTTCGTGGGAGGGTAGCGGGCACATACCCCCCCAACCCCTACATACCCACCACCTACCACCACCCACCCACCCACCCACCCACCCACCCACCTAACCCCAATGCAAGGAAGTGAGGTTCATTAGGTGATCTTCCTCTAAAAACTTTGGGGTTGGAATACTTGTGTCGTCTATTCACTCGTCTGTTTCTTCCTCTCTCTCTCTTTATTCCTCTCTTCCCTTCTTTCTTAATGTCTTTGGTTCACTTCTCTCTCCTCCTATTCTGGTTTTTATTGTATTTCCTCTTCTTTCTATTTCATTCTGGCCTATTTTTGTGTTTGTCTTCGTTTAAACTATTTCTCTCTTTCACCTTATTTTGTTTTTTTCTTTCTTTCCATATTAATGTTTTCCCCATCCTCTCTAGTTTCCTTTTGCGTCAATGTGTCTCATCTTTTCCCCTCTCTTCTGTGTCCCTAATCATTAATTTTTATTTTATTTCCTTCAGTTTCACATCTTTCATGTTTTTTGTTTTTTTCCTTTCAATTCTTTTTCTTCACGGACCCCAACACATTTTCTCTCCCTTTTATGTCACATTCTTTCCTCTTTCATTTTTTTTTTATTCATATCTATCCTTTCATTTCATTCCCCTCCCCTTCCCTTCCCTTCCCTTCCCTTCCCTTCCCTCTTCCCTTCCCTTCCCTTCCCTTCCCTTCCCTTTCGTTTTTTGAGCACCTTAACACCCCTCTCCCCCTCCCTTCGTCCCCTCAAAAAATAGTCTTGTTTGCGCATCAGTTGAAAACAAATCTGTTGCTAATATGCAATGCTTTGGTGTCCTTAGTTTGTGAACGGCTGTGTTGTGTTGATGACTGACTATGAATGTAAAAGTTGTTGTGTTCAAATGTTTTCTCCCGGTGGTTTCTATGCCTTACATTCTTCGCCTCCGTTACATCCACCTGTTTTTCCAGTCCAGTTTCACTTTTAGGGTTTTGTTTACCTCATTGTTTCTCTGTGAATGCATGCAAAGATATTTAGGCTTTTCTCTTCTTCCTTCTCTTCGTTTATGTTTCTGTTTTGAAGTTTTGTTACTGTTAAATATTTTTTCTTCCCTCATCGTTGATGTGTGGATGCAGTTGTTGGTGTACATAGTGTTGGTTTGTGTCGTGTTTGTGTCTATCGCTTATTTGGTAACTGGTGTACCGTGATGAATGTCTTCTCTTTCATGTTCCCTCATCATGTCCTTGTGTGTGTCGTCTCTCTCTCTCCCTTCTACATCAGTCCTCTCACGTCCTTCGCCATCCAACGCTGCTCAAAGTCATGGAAATATTATCTCGTCTAAAATCACTTATAATATCTCCTTCTTATTAGATCAACTGCCTTGCTTTATTGAACTTGTACTTAATGCATTCAAACTATAACCGACGTGCGTTTCAAACCTTTTCCACACTTCTTCTTTCTCTTATGTGACTCTGTGCTTAAAGCTGAACCGAAGGCCAGGCTGGTGACTCGCTCAAACCCGCCCAGAGACGGTATTACACCAGCTTACGACGTGGAGGCTATTTTGTTAGTGTAATACGTTTGTTGTTGTTACTTTTCCTTGTGTGCTTGTGCTTTCTACGTATTCTAGCACTTGTTTTATATTTGACCTTTTTTATGTTTCCTGAATGTTGCCGTTTCTTAAAGTTTGTTGTATGTCTGCTTGCAAGTGAAAGGCTGATTGGTTGATTTTTATATTGCAATCGTGTTGGTTCTATATTTATGACCTGCACGTAAATAAAAAAAGATTATCTAACAGAGATATATATTTTTCAGTTCTTCATCAGTTCCAATAGATTTTCTCTCTCTCTCTCTCTCTCTCTCTCTCTCTCTCTCTCTCTCTCTCTCTCTCTCTCTCTCTCTCTCTCTCTCTCTCTCTCTCTCTCTCTCTCTCTCTCTCTCTCTCTCTCTCCCGCGTTCCTCTGACAACCTCCCCTCGTCTGGTCTCCTTAACTGCATCATCTCCCCTTTCCCCTCTCGTCTGTGGGCCTCCCTTCCTCCCTTGGGGTCAGGCTAACAGAGGGGAAGAGGAGGGGGGTGCCTAGGGCGGTGCGTAGGAAGGCAGAATGGGAAGGGGAAATGAAAGCATAGATATAAGTGATGAGAGAGAGAAAGAGATAGAAAGAGATAGATATAATGTTTATCAGAGGCTCATGGAAATGTTTTAAATCTATTGTTTTTTTTAATGTATGATCCTAAGGGAAGTTCTAACAGCTTCGTTAAGTCTTTCTATTTCATTTTTTTTTATAAACTATATATCATTCTTAAACAACCTTTCTATTTTTGTAAACATGAAGCAATCAACTGAGCTTAACATTACAAAAGGGCGCTGTTATTATTATTATTATTATTATTATTATTATTTTGTTCATCGTTAGCAAAGGAGTTATGGAGTGAATGTTTGCTTTTGTTATTTTTTCCGAAGTGATGTATTGTTTCCAACATATATGGTGATGATTTTAACATTTCATTTGTACATTTTCCTCTCGGCTATTTGTTTTCCTCCTCCTCCTCTTCCTCTTCCTCCACCTCAGCTTATCTCAGTAGGAAGCACCTCACCCTCACCTCATCCTCAGCCACAGTCCTTTAGTGCAATGCTTTACGTAAACTCATTATGCAAAAGAAAAAAATAATCATTGCAAACATCAACCAGAAATATGTAAATCTACTGACTCAACAACTAGTTTGAACGGAAATGTTTGTGTTCAATTTTTTTTGGTAACTTCAATTTTCTCTCGTTCACTGCCAAGATTTCACGTCTCTATTTTGCTTTCCTGGTCTGTTGTTTCCTTGGTACATAGAGGCTTCCTGTGTCGCCTTGCCTTGCCTTGCCTGCTTGCCTTGCCTTGCCTTGCCTTGCCTGCTTGCCTTGCCTTGCCTTGCCTTGCCTTGCCTTGCCTTGCCTTGCCTTGCCTTGCCTTGCCTTGCCTTGCCTTGCCTTGCCTTGCCTTGCCTTGCCTTGCCTTGCCTTGCCTTGCCTTCCATACACTCACTGCTCTGCTCTCCTCTGCTCTGCCTTCCATTCTTTCTTCCCTCACGTGTCCTCGCCAAGCTTCACCTTAAGCTCTCGTCTCTCCTCCACTTTTTTTCTCCCACTTGAGTTTGTTACACACCTGCACCTTCCCTCACGCCCTTATGTGTAGACTCTTCATGTGTATTTCATTTCTCTCTCTCTGTGTCTCACTTTTTTTTCTTCAATCTCCCTTGCTCCATCTTTGTATGTATTTCTCTCGCTCTGTTTTGGTTGGGAAACTAAAATACACTTAACATCTGTATTGGTATAAGTTTTTTTTAGTTATTTCACGGCAAAAAAGAAGATAGGTATATATATATGTATGAAGCTTTCGACTCTATGATATATGTATACATGTTCTTTCACTTTCACCAAATCATACTTTCCTCAATTTCCTGGCTTGTTTTCAGTAATAATTTTTTCAGTATGGGAAGTAAATGAGACTTTTCTGGCTCACTTTCTACCTTTCCCTCACACGTTCCCTTACAATCTGTGCGTCTTTGTAGAGGATGGCGTTCCATGACTTGTTAGGATGGCTCTGAAGGGAAGACGAGTAGGTGGAATTGGCTTAGAGAGAAAGGAGAAGGGAGAAGAGAAAAGAGAGAAGGGGTGTTGCAGGTACGGGCTGGCGTCTGTCTGTCTGCTTGGAACAAATTACCACCATTTCAGTTTCCCGGTCCAGTTGGTGCCACAGATCCCTCCTGACGAGATGAGATCCTACACACCTTCCTCCTCACAGCATCCCTCCCTCCTTCATCCTCCTCGTCACATCCCTCTTTCACCTCACCTCACCTCACTGTCTCCATATCTCTTTTATCACTCCATCTTTACTTTTTTTTCTTTTTACTCCTCCCACATCTCTCTCTCTCTCTCTCTCTCTCTCTCTCTCTCTCTCTCTCTCTCTCTCTCTCTCTCTCTCTCTCT
>JAPQNM010000020.1:13277034-13282034 GCA_029783475.1 Metacarcinus magister
GAATACACACACGGGGAGGGAGTAATAGGATGCAGCAGCTCTCACTCTACATGTAACGGGCTGAAGGGGACGGGAAGCGGGGTTCTGGGAAGCTTGTTATTAGAGTGTGTTAGGGGACGACTCTGTTATGTGGGGAGAGTGTATCGTGAATTTTGCTAATGATGAAGAGGAAGGGAACGTAACGCTGGATTGGAAGTATTGATGCTGAAGAGGACGAGGAGGATGATTAGGATGAGGAGGAATTTTTAAGATACCACAGTGTTATCTTTCACGGGATGAACCCAAACGCAGTGTAAAATTGGCATCATCAGACTGAAACCTGACACCCTTCCACCGCTACACTCTCAGGTTGGGACGCCTTACTGAGCCTGACGAAGGATTAACGACTTTCAACTTCACTAGCAGTCTTTGCTGAATATTTGATACGTTATTTTATTTACCAATTCAACTTTTAATCAAATAAGAACTCGCACACTCTTTCCCCCGTCCAGATATGGCTTCAATAAGAGGGTTCACATCCGCCCCTGTGTGGTGTTGGTGTAATATAAGAATGTAACTCCACCAACACGGCACTATTACGTAAACAAAGTACAATGTAAGAATGTACATCTCATCAGTTCTCTCGCCCTTTATTGATTTTCTTCCCTCTCTCCCTCTCTCTATGTCTCTTGATATCTTCTGCCTCTATTCCAATGATTGTTCTGTTAACTTGCTGAATATTTGTCTCCTCTCTCCCTTCCTCCCTCCCTCTCCATTGATCTATACATTCCTCTCACATATCTTTCACTCTTTTACTCTTCAAGTCGTTTCACTGTAATTGACAATATGTTCTTAACCAAATCATCCCCATTTTTTCATTTTTGTTTGCAGTGCGTGAATGAACCTTGTTTTTACAAAGCGGTTAATGGCATGAGTGGTGAGTGATTGAGGTGGAGTAAAGAGCCTCATGGTTGGTTAGAGAGCATCAAGGTGTATGATATGCTACGCTATGTTGAACGTGTGCTGGTCCTATAGTGAGGGAGAGTAAAGGTTGTGTGTTGTGTAGTGTGTTGGTAGCGGCTTAACCTGCGGGGTGACTGATGTGGAGTCAGTCCTCAGGGTGATGAAGGAAGGGGAGAGAGAGGGAGCAGAGATGTCAAACGAGGTGCAGGGTAGCTTAGTGGTTGTGTTCCTTACTGAATGAACAGCGTACGGGATGAAGTGGGGAGTGTAAGGACTTAATACAAGTGTTTGAGGATTACCATAACAATATCCTGCTAGATTATGGTGTGTTGAGTTTTATAGTTTTAGTTTTGTTTTTTTATTTGCACGATAATATGTAAAAAAAGGAGTAATTCAATGATCTTTTGCTATACATTTCTAAGTAAAAATGCGAGATAATCGTTAATTGCATCCATTGTTACGTAGAGATAACTTGCTTCACTCAAACCCACATTCTGTTGGACTTATATAGAGTGGATAATTATAAGTGTCTCAATGGATGTGTTGGGCCGAGAACGTCCCCTACAAGTCAGTAAGGAACACACACACACACACACACACACACACACACACACACACAACACACACACACACACACACACACACACACACACACACACACACACACACACACACACACACACAGGATCGTAATTACAAGTTATTATCAAGTGGTGGTGATCTTTTTTCAATAGGAAGGTGTGCATGCATGGATTAGTGGATGTTCGGGGGAAAAATATAATTAATGAGCAAAAGTTGGGCAATAAATTCAAATTAAACGAGAGGACGCATAAAAATGAGGCTTTCAGAGGGGAATGGAGGCCCTTTAGGCTAATGTTATGGTGTCGATGGGTAGTCTCGTGTGTGTGTGTGTGTGTGTGTGTGTGTGTGTGTGTGTGTGTGTGAGGGTGAGGGTGAGGGTGAGGGGGCAGCAGTGGCGGGGTGAGGCAGCGGAATATTCTCTGCATGATAAGTCTCCGGCAGGACATTCTGATTCCAGCGAGTGTCAAGAGGCTGTCGACCTTGATTTAGGTAGTTGCTCGTCCAGGCCTCCGTCGGTCCCGCGGTGCCTCATCACAGCCGTGTTTGCATGCAGGGTGTGTGTGTGTGTGTGTGTGTGTGTGTGTGTGTGTGTGTGTGTGTGTGTGTGTGTGTGTGTGGGTGTGTGTGTGTGTGTGTGTTGATGAGAGGCAGAATAGCAGCAGCTGACCATTACTTCCTTGTTAAAAAAAGTGTCATTTTTGTATATATTAATTCTATGGTGATTATGATGATGGTGGTGATGGTGACCAAAGTGTAATTATAGCTTATTCATTTAATACGTACAAATAAGTGATGTATGATTAAGAAATAGACTAGTCAATATAATAGATGAATAGGTTAGTATTGAGAGAAAAAACACAAAAATTCTGAGATCGCTTGATACATAAAAGTGAAAAAAAATTGATTCACAAATAAACATGAATATAAACATCACTAAATATAGGAAGAGAAATAGAAAAAAAATAATAGATAGTCTACATCTTGAACTTGAAACTCTTAACCTTTCCTTTCTTCTTTTCTCTTCCTGTCTTCTTTTCTCCTCTCCTTGTCGTGGCAGAACTGTTGCTGTCTGTTCTTCCTTTGTACTCCTTTTTACTCCTCCGCCTTGGATTAGGTATGACTGCGAGAAAGGTATTTCCTTATTCACTCGGGCTGCTTCCTCGCGTCTGCAAAGTTGTATAAGACAGGTAGGAGCTCGTCTCTCATGCTTGCTGCTGGAAGGAAACACTTCTGCAAATGTCATTTTTCTGCTGTGTGGAAATACAATCTATCTGTTTCTTTCTATGTGTCTGTCTGTGTTTTATTCTATCTGTCTTAGTCTGTTTACGTCTATGTATGTCTGTTTGTGTGAGTGTGTATGTATGTAGTTTTTATTTATGTGTATATAACTGTGTGAAGGTTTTTTTTATGTACTTATCTGTGTATTTAACTCTCTCTCTCTCTCTCTCTCTCTCTCTCTCTCTCTCTCTCTCTGTCTCTCTCTCTCTCTCTCTCTCTCTCTCTCGCTCTCGCTCGCACACACGCACACACGCACGCAAAAGCACATAAGTTTGGCCAATTCAATTCAATTCAGCTTTTTAAAAATTGGTCAGAGAGAGAGAGAGAGAGAGAGAGAGAGAGAGAGAGAGAGAGAGAGAGAGAGAGAGAGAGAGAGAGAGAGAGAGAGAGAGAGAGAGAGAGAGAGAGAGATTGAGTGCCTAACTGATGGATAGATAGACAGATGAACCGACAGATGTTAGACATAAATGTAATTCATGTTTATTCAGGTGAGTGTTTTAACGAGTGACATCAATGAAATGAATGAAGTGAATTAAACATTGCAGTGGGAGTTTGTGTAGGAATTTTTCTCTCTCTCTCTCTCTCTCTCTCTCTCTCTCTCTCTCTCTCTCTCTCTCTCTCTCTCTCTCTCTCTCTCTCTCTCTCTCTCTCTCTCTCTCTCTCTCTCTCTCTCTCTCGCCCCCAGACACGAATTAAAGTTTTTAAGATAAAGTTTTAGTATTATGGTAGTGATTTGCATTAATTTTGTCATTTCATTGTGCTTCTGTCCTACCACTAAAACAACGAACTTTTGTATGACTCTTTTTACTTATTATTTTTGTTAGTTTTTTGGTAAGAATCAAGGTGGAAATAAGTTTAAATAAAAAGATATTATGGGAGAGAGAAAACAAAATGCATGATTCGTACGTAATTGGCTATTCTCTTCAATTTGTGTGTTGTGTGTGTGTGTGTGTGTGTGTGTGTGTGTGTGTGTGTGTGTGTGTGTGTGTGTGTGTGTGTGTGTGTGATAGATAGTTTGGTGCAACGCGGAGAGACCTGATGCAATAGTTATATATGTCACACTGGCTCCACCTTCCGATACACAAAAACCTGTAATGATTTTCCTATTGAGCATTTGTCGTCCAGGAAGGAGGTCAGGTTCATGTATATTCTCACACCTCAGCTTTGTTATCTTTTATTATCATTATTATTATTTCCTTTATTAATAATTTGTATAAGTATCAAGAAGGATAATTTTTAGTTTTTTTTTGTCATTATACTTCTTCTGTTTGTGACTTGATCAGTGGATGTTTAATTTTTTATTTATTTATTTATTTTTTATTATTGGGTAAGAAGGAACGAGTATTAACATTTGATCTCATATACCGTTTTCTCTTGGAGTGAGTCAGCGTCTTGTAACTAAATGAATATTCTAGTATTAATTTACTCCTTGTTCTCCCACCACAGTATCCTTGCATCGACATTACTCAATTTTTGTAAAGGTTTCTAGATATTGTTTCTCACTTATCAAATTCGCTTCACTCCTGTACCTGTTTGGAAGCACTTAATTAATTGCAAGGTCGTCGTTGGCTTTGCATTTAGAGCACATGAATCACAGTCACACCAAGCAGCTGGCGCGACAATACTCTCATGTTTGCCTTCATCTATAAATTCTTCATCCTTCCACCTGCCTTCATAGCCACGAAGCCTTTGTTCCTTCTCCCTGATTACACCTCACCCCTGCCCCTATGCATCCCTACCGTTCATCTGTACTTACACACACAAACACCCACACACACACTGAAACTTAACCACCAGTGTTTCAAAATTCGTAGCTGTATCATCACTCTCAGACCTCCATCCATACTAAAAAAACACTAACATTTATGATTGAATATAGTTTATGTATTAATTGTTTTGATTCCGATGATAGTTCAAACAAATGGTTAAGCTGTGCACGTGTTTGTATCACGATCCAGACTTGAGTTGAGGCGATAAAACTAACCTGATAATGTTACACCATAATAATTACATACCTAATGATAAATAAGGTAATTATTAAGACAGTAATAAGGCAGTCGTTAGGCCACACTGAATTAATGATCAGGAGATGGCATACATTCATACATCCTTCCTGCAGTACCATAACCTCTACCCACACTTGCACAACACACACGGTAAACACTCATAACATACATTACCCCACTGATACCCGGGTC
>JAPQNM010000020.1:13287034-13289534 GCA_029783475.1 Metacarcinus magister
GGGATGGAGGGCAAGGCAAGGCTGGGCTGGGCGTTTGTATTCTCGCTGTTAAAGGTAGACGTGTTGAGGTGTGTCTATTTGTGGCTGTGACGAGGCTTGCAAGATAGAGTGTGTGTGTGTGTGTGTGTGTGTGTGTGTGTGTGTGTGTGTGTGTGTGTGTGTGTGTGTGTAAGGGGGGAAGGTGTTGTTAGATGATGACTGAATAGATTTTCTTATTGTAACTGTTGTGTGGAAGCTTGTATTATATTTTTGGTGTTGCTGTTGTTAGTGATGATGGTGATGGTGGTGGTAGTTAGTTATATAAATCAACTTGGAGAATTTATCCATGCAATATCCAGGAACATTGGCACATTATTGTTACTTTTCTATATTATCTCATTCTTCTCGCTTATGTTACACACTTACCATTGCATTGCACCACTCTTCTCCTCTCCTCTCCTGGGGCTACGGTGAGCTACGCAATGGGAAAGGAAATGAACTAATCTGCTACCAACCTTTATTCCTGCGTCTCTTAAAATGAACTCCAATCTATCGTCCTCTCCTGGGGCCTCTCCTCGCTTCATACCTTTAAGGACCACTTCTCTGTTGTTACTGTTGCTGCTGTTGTTGTACTCTCATCTAATGCCTTAGTGTCTAGTGGGAGTGTGGTGTTTGACGTCTATAATCCCTTCTTAAATTACTCAAACTTTTTTATTTTTTATTATTTAATCACTTCACTTATAGTCACTTTTCCATTCTTGTTATAATGGAAACTTTGGAATTATGAAGTGTACTTTTTTTCTTCTTCTTCATCGCATGGTCTCTAAATTCGGTTAAGCCCTTTTTTCACATTTTTGAAAAGTATATTCATGTCTTTCAGGAATATATTTTTTGTATGTATATATATTTTTTTGAACACCTCGTCATGTATGTATATTTCGCTCCCCTTCTCCACAACTTTCACACACATGATTCAATATTTATTTTTTTGCCACCCACCCTTAGCATTAAATTTTCAGATGAGCAAAATGTATTGATATATTTTTTCTTTGCCTAAAATATTTCCTTCACCATTTTTTTTTTTGTTTAGTTTCCTCATCGCATCCTTGCTATATTACTGCACATAACTGAATTATTTGGGAAGAATATGAGTTTGTTTTCCTTGATTTGATGCATTGTTTAAATTGATATTATTAACAGGAAGTTGTTATCTCACCAAGAATCTTTGTCTGTTGAAATACACATCGTCTGTGGTAGAATATTTATTGTCTTCAGGTTATCCCATTTTTTCCCTTCTGTTCTTTGTCCTCGCGGTTATTAAGTAAAGTTTATAAATATTTTACATAATCAAAACCAAAGATAATATAATAATACACAATCTTATCTGCCCCGCGTTATGACAAGGCATCACCACAACTTTAACTAAATATTTACATGAAAGAGAGGTAAACTTTTTTCTTTTCCTCCCCGTCATTAATCCTCGAGACATTCCTTGTTCCCTGATAAGCAAGGTGGCAGTGTGCTTTGTATTTTCTCTCGGGGAATAATCTCGCTCCAGGCTTTCATAATTTCGTGAGCGTCGCGAGCTCCTCATCTCATAAGCCCTGGAGCACCTTCGCAAAGATTTGATGAGGCAGCTGATCTTTCCCGCGTGAAACACAACGGGAGGCGCTGAGACACTCCTTGGCACTGCTATTGAGAACTATTGAAAAGATCTTTTGACCAAATATATTGCTTCCTATCAGCTGCTCTCTCTCTCACTCTCTCTCTTTTTTCTCTCTCTTTCTCTCAGTTTATGCATTATACTGATTCTTATTGGGTAAATGAATATTGTTTGTTAATTTATCTGGAAAAAATCGATTATATATCAAGAATTTAAAGTTTTGTGGACCAGTCAATCTCATATTTTTTGGAGTCATAAATTATAGCTGGACTTTTTTTTTATATTTACTCTCGATTTCTTTGCATCTGAATATTTTCCTTTAATCTGTCTGTGATCTTTTGCTATTTCATCTCTTTCATCTTTGGTTCATCCTTTTCCTCCTTCCTCTTTTTTTTTCTTCTCTCTCTCTCTTCTCTTTTTATCTTCTTCTCTTTTAATCGTACGTCCATTCCCTTGGTTCTCATTTCTCATTCTCTGTGATGTTCTCCCTTCCCGTTCTTCCAATATTTCTAGTCCCATCACATTTATTCTCATTAATCTTCTTAGTCCTCTTTCCTCTTTAATCTCCTTCAACTTTTGCTCTTTTTTTCCCTCCCTGAACCCAAGACGGAGCATCCCCACGACTCTCACAGTCAGCAAGTTTCCATTCTACCACTCACCCCATCCATCTCTCTCTCTCTCTCTCTCTCTCTCTCTCTCTCTCTCTCTCTCTCTCTCTCTCTCTCTCTCTCTCTCTCTCTCTCTCTCTCTCTCTCTCTCTCTCTGACCACCACATGCCCATCAGTCTTCTAACTTCGTGAAACTTGTGGCTGTTTATCACCTAATTTGTGCCACCGTAGACACATCGACGCTGCTGCT
>JAPQNM010000020.1:13294534-13296201 GCA_029783475.1 Metacarcinus magister
AAAATAAATATTAATGATAAAAATAAATATTAATGATAAAAATAAATATTAATGATAAAAATATATATTAATGATAAAAATATATATTAATGATAAAAATAAATATTAATGATAAAAATAAATATTAATGATAAAAATAAATATTAATGATAAAAATAAATATTAATGATAAAAATAAATATTAATGATAAAAATAAATAATAATGATAAAAATAAATATTAATGATAAAAATATATATTAATGATAAAAATATATATTAATGATAAAAATATATATTAATGATAAAAATAAATATTAATGATAAAAATAAATATTAATGATAAAAATATATATTAATGATAAAAATAAATATTAATGATAAAAATAAATAATAATGATAAAAATAAGTATTAATGATAAAAATATATATTAATGATAAAAATATATATTAATGATTAAAATAAATATTAATGATAAAAATAAATAATAATGATAAAAATAAATATTAATGATAAAAATATATATTAATGATAAAAATATATATTAATGATAAAAATAAATATTAATGATAAAAATAAATATTAATGATAAAAATATATATTAATGATAAAAATATATATTAATGATAAAAAATAAATATTAATGATAAAAATAAATATTAATGATAAAAATAAATAATAATGATAAAAATAAATATTAATGATAAAAATAAATAATAATGATAAAAATAAATAATAATGATAAAAATAAATATTAATGATAAAAATAAATATTGATGATAAAAATAAATATTGATGATAAAAATAAATATTATTGATAAAAATAAATAATGATAAAAATAAATAATGATGATAAAAATAAATAATAATGATAAAAATAAATATTAATGATAAAAATAAATATTAATGATAAAAATAAATATTAATGATAAAAATAAATATTAATGATAAAAATAAATATTAATGACAAAAATAAATAATAATGATAAAAAATAAATATTAATGATAAAAAATAAATATTAATGATAAAAATCAATAATAATGATAAAAATAAATATTAATGATAAAAATAAATATTAATGATAAAAATAAATATTGATGATAAAAATAAATATTGATGATAAAAATAAATATTGATGATAAAAATAAATATTGATGATAAAAATAAATAATGATGATAAAAATAAATAATGATGATAAAAATAAATAATGATGATAAAAATAAATATTAATGATAAAAATAAATATTAATGATAAAAATAAATATTGATGATAAAAATAAATAATGATGATAAAAATAAATAATGATAAAAATAAATAATAATGATAAAAATAAATATTAATGATAAAAATAAATATTAATGATAAAAATAAATAATTATGATAAAAATAAATAATAATGATAAAAATAAATATTAATGATAAAAATAAATATTAATGATAAAAATAAATATTAATGATAAAAATAAATATTAATGATAAAAATAAATATTAATGATAAAAATATATATTAATGATAAAAATAAATATTAATGATAAAAATAAATAATAATGATAAAAATAAATAATAATGATAAAAATAAATATTAATGATAAAAATAAATATTAATGATAAAAATAGGAGGAGATGGAGGAGGAGGAGGAGGAGGAGGAAGAGGAGGAGGAGGAGGAGGAAAATCTAGAAGGTG
>JAPQNM010000002.1:0-2500 GCA_029783475.1 Metacarcinus magister
GTCTTCTCACGCCCTTCTCATTCTCTCTTCCTCTTTCCTTCTCCCCTCTCCACCCCCCCTCCTCCTCTCTCCCTCTCTCTCTCCCTCCCCTCCCCTCCCCCTCTCCCCCCCCCCGCCTCCTCTCCTTTCCTCTTTATTCCTCTCTCTCCCCTGTCCGATACGGCCGTATGAGCGCACTAAGACGATCTCCTCTCTCCCTCTGTCCTCCTCTTCTTTCCCCTTTTCTGCTGCTCAATCTCCCCTCTCTCTTCGCCCACCTCTCTCCTCTCTCCCCTTTCTCTCAATTCCCCCCCCTATTCACTTTTTTAATCAGAAGTACGTCCCCCCCTATCCGCCCACATATAGCCTCACCTATCCTAGACTTGGTAATTAGGAAACACAGGAGAGAGAGAGAGAGAGAGAAGAAAAAAAATTTTGCTCATACTTCCTTGTACATTACTTTCATTTACTTATATATTTCCTTATTCTTCATTTATCTCACATTACTATTCTTCCCTTCTTCGTTGGCACGTGGGCATCATCAAGGTGTCCCGCTCAGGTGTACATACTCGTTAATCATGGCCTCACCTGTGCTAATGAAGGCGGCGCACGTGGTAATTACAGCCTCAGGTGAGTTAATTAACGTGTGAAGGTGTAGGCAGGTAACTGATGCGAAAAGTGCGTGGTGCCGCCTAACCTTGCTAGTGCTTGGGATTCTATGTTAAAAAAAATATATATAACTTGCTTGGAAATAACCTAACCTAACCTAACCTAACCTAACCTAACCTAACCTAACCTAACATAACATAACATAATCTAACCTAACCTAACTTTCTCTCGTGGGTGTATTAACCTTGCTGGTGCTTGTGATTCTATGTTAAAAGTATATACATAAATTGTTTGGTAGTAATCTAATCTAATCTAACTTAACCTAACCTAACCTAACCTAACCTAGTCAGACATATCCTAATCTAATCTAACCTAACCAAACCTAATATAATACAATCTAACCTAATCTAATACAATATAACCTAATCTAATACAACCTAACCTAACCTAACCTAACCTAACCTAATCTAATCTAATCTAACCTAACTTAACCTAACCTAAGTAAGTTCCAACGTGAAAACAAAATGAATGAAGAAACGAAAGAGTCAGTGATCGGGTGGCAAAAATCATAGTTGTTGTTTTTTTCTTCTTAGTATTATTTCGAAATTGTTAGCGTGAAAGAAAAAAAAATGAACCAAACTTTGAAGAACGTAAACGATATATATTTTTTTTTAATTTACGTATATACATTTTCTTTTTTAAATATATTCAAGTCTGACAAATCTGTAACGGACGTGAACCTGCATCATAGCATTGGAAGCAGGAACGTAGCTTAACATTCTCTCTCAAAAACTCGCAAGAAAAGTAATCCAGCTTAAGTTCATGAAAGCTCAATGACACATCTTCAGAGTTAAGCCTAAGAGAGGTCAGTGAGGGTGGTGTGGTGTGGTGTGGTGTGGTGGGAAGAAGACTCCAGCAACACCACTACACCACACACCATGACCAGGGTGTAGGAAAGGGTCAAGATACATGTGTTTCTCTATGCATGAAGACAAAAGATAGTGTGATAAACTCTCTCTCTCTCGCTCTTTGTCAGATTGAATATAAAGAGAAAGACTACAGTTTAATATGTTGATGTATGGTTAATATTATAAAGAGTCTCTGGTTTAAAATGTTAGTATTATAAAGCAAGAGTTTCCATTTGAAGATGTTTATACAAAGCTGATATTATAAAGAGAGACTTCAAATTTAGAATGTTTGATATAAGAATGATATTAGATAGAAAGTCTCCAGTTTAGAATGTTTTATGTAAAATTGATAGTATAGTTTTGGCGCCAAGGAGACATTCTATAAACGTAGTGGAACAGTCTATCTTCTTTTGTTTTATCCAACTTCCTATACGACTTCCACTCTTCACAAAAGGGTTCAGGGAAAAAAATAATAATACCAGGTCATTCCAGGAACTCGTAACTCTTTCTGCTTTTTCCTCGAATCATATCACAGCAGAATGTTTTTATATATATTTTTTTTTCTATTCTAATTGCAGTCATTACCTTCCCTCCATGTACGTGTGAATTAAATATCAAAATAGAAAATATATAAATAATAATAAATGTAAGTAATTTGTTCCTTTTGATTACTAGGTGAATATTCCATCTTTTATATTTTATTCTTCACTGGTAATTAAAAGAAAAACAAAAGAGCATCGGGTCTCCATGTCATTGTTTTGAACGGCATACAACTACATTTTTTCTTTCTTTCTTTCTTTCTTCCTTTCTTTCTAACAAGACTAATTCACACATACATACACACATACATACATACACACATAGGTATGCATATTCATAATAGTGTTGCGTCTCGAGCAATATAAACAAACAAGAACAGTCTCATCATCATCATCATCATCATCATCATCATCATCATCATCATCAACTCGTGACCCGCACATGACACTGAGGGGACGAGGAGA
>JAPQNM010000002.1:12500-20000 GCA_029783475.1 Metacarcinus magister
TTCTCTTTTAAAATTTCATCAAATCATAAACGTATTAACAAGGGAAAGAAATGGATTGATAAGCGAATTTGGGTTGACATTCGATAAATTCAACAGGACATCTTTTAACTTTTCCCCCTTTGCGGCACCTCAGAGGCGGGATGTTATGCGGTGACCTGGTCTTATAGGAGTCAAGATTGGCGTCCTTTGCTTCCCCTCCCGTGCCCTTCTGTGTCCTCCTTCAAGAATGACGTTAGGCCTGAGGATTCTGCTCACTCCTAGCCACCTTTTTGTGCCCTGATTCGTGATGGACGGTCAGGCTTCTTAGGGACTTGTGAGGAGGAGTGTGTGTGTGTGTGTGTGTGTGTGTGTGTGTGTGTGTGTGTGTGTGTGTGTGTGTGTGTGTGTGTGTGTGTGCGTGTGTGTGTGGCTTCCTTCTATGTTGTGTATCCTATAATGATGCGTCCCTCCTGACTGGCTAGCTTTAGAGTGGACACCTGCTGCCTGTGGTTTCCTGTTGACTTCCCTTCCTTCCTTCCTTCCTTCCTTCCTTCCTTCCTTCCTTCCTTCCTTCCTTCCTTCCTTCCCCAGTGCAGGTAAATGATTCTCAAGAAGATGATGATGATGGAGTGATGAGTTGAGACGTAGGCATTCTTGTGTCACACTGAAGGTTGGGTGGAATTGATCATCCATTGTTAGTAACTGTCGAGGTTCACTGGCTACCCTGACCAAGCCTAATGGGGCGTGAATTTCAACGAGGCTCAGTGTGGTTGGTTCAGTGAACTCTTCTACTATTTGGGAAATACTGCGTTACTCTCACGGATGTAAGAATGTTAAACAGTGGTGGTGTAGCCTTCTCCCACGTAGGAGTAAGGTACAATTATGGGGGTGAAGTCTAAGCTCCGCCCACTAAGAGTTAGATACAAATATAAAAGTGACGTTTTATTCATTTACTTCATTTCTGCGTGAAAACATTACACATTTTTATTATTTTTAAGTGGAAGTAATAACCATTTATTACGCTTGTTTTCTCACTTTTCTTTACAATTTCCGTGCTATTATTATTTTCTTACTACATTGCAACGCTTCCTCTTCCGGCCAGCTTTGCCTGGAGGGAAGGGTGGGTGGGGAGGAGCCTTCCACTTTGCTGTCATCTTTGTTTCTAATATGTAGATACTATAGTGGCAGAGCGTAGCCACACGGACAGCCTCGTTTGGTCTAGTAGGACTATTGCTGTCGGTTCTTCCTTTGCACTCCTTTCTACTCAGAGTTAACTACAACCCAGTAACAGATCTTAGTAAATCAACTCGTTTTTTTTTTCAATTGGCCAACCTTCTCGTTTCGTATCTGTCAACAACCTGTCTTATTGCGTCTGTTGTCTGTACTGATCAAACCACTTCCCGGACGAGACAAATCAGAGCAGCAACATTATCTATTACCCAAACAAAACGTATAGGAAGAAAGATGCATCACTTCAAAGGCGTGGAATTTACTTAAAATACTGTTATCACGTACTACAATCAAGGAACGTTTACCTGCTCCACAAACTTACGATTTCCTGGCGAGAATTGAAATAAAAAATAAATAAATAAAAAGAATGATACGAAATGATGAAAAAAAGAAATAGTAATGTTATCTTGCGTGTCACAACGTATAATTTAGCTGATAACACATCCAGTCAGTCATAGAAATAAAAAAAACAGAAACTGAAACCAAGGAGAAAATAACACAAAAATAATACACTTTTGAACGCCATCTAGCGGTAGGATTTAGAATGACTTAACACAAAGACCACACCGAAGCGATCTAAAGGGAAACAGGTCACAAGAAGGAGAAGACGAGACGAAGAAGAAGAAGAAGAAGAAGAAGAAGAAGAAGAAGAAGAAGTTTCCAATCTCAAGTTAAATTGGTCCTAATGAGGCAATCTACCTCCTCCTTTAATGTGGGTAATAGAGGACAAACTTAACTCAAAAAAAATGTTCCAAAAAGTCGTAGTAAACATGATAGACTAATAATGTTATGATAGCCAATTTATTTTCCCTGCTGTGACCCTCCTACCTAAAAAAAAAAAAAATAATAATAATAATAAATAACACTGTCTTTCACCCAACCTTTCCTATTCAATTATTAACAGTTGTAATAAATCTATATAATAACGCCAGGAGCTTTACAAAAAAAAAAAAATAAGTCCACTATAAAAATATTCCAATATACTCATTTGTAATTTCTAGTATAATTATATCTCCTAATGACCTCCACCCCTCCCCCCCTTGTAGCCAGTTTAATTAAGGCTACAGAACCACATAGTTAAGGAGGAATATCGTGGGTGAATGAAGGGAAGACAAATTCAAAAATGAGGGAAAAAAAAAAATAGACGAGGAAGGAAGAGGAAAGAGGAAGAGTGAAGAGAAATGTGGAAGATACGAAGGAAATAAAAGTAATAATAATAATAATAATAATAATAATAATAATAATAATAATAATAATAATAATAACAACAATAACAATACTTGGTTACGTATACAAAAGGCGTAAAATTGCTTTAAGTGTGTATGTGATTTGTATAGCAAGGAGGTAGTACTCTCTCTCTCTCTCTCTCTCTCTCTCTCTCTCTCTCTCTCTCTCTCTCTCTCTCTCTCTCTCTCTCTCTCTCTCTCTCTAAACAACCACCCTTCTCTCCCTCTCAAGAACATTCCCATGCCTCCCTTCCCCTATTTCACTCCCTTACTCTTCCTCTCTCTTCCCAAGCACTCTCTCCCTCCCTCCCTCTCCTCTCTCCCCTTCCTCCCTCCCCTTCCACTCCTCTTCCTCCACCTAAACAGGGCCATCTCTACCCTGCCCGAAACCCCTACAAGGTCAAATAACACTTCTCTCCCCTCTTTTCCTCTCCCCTCTCCCCCCCTCCCCACCCTCCCTTTTCCTCCCCTCTCTCACCCTCCTTCCTTGTTTCCTTCCTCTCTCTCCCCTTCTTTCCCAGCTTTCAAACATAACCATCTTGTTCACACTGAAGGAAGATGGCCCCCTCTCTCTCTCTCTCTCTCTCTCTCTCTCTCTCTCTCTCTCTCTCTCTCTCTCTCTCTCTCTCTCTCTCTCTCTCTCTCATTCTCATTCTGTTTGAGTCATTAGTTAGATGCTCACTTATCTATATAATCTCTCTCTCTCTCTCTCTCTCTCTCTCTCTCTCTCTCTCTCTCTCTCTCTCTCTCTCTCTCTCTCTCTCTCTCTCTCTCATGCTTGAATCATCAGTTATACATTCCTTATTTATCGCATCTCTCTCTCTCTCTCTCTCTCTCTCTCTCTCTCTCTCTCTCTCTCTCTCTCTCTCTCTCTCTCTCTCTCTCTCTCTCAGATACCTTCGAAATCACTTCACAGCCATCGATGTGAGAGGAGACAAAAAAAGAACAACAAGAAGAAGAAGAAGAGAAAGAAGAAGATAAAATAACAGTTAAAATATAGGGGAAGTTTAAGAGTAGAAGGAGAAGGAGGAGGAGGAGGAGGAGGAGGAGGTGGAGGAGGAGACCACTGCTTCATTGCCTCTCTAGAATTAATGATAGTTTCAAGGCCACTAACCCTACACGCTGCACACACCCTCGTAGTAGTAGTAGTAGTAGTAGTAGTAGTAGTAGTAGTAGTAGTAGTAGTAGTAGTAGTAGTAGTAGTAGTAGTAGTAGTAGTAGTAGTAGTAGCAGTAGTAGTAGTAGCAGTAGTAGTAGTAGTAGTAAAGCAAAACAAATGGGTAGCAATAAGAGAGACAGAAAAGAAAGTTCATGAGTAATTGATGAGTACACAGTAGTAGTAGTGGTGGTGGTGGTGGTGGTGGTGGTGGTGGTGGTGGTGGTGGTGGTGGTGGTGGTGGTGGTAGTAGTAGTAGTAGTAGTAGTAGCATCCTAGATGGAGGTTCAGAAATGACTGCGTACATACTAACATACATAACCCTTTTAAAAACAGCGTCACACACACACCACCACCACCACTACCACCAACCCTACCCCTACCACCACCACCACCACCACCACCACCACCATCATCACCACCATCAGGGCAGAGGAGGAAAGGAAGGAAGGTGATTGAGGGGCCTTGACGTACGTGTGTGTGTGTGATGTGTGTGTGTGTGTGTGTGTGTGTGTGTGTGTGTGTGTGTGTGTGTGTGTGTGTGTGTGTGTGTGTGCACCTGGTCACGACAACACATAAAGAGGAGGTGAGAGAATTGAAGAGAAGAGAAAATTTTGATATATATACAAAAAAAAAAAATAGAAGATAATTATGAGGTATAGAAGGAACGCAAAGCAGGAGGAAGAGAAAGTAAGATAAAGGAGGAAAGATAGAGGAAAAGGAAGGAAGAGATGAGATAAGGAGGGGGAAAATAATGACCACCCGTAACATTGGAGAGAATTAAAAAGAAAAAAAAAATAATAATAATAATAATAAGGAGGAAAATAAACAAGGAAATACACGAGGAAAAACTAATTCTCGGTTTCAATAACAGTCTCAAACGTGGTTCATACAAGTTCCTCCGGTCATTCACTCCACACAGGTGACATCTAACCATCAACAGTACACACACACACACACACAACACACACACACACACGTACACACACACACACACACACAGGCATGCATTTAATAGGTGACATGGTTGATCTGAGCTGGGTTTGTTTACAATATTCGTACCCTGACTCTATTCTTCTATACTCTGATCTCACTTATATTATACACGTACTATTTTGCTATGAAAACTATACGTATTGATATAACTTTTAGCTCCTTCTACTGTTGTGTTAATAGATTAGAAGATATTTTATTGTTTTTATAAGAGATTGAAGAAATATTTTGATGATTCTACATGTACACACACACACACACACACACACACACACACACACACACACACACACACACACACACACACACACACACACACAGGTATTCCAGGCCCTAATTACCAACGTGTTCACCTGTCCAATACCTTCCTCTTATCTGTTTTGACCCACTAACGTTAAATATTTGTTTGTCTGTTTGTCTGTCTATCTGTTTGTCTGTTTGTCTGTCTGTCTGTCAATATGTATGTGTTTTTTTCTGTCTATTTTCTTTCTTGATTTATTTTTGTCTGTCTATTTTCTTCTTATTTATTTCAATCTGTCTCTCTTCTGTCATTCTGTTTCACTTATATTTCCATCTTCCTTTTCTCTACAATAAATGATCTATATATATTTTTTATTTTATTTATTTATTTACATCTATAAATTTCTGACCGTCTACGTAGATTAAATTTGCTCTCTCTCTCTCTCTCTCTCTCTCTCTCTCTCTCTCTCTCTCTCTCTCTCTCTCTCTCTCTCTCTCTCTCTCTCTCTCTCTCTCTCTCTCAGACACTCGAAGGACCTTGCAGATACCTCGCTTGTTTATCCTTGTCGTCCACTTGAAGAAGAAGAAGAAGAAGAAGAAGAAGAAGAAGAAGAAGAAGAAGAAGAAGAAGAAGAAGAAGAAGATGATGATGATGATGACGAAGAAGAGAATACCATAGCACATAAAACAAGAGAGAGAGAGAGAGAGAGAGAGAGAGAGAGAGAGAGAGAGAGAGAGAGAGAGAGAGAGAGAGAGAGAGAGAGAGAGAGAGAGAGAGTGTAGGAAGGAAGGAAGAAGGGACACAGAGGAAAGAAGTCCTCAAAGTGTGGAGAGATGGGAAAAAGGAGGAGGAGGAGGAGGAGGAGGAGGAGGAGGAGGAGGAGGAGGAGGAGGAGGAGGAGGAGGAGAGAAGAAATATGAGAAGCTTCAGAGAGAGTGAGAGTGAGAATGAACGAGAGAGAGAGAGAGAGAGAGAGAGAGAGAGAGAGAGAGAGAGAGAGAGAGAGAGAGAGAGAGAGAGAGAGAGAGAGAGAGAGAGAATCACACACACTGAAATATCAAAATCACGAAAAATGGAAGAAAAAAAAAAGGAAATTCAAAAATGGAGAAATAGGTTAGAGGATGAGGAGGAGAAGAAGAGGAGGAAGAAGAGGAGGAAGAAGAAGAGGAGGAGGATTGGAGACACCATTAGAACTATCTTCCCTCTTATCTTCCTCCCGACAAAGGTTAGTCCTACCCAACCCCCCCTCCTCCTCCTCCTCCTCCTCCTCCTCCTCTTCTTCCTCCTCCTCCTCCTCCTCCTTCCACACTCACTGATGACCTATGAGCACGACTTCAGGGTAATTTTTTTTTTTCTCTCTCTCTCTCTCTCTCTCTCTCTCTCTCTCTCTCTCTCTCTCTCTCTCTCTCTCTCTCTCTCTCTCTCTCTCTCTCTCTCTCTCTCTCTCTCTCTCTCTCAAGATTTAGACAAAGATATATGTAACTATGAAAATATATAAGTACATAAATAATAATAATAATAATAATAATAATAATAATAATAATAGTAATAATAATAATAATAATAATAATAATAATAATAATAATAATAATAATAATAATAATAATAATAACAAAAAGAAAGATGATAAAAACAATAAGTGAAAGAAGATGCAGTAAACAAGGTATAGAGAGAGAGAAGGAAGGAAGGAGAATCAAAACCCATTAACGAGGAAGAGAAACAAAAGAGCATCAACAAACTATAAACACCATAATATAAACATCCACTTTACCTTAGCCAGTCCTGCCGCTGCGCCATGTTCTTCTTTCTCTCTTCTGTATATTTTCTTTTCCTATTTATTACCTCACGAGTAAGAACTTTGTCACTTGAAAGAGAAAACACACACACACACACACACACACTCTCTCTCTCTCTCTCTCTCTCTCTCTCTCTCTCTCTCTCTCTCTCTCTCTCTCTCTCTCTCTCCAACTTATTATCTTTTCTTTCAACAATATTTCGTCTTTAAACACTTGTTACTCCGATTGTATTTTGTTTTCTATAAATTTCATTCACTTTCCTCTATTTTCATTTTTTTTTCACATCACTGAGTCTTCTTCATCTTCATCTTGTTGTAGTCTTCGTTATTTCCACATCACTTAGTATTATTATTCTGTTCGCTCCTCCGGCTCGTACAGATGCAGGAAACTCTGAAATAACAACAACAATAACAATAAGAACAACAATAACAACATAAATCTACCATAACATTGCGCATCCAGACCATCATTTGTTTTTTAAAAGGAGCGGGCGGCCATAGCAGTTACTATACAATATTTCACCTTCCTTCCCGCTGCTTACATATCCTTGACCACCCTCAGTACCCCGCGGGCTTCTAACAGACAGACTATACCTTCCTGCTGTGTCTTTTTTTTCTTTCTACCTCGCTACAACCCGGCAGGTGCGAGACACATCAAGGTAAACTATGAAACACTATGCCTGAACTGTTCTTTTTACCGCCTTCCTACCTTACCTTACCCTACAGACATACAGACAGACAGACATTCACCCTTGCTCTTTGCGGAAGTAACTCTCTTGGTATAATAGTACTTTCTTTTTTTGTGAGTGCGTGGTGGTGGTGGTGGTAAGGAGGAAGGAGTAGTATTTAGCGGTTTTTTTTTTTTTTTTTTTATCGTTTT
>JAPQNM010000002.1:25000-27500 GCA_029783475.1 Metacarcinus magister
AAAAATAAATATTAATGATAAAAATAAATATTAATGATAAAAATAAATATTAATGATAAAAATGAATAATAATGATAAAAATAAATATTAATGATAAAAAATAAATATTAATGATAAAAAGAAATATTAATGATAAAAATAAATATTAATAATAAAAATAAATATTAATGATAAAAATAAATATTAATGATAAAAATAAATATTAATGATAAAAATAAATATTAATGATAAAAATATATATTAATGATAAAAATATATATTTTTATCATTAATATATATTTTTATCATTAATATTTATTTTTATCATTAATATATATTTTTATCATTAATATATATTTTTATCATTAATATTTATTTTTTATCATTAACATATATTTTTATCATTAATATATATTTTTATCATTAATATTTATTTTTATCATTAATATTTATTTTTATCATTAATATATATTTTTATCATTAATATATATTTTTATCATTAATATTTATTTTCATCATTATTATTTATTTTTATCATTAATATTTATTTTTATCATTAATATTTATTTTTTATCATTAATATATATTTTTATCATTAATATATATTTTTATCATTAATATATATTTTTATCATTAATATTTATTTTTATCATTAATATATATTTTTATCATTAATATTTAATTTTATCATTAATATTTATTTTTTATCATTAATATATATTTTTATCATTAATATTTATTTTTATCATTAATATTTATTTTTATCATTGATATTTATTTTTATCATTAATATATATTTTTAGCATTAATATATATTTTTATCATTAATATATATTTTTATCATTAATATTTATTTTTATCATTATTATTTATTTTTAACATTAATACTTATTTTTATCATTAATATTTATTTTTATCATTAATATATATTTTTATCATTAATATATATTTTTATCATTAATATATATTTTTATCATTAATATTTATTTTGATCATTAATATTTATTATTATAATAATAATATTTATTTACTCCAACAGCAACACTTCCTTAACATGTATTATTATTAATTTCAAAACCTTTAACTTCAATACAAGTTTTTGTGGATTTGTGATGAAAATGGATTCGTGAAATTTTTGGCCCGAAGATTTCCACCAGAATTTGAGTCCAAAATAGTTTAGTCATTTTACAAGTAAAGTATTAGTCCTACAACAAAGATGTATAGAAACAAAGTTGTTCAGCTTGACAAGTTCTATCTGATGCTGTCATCCGTTTGTAAATTACTCTTTTGGTTTAGGAGAAAAATGTAATTAAGTAGAAGTTTCGTGTAAAATACAAATATATCAATATCTCCATTACTTACATTCTAATTACATTCTAGTAAAGCTCAAAGGAACGGGCGTCTCCTGCTCTATATTTACTATTACGAATGTGTTTTACGTAAACCTCATACTTTTCGAGTTATATTGAAAAACATGATTTCATGAAAACAATCTAAGGTGACACCCTCGAAAATTTCGTGAAAAATTTCCACACCTCAGAATTTCATGAAAATTTGTACCTAAAGGTTTTCAGTCAAACTGAACACGAATCTGGACTCAGTTTCATCATTACTATAATATTAAACACTATATACGCATGTGTGATACGCCTAAAACTATTTATTCTCTCTATTTATCTCTATCTCTATCGCGCTCTCTCTCTCTCTCTCTCTCTCTCCCTCTCTCCAAACTCCTACAGCAAAATCATAATATTCTCCCCCTCCTCCCCCTCCTCCTCCTCCTTTGTGTCTTCCTTCTTAAATAGTCTTCAGTGGACCAATTAGCCTCAATATTTATTTTTATCATTAATATTTATTTTTATCATTAATATTTATTTTTATCATTAATATTTATTTTTATCTTTTATATTTATTTTTATCATTAATATTTATTTTTATCATTAATATATATTTTTATCATTAATGTATATTTTTATCATTAGTATTTATTTTTATCATTAATATATATTTTTATCATTAATATTTATTTTTTATCATTAATATATATTTTTATCATTAATATATATTTTTATCATTAATATATATTTTTATCATTAATATTTATTTTTATCATTAATATATATTTTTATCATTAATATTTATTTTTATCATTAATATTTATTTTTATCATTAATATATATTTTTATCATTAATATATATTTTTATCATTAATATATATTTTTATCATTAATATTTATTTTTATCATTATTATGTATTTTTATCATTAATATTTATTTTTATCATTAATATATATTTTTATCATTAATATATATTTTTATCATTAATATTTATTTTTATCATTAATATATATTTCTATCATTAATATTATTTTTATCATTATATTTATTTTTATCATTAATATTATTTTTATCATTATATATATTTTTATCATTAATATTTATTTTTATCATTAATATTTTTTTTTCATTAATATATATTTTTATCATTAATATATATTTTTATCATTAATATATATTTTTA
>JAPQNM010000002.1:47500-53671 GCA_029783475.1 Metacarcinus magister
AGAGAGAGAGAGAGAGAGAGAGAGAGAGAGAGAGAGGGGGGGGGGATACTATACCATGACAAGCCCCATTTTGATCAGCAATTTGGTTTTGTTGTCCTCACATCGATCACACATTAATGATAATCACACACACACACACACACACACACACACACACACACACACACACACACACACACACACACACACACACACTACTATGGGTTAAGGGAGAAGGGCATTAAATAATTATAATCCAGCCAAGCACACCTTTCTGTAATGAAAACCATCCATTCTTATATCGCTTCTTATATTTGTAAAGGAATCTTATAATTTGACCAGCTACTCAAATAGATCTTCTTAATTACATTTATCACCAATTAATACTAAAATGATGGTTTGGTAATTAATGGAGTACATGTGAAGAAGCTACGTTATTTACTCTTCTGCAGCATAACGTGTATTTTGAAGTTTCTATATTCATTTCCTTGGTTGTTTTGCATACTACTCAATACTGCTGCAACATGTATCTCATAATTCAAAATATAGCTTATTTCATGGATTCAGTTAGTTAATGTGGGTTTGGTTCCCTGTTTAACAGTGGTTCAGGTGTGCTGAAAGGATGATCGGATGTCATTACTGAATATTTGCAGGACACTCGTATGTCCTCTTCGTGTAAGTGAACTTCTGCCTGAACCTTAATTCCCCTGTGGTTGGCTGATGCGTAATATTCTCTATACACGCCTTGACGTGTATATATGTATGAGTAGGCTATATCCCCCATCGAACAAGACAACCAATTCATATATGATTTATATACATGGCCGATCACGTGGTCGAAGGAACGGGCGCCCCGCAGTGCACGCCCTTCATTAATAATGGTCATGTGAACCATGCTCAGGGTTAAGTTACTCTGTACAATGTTTAATGATTGCTGCATTCAATGCTTAATTAAACTCGCCTTCAGGAAACCACGCTCATTCATTACCACCATCGTCACCATAAACCCACATCTAAAACTGCAGTTGATGCAGGACACTGATGGATAGAAACTAATAAAAGAACATTAATTGATTGAATTTAATTGTCGCCAAGGGTGCGCACCTTTACCAAGGTTGAACAGCAGGTGTTATGAAGGACGTTACTGACCCACCTACCACCAAGGAATAAAGCAAATGACAACCCTTCCACGCGGGTGTCTCTCTTCCACTCCTTCCCTGGCGAAGATGGGCGGAGGGAAACCCCAAGAAATCTCATGGAATATTGTACTCCTACTTGTATTGTTAGGTTCACGTGCAGAACACTAACAATATACTTAGACTTCCTGTCATACATTTCCTACATTATGCTGTATCTTTACTCAGTGAGAGAGAGAGAGAGAGAGAGAGAGAGAGAGAGAGAGAGAGAGAGAGAGAGAGAGAGAGAGAGAGAGATGAGTACTATTATAATACACAAGATGGTGGTGTACAGATTGGAATGGTTGATGATGATATGGAGAGTGGCATGAACCCGTGTGGTTGTTTGGTTAAGGCATAACAAATACATAATGTTTACTTAGCCACGGCATAGGTGTGTGAAAATGGGAATTCATCAAGTAGTGTATGAGACGTCGGAAATAATTTGGGTTTGTCTCGTCTTTTTTGACACTAAAGGAGGAAGAAAGATATTTGAATTATCTTTAAGGATATCCAAGTAATGCTCCTGGTAGTTATCATAATCATGTATGGTAATCTACTGGAAGGAAAATTCAGAAAATGAGCAAAATGTAAGGTGTATTTTCGATATGGTCAAAAAGCACAATTAATAAAAATATATTTGACTCATTACAATTTCTTATAATTTTACAGTTTTTTTTTATTATTTACGTCTGACAAAGTCCTTAGGTCTATATTACTGCATAAGATTAGCATTACATGAGCACCAAAAAGCTTAAAATTATGTATAAAAAAAAATTAAAAAAAACTGATTACATAATTACTTATAAACGTATGGCAAGATCAACACCACAAATAACCATCATGAACAAATGATGGTAAAGTAAACATTATCTTATAACATTCCATTCACATTCACAAAGCAATCCAATCCTGTGCATTACTGAAAACAAAATAGCTACAGTTCAAGGGCAAAAGTGACTACGACTCAATATTCTTGATCATAAAAATCTAAGAAGCAGAAACTCGTATCTATTTCTGCCCAATGAACACTCCTCACATCTGTTAATTCTGCCAAGTGAAGCAGACATATTCAAGAAAAGATTCATATTCTGTATTACAACTTTGATTTCTCTCTCTCTCTCTCTCTCTCTCTCTCTCTCTCTCTCTCTCTCTCTCTCTCTCTCTCTCTCTCTCTCTCTCTCTCTCTCTCTCTCTCTCTCTCTCTCTCTCTCTCTCTCTCTCTTTCTCTTTCTCTCTCTCTGACTAGTACAAAACTATGGTTCAGTCATCCTGGTATTGAACACTAAAATTGTGTATGAACATGAAATCATAAAAACAATCCGAAATCTCCATCTAATCCTCACTATTGTTGTGCCATTGTACCACAGAGGCTATGAAAGGATCACAACACATCATTCGCTGCTTCCCTAATTCACCACGTTTCATTTTAAACCTGAATAATTTTTGTCTTCGCACGGTTTATAATGATCTCAATTATAATAATCACAACATAGAAATGTTTACAGTTATTCACCACAGCCTAACTAGTAGAGGTAACAATGTTAACTTGTTATGTCTACAACCAAGAACAACATTGTACACATTTTTCATACATTGTTTGAGTCTGAAAAGTTGGAACACATTACCAGATTACATGAAAACAGTAACTAATTCAAATTTATTTAAATTCAAACTCAAGCAGTATCTACATAAATTACAAATTCAAGCTGTTATAGAAAAATAATAAGTGCATTAAATTTGTTCTCTTGCAATATGTCGTTTAGATTCGTTCTGAAAATATGTTATGTAACTGAGTTTATATGAAAGTTAATTTTCATTTTGAAATTATTGTTATCATCATACGTATACTTGTCATTATGTTAAACTGATTTTGTCTGTGAGTGAACTAATGCTCAGCAGATTAATGCCTATAATGTGCGTATATTTATTCATGCATATAATTGTTATTTGGCAATAAACTCTAAATCTGTCCTCATTGTATATTGATAGGCAAAAAGTCTTTGAGAGTAATTTAACTTATTGGCTTAAAATATTTTGAAAATCATCAATGATTTTCCATATCTAGAAAGTAGGCAGTTTCCCGAGTCATGGATTAAAGTCTCTCCAGCCTATATTACATGAAGTTGCATCATCTGGATTAAACGTCTAATCTGAAACTTGCACGTTGATATCTAACTGAACAGGTTTGGTGCGAAAAGACTTGGAAATATTAGCTGCCAACTTAGCTTGAATTTTCTTCATGGGGTTTGGTAATGTTTGTAAGTACGTACATTCATATCATATACAAACTTCTGTTTATTCAGTAACAGCATAATAACTTAACTACTGCTTAAAGTACAAAATATCAATGAATATTAAAAAATCCATGCTGCCAATAATGCTTGAATGCCTTTCAAAATCTACACCTTCTTTGCCTTCCATTTCCCTGCTCCTAAAACTTAGTACAGTAGTCAAGAACACAAAATAATTAATTGTAAGTTTTGAACAAAATACAAAGTATCACAAAGTCATCCGCATCCCATTTGATATAACTTTCAGGAATGTAACTACACTGTCAAAAGTGGAGCTACAACACATCACACACACAGGAATGGACAGCCAAAACTTCCATCACTTTCATTAACTAATCTCAATCATATACTGTATTGAATACGTATAAATGTATGTAAGTACGTATATATATGACACGTATGCACATTATGATGCGATACACATACACACACACACACTGACATTTACAAAAAAATAAAATCAACACCGGTTGATTTGCTTCTAAGTTTGCAATCCACTTCTTATAAAAATATTCATATGATCAAATAATCATCTGCTAACTGTTGAACCACACAAGGTGTTTCCTGATAGCTACCCTCAAGCTGCCCCAGAGGTGTGCAATATTCAGAGACTAGTTGAAAGAGGAACCTTCCATTGGCAAAGCCCAGCATTGTACTACATGGTACTTGACATGATACCCAACTACTTTAACCTAGGGGCTTCCAACTTGAAGTTCTTTATGAATAGTGTAAACAATACAAAAACTCCACATGGTGTTCACACCACGACCCTGGTCAACATATGCATAACAACTACCTTGTTCCATGCATATGGGGTGACATCCAAGAAAGAAGCAGATAAAAGAAAACAAAAATAGAATAAAACATCATTACATTTTTTTTTTCTTTTCTCATGGGGAGATACGTCCACATGAGAGTGCAGTATTAAAAGGAAATAACATGCTTAATCTATAGTGTTGAAAGGAGTCTTCCTGTCTGGCTATATGGCATTGAGTTGGACCCATAAAATTCGAATTTAGGAATAAAACTAGGACCATTTAATACGAAATATTTGAAAAATTGGACAAAAAAATTTTAATTTTCAAAGAATTCCAACTCTGTCATAAGTCATAAAAAAAAAAAAAAAATATATATATATATATATATATATATATATATATATATATATATATATATATATATATATATATATATATAATTTAATATAAAAGGTCCATTCGACATGCTGATATGTGATTGCATTGATTGGTCTAGTTTGTGTATGTGCCCAAAATAAAATTTTGAATAAAGTTTGTCTAAACTAAGGAAGAAAAATATCTATCTATACTAGCACAAAGAACTAAAACATTAAAACAGTTATTTTCCTCTGTGTCCCTTCTTCCCAAGATGCTTAGAGGCAAAGATGTGAGGTAATACATGAGGATGTACGTACGTATATAGATGCCATAGTTTGTCCATCCCCATTCAAGGACGGTAAAAGTAGTTTAAACAGATACAAATAGATGTTCCCCTAATTCAATCTACTTTTGTAACACATAACCAAAGGCAAATAGCATGTTGATAGTAATATAACACACACACCTTGGTGGTGAGAGAGGCAGTGGCCTGTTGCATGTGCTGAGTAAATATACTATAGCTGTATGGATATGGTTAATATCAATAAAGCCTACAGCTGCTTTGTTTAGCCTGCGATGAACACAAATAATACTATGTGAAAAACTACACATAGGGTATAAACTTTCCCTCCTCTGTCAACAACAAGGGAACTTGGTAACAATCCAGGGAAGCTTGCCATGCCTCTGATACTGTAACAAGTTGTGGAGAAAATTGAGGATAAACAGAAGTAGGAGAATGCCCAAACAGATGTTCAGTATGTCCAGGGGGTCAAGAAGACTTTCCTTCTTGCAGTGGATCCGCACTGGCAGCCTGGTAATTGGCTGGCCCTCAAATTGCCTACCCACCCCACACCGGATTTCTTTTAGATTTTCTTTTTGAAGGTCTTGGTAATATATCAGATTCTGAAAAGCAGCAAAATCTTGATCAGAAGGTATACAGAAATTTCTTTCATTTACATCAGATAGCTAAGGAACCTGCTTCACTATCATCATTTTTGATACCTTAACTATTCCTTATGCACTGTTTTCTTGCTAATCTCTTTTATTATTTGAGGCAAGGCATGTAGAAAGAATCCAACACGGCACCTTCCCCTAAAACACTGTGTTACTATGCATGGCACTATTTCCATCCTTCCTCTGTGTTGTGAGCTTGGATTGAAGACTATTATAAGCAGTGTAGAAAGGATCTTCCATACAAACCTACTGCACACAAGGGTGAAAATAGTGGTTTGTAAAATGGAAAAAAAGGTTTGGGGTGAGAGTGGCGTGTTGGAAACTTTCTAGGAGCAGTGCCTCGTTTGATATCTGTCAAGGTGAATTGTCAACACTTCCTTATTACAAGCTGGTTTAGTTGGGAATTCTGTAGCTCTTCTATTTTTTTCAGCATATAAAAGAAAAAGGAAATATTGAATCAATCACCTAATCAGTGAACAAACAAATCAAAAGTTCACCTGAAAAGGCACCAGGAAGGCACAGTCATCACAGTTCCAAGGGTTGCCGCCAAGATGGAACACAGGAAGGATACGGTGGCCCTTTTTGGAATAATCATTGTACATCCTCTCCAGGTTCTTTACTGGCAGCTGTCAAGCAAAATATGGCCATTTTAGA
>JAPQNM010000002.1:53771-77412 GCA_029783475.1 Metacarcinus magister
ACCCCTTCATCACCTGCTCCTACCCACCGCTGACTCATATTCTTCTAATGAAAGCACTCCTCTCCCTTCTACTCCTCCCCCCCGACCACCCGTACGTTTTCATTTTTCTGCCGTATCTCTCCCACAGCATTCTCGAAACTATATATGATATTGATATTGGGCGACGTAAGCAGTACAAGTTAATTAATAATTTAATTTTGTAACTTTCTCAACGGACTTCATCTTCAATAAAAAACAGGATATAGAAAAAATGCAAGAAAGCTGATAAAGCCGGGTATCGCATGTGACACTTACAACACACAACATTAACTTCAGGCCAGTCGTGTGTCAGAAAAACATTTCCTTTTTCTTAATTCTTAAAAATTGGTCGTATAACAGATGGATTAAATCCTTGGGACCCGAACTCTTAATTAGACCGTCAGTACAGAATTGTATTCACACACATATCTTGTAACACAAAAGTATGTGAAATATTTATTTTCTCCAATGTAATTTTTTATCAATTAGTGCATCTCAAGATGATTCCGAAAGTTTTTAGTTTTCGGAATAAAGCTTTGGAATTGTAAAGATTGTGTTATAACATAACATAAGTACTCTAAGGGTTTCAGTTTTTGATGTAATTATTATCAATTACTTTTCATGGAATGTTAGTGAGGTGGCGGCGGGCCACACCAAGCTAATGCAAGACCAACACTATTTACCAAACACTGCAGCGGATTAAAAAGATAACAGTTAATGAGATACTTTGCAAATGGGACGCGGAAAATAGATGATTTAATGTTGTATAAGACAACCATCGCTGACATCAATAACTTTTAATCCACCCAATGAACACCAAGACTCCTAGGCTATTACGTGGTGACAATAATGATAATGACTTCAGATCCCTCTTGGAACACCAACAAACACCACATTAAAGTCAGCTGCCACCACCTTACGTGGGCGCGCATCACCTAACACCTGATGCCAGTGTGTGGAGAGGAGGTGCTGACAAAAACAGTACCAAGACCAACAGCGAGCCAACAGCCAGACAGACAGCCAGCCGCGTACAACCAAGCGTTATGTAGTAATTCATAATTCATTCAGCAGTTATGATAATGGAGATACAGGTGGTGAAGGAAAAAGTAATTCACCCAAAATGACAAAACATATTAATATTACCTGGTACCAACGCACACCTATTTCATTCAACCAATAATTATGTCTTACAATAAAGCTATATGGATTGACTATGAATAATGTTGCGTTGTTGGGATTGTTATTGTGTAATGAAATGGTGATCGGTTAGTTATAGAGGTGGTATGTCATGGTGGTGTTGTATACGGTGGTGGAGTATATGATGATGATGATGATGATGATGATGATGATGATGATGATGATGATGATGATGATGATGATGATGAGATGATGAGTTAATTGTGTTGGTGGTAGCAAAAAGCGATGTTGCGTTTGTAGATAGTGGCGATAGCATAGTAACTATAGTAAGGTGTAGTTATGACAGTGATGGTGGTGGTGGAGGCGGCTAGGGAGGTGGAGAAGGATGGTGAGTGGAATGACAATTATTATCCTCATGGCAATAGGACAGTGTTAAATAACAATGTGTGTGGAGGGGTGGAAGGGTAGTAGTAGTAGTAGTAGTAGTAGTAGTAGTAGTAGTAGTAGTAGTAGTAGTAGTAGTAGTAGTAGTAGTAGTAGTAGTAGTAATAATAATAGTAATAGTAGTAGTAGTAGATAGTAATAGTAGTGGTAGTAGTAGTAATAGTAGTAGAGTAGTAGTAGTAATATAGTAAGTAGTAGTAATTCTGTAATAGTAGTGGTGGTAGTGGTGCTGCTACTGGACTAACATTACTAATAGTCCTAACAGCAGCAGCAGCAGCAGAGTCACCAGCGGTAGAAGTGTCTGTAAATGGTAGATGTTTATGCAGTACACTACAGCGTACAAGTACTACTGTCAGTCATATAGAAGCAGGCAGCTGGGGTAGTGGTTGGTGGTAGTGGAGACAGAGGTAATGTCGGCAATGGTAGTGGAGTTGGTGGTGATGATGTCAGTGGTGGTGTCGGCTGGGGACGGTTAGGGCGGTGGTGTCAGTGGTGGAGGTGGTAGGGACGGTTAGCGCGGCACGATCAAAGCAAGCCGACATTCCTACCGGCGGAGGAAGCCCCCGACGCCTAACAAGAAATAGCTGGTAGCGATGGCGAGTGATTACAATGTCTTTGTCCCGTACACTGCCACGCCCCCAGTCTAACTACACCCGCACCATGCAACGCTGATGTCGCCCCCTGTCAACGCTACGCACCGCCAACCCCGCCCAGCCAAGTTTCCCTCCCGCCAAAATCGGACACCTCTGGCGGCCACATCAAAGTGACGGCGGCCGAGACTCAAACGGCGTGTGTACACCCATGTATACCACCTGCCCTGTGTGTGTGCACCCCACAGGAACCACACCCAACCTACTTGTATATTTCACTTTGCATGAGCACTGTTCAGCTAAGAATCAATGCACTTAATTACTGTGTGCTGTGTACCCTGACGCTATTACGTGATTCCTTACGCATGTTGTTATCGGGGAGTTTACTTGTGTTAGCACACACACACACACACACACACACACACACACACACACACACACACACAAATACACTCATATACACATACATATATATATAAAAAAAAAAAAAAAACCCAGAGCACTCGTGTTGCAGTATGAATGATGCACACTGTACGCCAGGGAGGCCGGAACACATGAGGGCTATCGGGTATCCCCTGGTGCCTGGGTGCCAGCCAGACGCAACCCACCGCGCGCCTTGCACCAGTACAGAGCGATGGCGTGTTCTGCAGGGACACACACACACACATAAACACGCGCACGCGCGCACCCGATAATCAAGTTGACCAATCTTCCCGTTCCCTATAATAAGAAGGATCGTTTAAGTACCTTGCAGTGAAATGAAAAAATATATCACTCGCAACACAATGTGCACACACACACACACACACACACACACACACTACAGACAGTTTCTGGTTATCCTTACAAGGATAATCAAAACAGCTTTCCTTTAAACCGCAAAATCTCCACATCTCAGCCCCTACCATGGAGCTCGGCGCAGCAGCGGGGGTAAGACAGAGGCGGGTGACCGCACTGCTACTCTGTGGCAACCTAGGCCGCAGACCAATCTTATCAGTGACGCACATTAAGAAGCACATTTCGTTGTAGACATAAAGTACCTGGCTGGCCAGACCGGGTAGTCTTCATGAAATAGGTTGTGCTTCAACACATACTAAGACCACACACTCGAACGTCCTGTCATTCCGCCCCGCCTCACAACAACTGTATGCTGGGCCAACTTACAAGTCATTGCACGGAGTCTGGTGTATGTAAAGGCTTCACATATGATGGTAGATGCCAGTCCACCTAAGGTTCCTAAGACATATTTGTGTATGAGAGTTTTGTCCTACTGAGTTTCATATTTAATATTAACTGCGTGTGATTCGTTTTTATTATCTAAGAGAACGTTTGTCCTGCTATTTGATCATATATACTCCGAGCTACACACTCGCTCACACTCTCCTACTACACACACAACACACACACACACACACCACACACACACCCACCACAACCCCTCCTCCCTCCTCGCTCTCCCTCTTTTGCACATATATCAACAGTAGGAGACAAACCAAATCCACTCGGACCCATAAAGTGTATAAGTACTTCCATACTCACTACAACACTGATATGCTTCATAAACAGTAATCACTATTGTCACGTACGTTGCATTACATTAGTTTTCACAATAATTCACGTTTTCATATCTAAGTACCTAACAGACTTAATCAAACATATACTGGTGAAAGCAAAAAACAAGATAATATCACTTGGTCTTGGGTGAAAGGTAGTAAGTAGTAAGCAGATAGGGTTCTTGGTGATTTCCCAGCTGGAAGGCGTGGCCACAGCCCGCGTGTTTCCACATACCATTCAACCATATATAAGAACAACATGTACCAGATACCTGTTGGTCTAGAACTAGGATATCTGTTGGACTACATACTATTACATACGTGTAGGACGACAGGATAGATCAGAACAAGGTTCTCTCCCCGTGTGGGCCCTCCCACATACTATTATAGTCTTTCATTACTTTGGCGATTTGTATCACATTCCTTGAAATTAGATGCAACGTGATATTCGCTTTTTTAATTGCATCTATGCACTGATCTCTATTGAGGTTGATTTTCTAAACATTATCGAGCTCCTGTTTACGTGCATGAGGTGCTCTAGCTTGGGTTATGTGTGTTGAAAAAAACGTGTTACAAGACTTTCTAACTGTGTACAACATTCTTGTAGTATCCGTGGTGAAGCTTCATCGGTACCAGTGGACTTATTGACATCGATTTTTATAGACATTCACGTAACTTATGTACATTAATGTTGGTTAAATCAAGCTTTTCTTCGTCAGGACCATGAAACTTTTACTTTATTTAGTGAATACATTACAGCCATTCAGTGACACTTAAGCAATTTGTGTTTGTCGTGCGTTTTAATCCAAAATTCAGTTAACAAAATAAAGTCAGGTTTTTCGGCATGAATCATTTAATGATTTTTTATTAATAATACTCCATACGTAAACTCAATATATTATTGGCTCAAACGCTTTAGGGCTATACTTGGCACTTTTCTGCTCTTAAGAAAAATTAATCGCACCAGACCTCACAGCCTCGTGTTCACCAAAACTCCGCACCACACGCCTCGCTAGACAGGCCTAATCCTTACCTGAACACCTGTTTGAACACCTGGTGGCCTGACTTCACTTGTTACTGCTTCCCGAGTTGAATAAACCCTCGAACTAGGTGGCTATAGACAATAAAGTTCTACGGGAGATGAGCGCCCGCAGCTACGGGCAGCTATAGCGTGCCCCCGAGAACGATACCACTCTCACCAAGAAGCTTCCGTGAGCCAGGATCGAAAATCGCAACCTTTAGGCCACGAGCTGAGCACTGTACAGAGCCATAGAGCCAACCAATGATGAAAAAAGTGCACTTTTATTGATAGCATCTCAAATTAGTATAGCTTCCCCCGATATAATCTAACATTTTCTTATATAAAGCGTCTGGATGAAAACATAACCTACCAATACTCGATTAAATACATATTGTAATCTTACAGATCTCTTACAGGAAGAACTTTATAATTACTGAAATTCTTTAATATACTACGTGACACATAACACCCTAGATTGTCACTCCAGTAACCCCAAACACGTAGTACAATACGAAACATATTCATGCAATTGTCTGTCTGCACAATGCTGTTAAAAATGCAGACTATATAATTAATTGCAATCTTAAGTTTATCCTTGTTGTAATTCCAATACTGCTGGTGAACTATCATACCATATGAATGTCCACATAAGAAAATAAGATCCAATAAATGTATAAATATAGAAATAATCTCTAAATTGCAATATATTTTCTCTAGGGAGTAATTTAACCCCAGTTTGGTAACCACTATAGTAAATAATGCTTCAAAGGATAGAAACTACAAATATTTATCTCAAATTCACTTTAATTTAAACCATATTTTGTTCCCTTTATGTTGTATGAGGTATATTTTTTACATTTTAATCCGTAAGCCATAGATCCTTCCTATAACTACAGCTTGGAAGTCACCTGTAATACAAATATGTAACTGGTTAGATTTTCATCCTTTACTCACTTGCCTTATATATCATATTACATATATCACACACAATCATCCTTCCTTGCTCAACCGGCATTCCTCTTTCATTTAAAGCTCTTTCCACACTGGCCATCCATCCCATTCATGACCTTCACCAACCAATCCTTCTCCATTCTCTCCACATGCCCAAACCACTGCAACATACTTTACTCTACTTGACTACCTAACTCTTATAACACCTGTTCTTTGCACCACCTCATTTCTCACTCGGTCCCAATGCATTACTCCACACATACTCCTAAGACACCATCTCTATTACATTTAATTTTTACCAGCCTATAAAGGAAAAACAATCCCAGATTGAGAGAAAGACTGACAGACAGAAACAGATATTAAGAATGTACCTCATAATTACGGAGAGTTCAGGTAATTTTAATTGGTACCTTCATGAGGATAGTCTTGGTCTCCAGGTATTCTTCCAGCCCTTCCTCACCCCTGAAACAAACACATCTTTAAATAAACCCTATAATATTACAGATTTATCAGCTTGAGATATGTTAAGCTATCAAAGATATTTATGGAATAGGCATCAACACAACTTACAGTTCCCTGCCATGTCCTGACTGCTTGTATCCTCCAAAAGGTGTTTGAGGAAGGCACAAATCATAGCAATTGATCCTGCAAATAAACAACACATCTAAAATAGTTAAATCTTTTTGAGAGGTAATGCAACAATATGCTTTGCTTAATACCTGATACAGATATCCCACTCTAACATTCCATCAAGGTACACACCAAACAGAGCCAGCCCGCACAGACTGGGCATACACGAGAGCTTTGTCGATGTCCTTAGTCACTATACCCGATGCAAGGCCATATTCAGTATCATTGGAGCGCTCAATCACTTCCTCCAGAGTCTTGTACTTCAGGATGACTTGCACTGGTCCAAAGATCTGCCAAGGAGGATAATTATCAATGATCAGGGTAAAGTGTGACTCATTATAAGTTATGGAAGATACATGTGATGGTTAGAGAGACTCACCTCTTCTTTAGCAATGGTCATGTTATCTGTCACATCAGAAAACACTGTTGGCTGGATGAAGTAGCCTGTATTCCCGATCCTGGCACCCCCACACTCGAGACGGGCTCCTTCAGCTTTCCCTTTCTGTATGTACCCCAGCACACGTTCCATCTGCAGCTGGCTCACCTGTAATGCCAAACAATACTTAATGGGACCAACCAGTGAAGAGGAGAGATACTTTACTTATCAGTGGATTTTGATTGCTTTATACTATGTTGTACACACCTATAGTGGAATACTCATCACGAAGTTGCAGCTAATTTCACTGGATCTTATTTCAAAAGATGAAACATTACCTGTGGCCCCTGCAGTGTTTTCTTATCAAAAGGGTCTCCTACAACCCTCTCCTTAGCCAGCTTCACTGCTCTCTTCACAAACTCATCGTAGATGCTCTCATGCACAAAGGTACGAGAACCAGCACAACAGTTTTGTCCATGATTCCCAAACATGGCAGTGTGGCACAACTCGGCAGCCTCATCCACTATGAAGGAGAAAATATACTATAATAACTTTGCACACTTTGTTATCTTCTAGTACTATAAGTTATTGGCAAAAGGGGTGGTGTGGAGATGTTCTGCCATGTTTAGTATGATGGTGTTCAATGCAGTACTTTGTGGTGCATTAATAATTGGAATAAGACTCGTGCACTATGATTACCTAGTTGTAGTACATGTGTGTGTGTGTATATATATATATATATATATATATATATATATATATATATATATATATATATATATATATATATATATATATGTATATATATATATATATATATATATATATATATATATATATATATAATATATATATATATATATATATATATATGTATATATATATATATATATATATATATATATATATATATATATATATTATATATATATATATATATATATATATATATATATATATCAGGTTAATGATTTCCTCCTTTACTATCTCAAAAGTAAATACAAAGCAAAGAGTCACTGGTATATCAATAGCAGAATCTATCTTCAGTATATTGACATTTAATGTGCTCACATGCAAAGTTACTTACAATCACCACAATCTTCACAAACCACCAAAGGACTCTTGCCACCCAGTTCCATAGTAACACGTTTCAAGTTTGTGGCACCAGATGCCTGCATGATCTTCTTTCCTACAGCGGTTGATCCCGTAAATGCCACCTAAGTGAAGGAATACAATACCAGTAGTGTTTCTTAACCTTCCATTGTTCACAGCAAGAATTATGTTCAATACCAGATAGTAAATCTCACTTATAACTCACCTTGTCAATGTCCTGATGGTGAGCAACAGCATGTCCTGCCACAGACCCAAGTCCCGGCACAATGTTCACTACACCCGGAGGAAAGCCGGCCTGTAGGAAAAGAAAATTTTGCTGCACTTATATAGTACAATATATGAATGGTTTATCACAAACATATGTGCTATCGTTGAGAAAATCAAGCCTTTGTGAACTCATAAGAATAAGAATGGCCCACACAATGGTAAATAATTTTTCATACTGGTATATATAATTTGAACATGAGAAGCTTGACCAACTGACCGCTTTGGCTAGAGCCCCCACGTAGAGTGCACTGAGAGGTGTGAGTTCAGCAGGCTTCAGGACAACGGTGCAGCCGGCAGCTAGAGCAGGACCCCATTTCCATGCCAGCATCATGACAGGGTAGTTCCATGGGATGATCTGCCCCACCACACCCACCGGCTCCTTCCGGGTCATACACATGTAGGGGCCATCTGGAACACCAAATTTACTATCTATTCATCTCGCTTACAAAAGCATCATAGAATAATTGTTACTCGGTAAAATATGAAGGCAAAAATTTAACTTCTCTTAATTTACCTTGAACCATTAAAGGCAAGTCTTGAGCTGAATAAACAATGAAACAAAACTACTAGTGTTCTACTGTAGCAAAAACTAAAGCAACTATATATATGAAAAGATCTGCTACAACAACAGTATACGGTATAAAATTCTTACCACAAGGCACAGTATTTCCATGAATCTTGTCACACCAGCCAGCATAGTAGCGCAGTGTCTTAACGGAGTAATCAAGGTCACCAAGACACTCTGTGTATGGCTTGCCATTGTCTAGGGTGTCCAGTCTTGCTAAATAGTCAGTGTCACGTTCAATCAGGTCACAGAACTGCAACGTGAATATTAAGCCATTCATATAAAGTTGACAAGGTCTATCAATTATTTCACAGGTGGAAAGTGTTGAAATAAAAAAAAAAATATTATGGTGATCCAAAATACTTCAAACAAGGACTTCTAATAAGCAAGACAATAATAGTAGGATAGTCCTTGTCTCCTATATGAACCATCACCTGGAGCTCACGGGAATAACCCATTTTTCTACAAGTTGTATTTTCAAACAAAACGTCAAGACCAGAAAACCCACACTACTGTGAAAGCTATTCCTGGAGCCTTATAGTGATCGCATTGTCGGGCGACTCCAGGTATGACTAACACAAATTACTGGGAAAATAGTGTTACTGAAAAACCGTCATGCCTAATGAAACATACAACACTATTAGTCCTATGGTAATGTTTGCCTCAGTCAGCATTATTATTACCTTGTGCATAAGGATTGCCCTCTGGGAGGCATCCATGGTGCGCCACGGAGCATTACTCTTGAAGGCGGCACGTGCTGCCGACACTGCCTTATCCACATCTGCCTGTTGGAGTCAAGAACATAAGGAGCCGATTCATAAACTTCAATCCAGGTTACATATCAACCAATTGCTGTAAATGATAAAGTGAAGCCAAAAGAATGCAAGGAAAATATAATAGAGAGAGAGAGAGAGAGAGAGAGAGAGAGAGAGAGAGAGAGAGAGAGAGAGAGAGTTTACATATAAAATCAGATCACACAGACCCTAGGATCCACACTAGGTGGTGTGTCCTAAAACTAGAGTAAATAGTATCTAATGGAAACATAATTACATGTAAACAAAGTCAGAAGCAACATAGTCAAACAGCCAGCAGTACACGACTGTTAGTGAACCAATATCTACCTATGTCTGTTCTGAATCTAAGTTTTTCTAGCTTGTACCCATTTCCACGTGTCCTATCCTGACTACTAAATTCTAAAACCTGATCAATGTTTCCCTTATTAATTCCTTTTACCCATTTGAAAACCTCAATCATATCCCCTCTTGCACTCCTCTCTAGGGAGTGGAGATTAAGAAGTTTTAACCTATCTTTGTAGGGGAAATTTCTCAGCCCCTGAATCATCTTGGTCATTCTTCTCTGGACTGCCTCCAAGGAGCCTATATCCTTCCTATAATAAGGGGACCAAAACTGAGCTGCATAATCTAAGTGGGGTCTTACTAGCGCTAAATACAACCTCAGAATTACCTAAGAACTCCTATTTGTCACACACCTACTAATAAATCCCAGTATCTTGTTAGCCCTATTTTTAGCTATAATACACTGTTCCCTGGGGTGCAAGTCACTGCTTATTTGAACTCCTAAGTCCCTCACACTACATGACTTTCCTAAGGTATTGTCATTTAATGTGTAGTTTACAGGCCTATTACCTTTACCTACGCTCATAATGCCATCTAACGACATCGTTGGTAAAAAAAAATTCAATGCAGTATAGTTGTAGTTTTACTCCATTACTCCTTGTTTGTGATAAATCATAAACACAGAAGTTTACTTTGTGTCAACATTTTAAAACCCTTTCATTATCTTAAAACATTCTATAAGGTTTCTTCGAGATATTAAGTTTAGTTGTGCCAGCCCCTCTTCATAAGATTTATTACACAAACACAGGATCATCTTTGTAGTCTTACGTTGGAAAGATTATAATTTTACTTGTACTAAGCTGATGTATATAGATAAAATAATTTTTATTATTGAACAAAGTTTGTTTTTAAAGCCCAGCATTCTGTTAGCTATATCAATGATGTCTTTACAGTATTGGGAAAATTTTAGATTTGATATAATCTTAACACCAAGATTTTTAACACATTGTAAGCTTCCATACCGCTCATCTTACATTCATATTTTTGGGATCTTGTTTCCACTTGAAGAATATGACATTTGTTTACATTAAAAGGCATCTCCCACCTAACAGAGTAGGCTGAGATTTTGTGCAAGTCTTATAGGCTTTACCTGTCATTCTGAGATTACCATATTTATATTGCCTGTGAATTGTGCGATGAAGTTGTTAAATCCAACATTGATGTCATTAATGTATATCATGAATAACATAGGTCCAAGAACAGAACCCTGAGGGACACCACTAGTGACTGGTGCCCAGTCCGAGGCAGATCCATTGTTAACAACACTGTTTTCTTGTTTTCTATAGTTCTGTCAGTATTCAATCTAATTGTGCACATTACCTATGATCCCAAGTTGCTTGATTTTGAACATTAACTTATTATGAGGAACATTATGAGAGAGAGAGAGATATGAAGATGGGTTGCCACAACAGCTTTATACTGACCTGTGATGCCTCACTGACATTGGCGATGACTTCCCCCGTGGTAGGGTTCAGCACCTCGAACACCTTTCCCTCTGCTGCATCCACAAATTCATTGTTGATGAATAGCTAAAATAGGAAAGAAAAACGTTAAAGTGATGGCCATACTGAGTATTAGTGATAAATTTTTGAAATGTACTCCAGTCCTCCTATCAATGTAGGTGTCAGTGTATATTTGTCAAAATTATGATGCATTTGTCATCCTGGGAAAGACGAGGCATAAGTGAATGGAACTTTCCGAAGCTTTACTTTACGAGGCATAAGTGAGTGGAACTTTCCGAAGCTTTACTTTACGAGGCATAAGTGAGTGGAACTTTCCGAAGCTTTACTTTTAATATTATGCTGACACTGACTGTACACATGATTAATTTATTAGTAATCTATGATAATGCTGGACTGGTCTGATCAAACTTTCATGTTGTTGGGCAGGGTAGAACATGCATGAACATAATGAGTACACACGACGCAAGCACTGCATTCAACAGTCAAGCAGAGGCTGCATGACAGTGTACACCACTAACACAAGTTAGTTATTAGTTATCCCAGGCCGGTGAACACAAAATGGGTTTGTCTTCTTAAACTAGCAGTAAGATATTTAGGTACGGGAGTAAGCAGAGGGTTTGTGACATTGCAATCCCTGCAGGAGCGGAAGGCTGGAAATCCTATCCCTCTGTGTGTGTATGTGATATGCACCAACACTGGTGCCTTACGCATTTATATAAAAAGAAGAAAAAAGTACATGACATGACACTGGTACCCAGCCGTGTTCTTGACACTGTCGTCACCAGACTCCGAATTGGACACAGCCTCCTAAACTCGCACCTACACATGCTGGGCATGACAGATGACCCCACACTGCCCTTGGTGCCCTACACAACCTGACACCCCAGAACACCTACTACACTGTCCTCGCCACCACTCCCACTGCATGACACTCCACTCACAACCGTCTCTCCACCTCCACAAACCATCAATAACTGACCTCTTAGGTGGCTCTCAAGACCCTGGCCTGGCTTTCAAAGTATTCAAGGACCTTCCTCCAGAGGACAGGTCAACTCAACAGGATATGATCCACTTACTCATCTGCAACCTGCACTTTTGGGGCACTATCCGGGGATTGGAGAACTTGAACTATGGTCAACGGTTAAGGGCTCTTAACTTGTATTCTGTTAAAGGCAGACTAATTAGGCATGATTTAATCAAATATTGGCAATTTTTTCATAATTCATGTGTGCTGACCCCTGATCTATTTGTTCCTCAGACTTATGTTGCTACTAGGGGTCACCCATTTAAAATTGCAGTCACAAGATGCCGGCTTGATTTGCGAAAGAGGTTCTTTAATTTCAGATTAGTGAACCTTTGGAATTCATTGCCGGCCTCAGTGGTCTGCTTAGAAGGTCTTGCCTCATTCAAATCTGCACTTACATCTTACCTTAGTGACCTCCTATTTGATTTTTACTAGTCCCCGGTTACTTCCGCCATCCATGTACTGCATGTTCTCTATTTTCTTATTTTTATTATAACAAGCTGCTTATGGTGCACCTTCCAACCCTTTCATAACATTGCTTTCTTTCTGTACTATATCTTAGGGATGACAGGTGGGATGGCTAAATATTGGATTATTCCAAGGGTGGAGGGCAAGGAGCTGCCTCGTGTAGGTCATTAACTGGCCTCTTGCAGTCTCCTCATTTCTTATGTTCTTATGAGCAATCACATTCAGGGTCCGGGAAGCCCACCAGGTAAGAATAGAGGCTGTGGCACCATAGCCTGCACGGCCCCATCAAATTCCCAACAACAACATAACACTGGTATATTCACGGTCCATATATATGCATGGTGCCCTAACGCATTATTGGTAAGCCTAGGCGTAGGCCTAGCGTAGGCCTATAGGATATCAAAGGTATGACGCTACTTGCCTTATATACAGTCTTTCTGATGTCTTACCTTAACGTGGTGCACTTCCGGCTTTTTGATGGACATGATGGAGTAGTGGTGTGTGTGAGGGAGTACACTGGAGTGAGGGATGTAGGGAACACACACTACTCTACACTACCCACAGCAACAGATATCAGGCAGACCACCACACTAGCTACTCCACTGATAACTCAACTCACGCCACCCTAGCAACTCTCCTTGACCTTGAGTGTTTGATGAGGTCAAGGTTGCCATGTGTGGATTGTGTGTTCGACGTGAGTTAACAACCACCAACCTATACAAACTCTGCTAAATCAGCTGCACTTTTTTCCAGTTCCCGCCAAAAGTTAGATAAATTCGGACAAATGCGAATAGTGTATTTCATAAGCAGTAAAAAGCTATAAGATTCCATTTAGTGACGTTCTCCATTTTTCCTGATATGTTTTGTTGGTGTTTCAAATGAATGTGACAATTATCTCTCTTGAAATGCACTATTGTTTGTTTACAACCCCTTACCCCACTATGACAAAGTAGTGATTTGCAAAAAAAAACAGACGGCAGAGTAGTACAAAACATATGAAGAAATATATCAGTTTCGTCCTTATGATGAAAAAATAAAATAAAGTAACGTAACAGAAGACTGGTTAGCAGGGGTAAGGTTTCCAATGCAGGGGTAAAGTTTCCCCCACTAACCCTCCCTCCGGCCTCCTAGCTTGTTTTTTATTCTTTTTATAATTAAACGCAACATTTCCTAACCTAACTTTATCTTTGAAACCTAAGATAACCGATCATACTAGGAAAGAACGACATTAAAAGCGAATCTAGCTTGGGTAGAATTTTCATATTTATATGAAAAAAATTGTAATTGACTTTGACCACATTGATAATTTTAGAACATAAGAACATAAGAAATGAGGAGACTGCAAGAGGCCAGTTAATGACCTACACGAGGCATCTCCTTGTCCCCACCCTTGGAATAATCCAATATTTAGCAATCGCACCTGTCATCCCTATCCATACTCTGATCCAACCGTCTTTTAAAGCTACTTATTGACTCAGCACTTACTACGTGTCTACCCAGCCTATTCCAATCGTTCACGACTTTGTTAGTGAACCAATATCTACCTATGTCTGTCCTGAATCTAAGTTTTTCTAGCTTGTACATTTCCATTTCCACGTGTCCTATCCTGACTATTTTGCAAGATGGTTAAATATTGTTCATATATAACGAGGGATAAGTAGTTGTTAAGATAGGAAACGAGATATGGTCACTTAAACGAATATTTAACCATTAAAACACTAAAACTATGTCGCAAAATAATCATAGAATAATGACACGTAGGAGCTATTCGCTACAACACAAACAAAGCTACCCAGATATATAAATATAAAAGGAAGGAAGGAAGGAAGGAGGGAGGGAATGGGGCCCGCCAAAAAGCCTAAAGGCCCCAGTCTTCCTAAGGGTGACAATCTTGGAAAAGAAGGGAGGGAGGAAGGAAGGAAGGAGGGAAGAAGGGAGAGAGAGAAGGAAGAAGGAAGGAAGGAAGAAGAGATATATAATAGATCAAATTCTTATGGTAACCAAACAGAATAAAACGAGAGAGAGAGAGAGAGAGAGAGAGAGAGAGAGAGAGAGAGAGAGAGAGAGAGACTACTACTGTAACGAGCGTAACTTTATTGACCAAACAAGCGTTTTTCTTCTGGTTCAATTATGGTTCGGGGGATCGAGAGATTTAGGGTTGAGGATTTAGAAGTATGAGACACGTCGTGGATGGTAGTCGAAAAGTTAGCCAGGATTGACAGGAAGGCTCACTTCTTACCTGCCATCTGCAAGACGCTGTACCCTCGATTGGAGGTGAGTGGTTAGTTTTTCTCGGTGAATAGATTCTAGCTTGTGTGTATGTATATGTATATATATTGAAGTTATATATTAATTATGTGAAGTGTAAATACTTATATGAGTATTGTGTTACAGGGTTTTTCTGACGGAGAGGAAACTTATCCTGTGCCTTTTGCTTGTGTTAGTGTTAGGGTGTGTTTAGAGATAATGTTTGAGTGTTAGGATGTGTTAGTATTGTGTTAAGGCGGAAGAGGATGACTTTAGCCCGTGCCTGGAAGGAATAAGGAGTGCTTCCCTCCCTTATCGGATTTATGTCCGGTGTTGATATTACCGTGTTTGTTTTGGGTGTTAAATATATTTGTTGAGTGATGCCTCGGTTTTGTTACTCCCTCTGTAAATTCGGTGCCTTCTAAGTGGTATTAACATCTTGGTACTACTATACGCTCGGTCTGTAGCTCGCTACCATAACTACTATCAACGCTACAGGGTGAGAAGGGAGTGTCCTTACACTACTACGGTTACTACTACTATTCCTACTATTGAAAGAGTACTGGCTAAGGGAAAACAAATACGTAAAAAAATCTCTTGTTGCCTTGAAGAGTGTAAAAGTGTAAGATGTTAAGTAGGTAGTAGTAGAAGTTTTCTTTAGAGGGCAGGCTACAGCTGCTCTTGTGTAAATGAGACACTAAGGGAACCAGGAAGAGGACACGGGGAATCACTCCGTCTGCAGCATTGCCTACATCCCCGTCAGTACATGCATGCATGAAATAGCTGATAGAGAGGGATGAATTGAAAAAAACAAGAGGGAGTGTATGGATAGGGAGAAGTGGAAGCTCTTCTACCATGGCCATTCCCTTGGTTGACACGTGAGAAACTATAGGCCCGTTCCCTCAAGCAGAATAGATAGACTAGATAGATAGAAAAGAATTACATTTGGCAACAGTGGAGAGTAGCGGCACCATTGGCACTGTGGCGCAGGACAGCGCTGGCAGGCGTGGTGGAGGGGAGGCCAGAGGTAAGAGGTCTTTAATTATTATTTTTCTACCTTTAAATTGTATTCTTTGTGATGGTGATATTATAGTCAATGTTCTTATAATGTTGAAGAGAGTTATGTAGTGTTTGAGAGTGTCAGGACGGCCTCGTTATGATTCCCTGTGTTGCATGGGGACAGCCTTATCCTTTTTTTCTTAAATTTTATTTAGATCACAGGGATACTATACTTGAAAGGAAATAAAGGGGATTTAATTATATATTTGCCTTCCGTTAAGTTCATTTAGGTGGTTGTCTCATTCACTCGTCTGGATAAACACTTGAGCACAGATCATTATTTTCTTTGAAGGGCATAACTTAGGTGAAAATTAGGTCATGTCACATACACTATAGGATTCATTGTCTTTATTTTGTATGGTTAAGTTTGGTTAAATTTTAACATTATTACCATTCCTTGTAACATCAATTCCTATGGGTACTTTTGATTAGGTATTATTGTTGTAATGGGCTTAGGTATTATTGTTGTAATGGGCTATCAGAAGGTCAACTATTTTAACCTATATCATAGATATTTTCACCCTGAACAATTACATCCCACTAATATCAACTGCACATTTATAACACTGATATTGCCTTAATCTAACACTGATATTGCCTTAATCTAACTATGTTTTGAGTTGTAAACAAACACTCCTCCAGTCTGTTTGTTTACTAGTAGAGTGACCACCTGTGTTGAACATTATATACATACTGTTTTACCATGTATACATACTTGTATATAGGCACTGTGAAATAGGAAGTTGTGTGTAAGCTGAAACAATTATCCTTCCAATGTTGTCCCAGACTTTGTTGTGGCAGCTATATGAGGAAGGAGGAGCAGCAGCAAGAGTCATGAGGTGGTGTGTGTGCCTCTGGGTGGTGCTGGCAGCTGGGGCCGTCACAGTCAGTGGCATTAATGTGGTGAGTCTATACTCCTCATTGTACTCGGTGGTAGAATTTTAAAAGGGTCTATACTATAAATAAAAAAAATTTTAAATGAATTTCAAGCTGTTGTTGATCATTTCGGATTGTTAGCTATTTGTGATTGGATGAACAGTTTTTGGACATGTCAAATGGGTATTTCTATAATCATAAATAGATTGTTAGTCAGCTAATGAAGACTAAAATTGAATACATTTACTTGTGACAAAATTGGTGCAAGTCGTGAGAATTAAAAATAATTCAAAAGAATAGCGATGGGACAGTGATTTTGGTAGAAAACAATGTTGTGAAAGGTAATCTACTATGACTGAAGAGAAAGATGTATAATCAACGCATTCTACCAATTCTAACATATTGATATGAAACCTGTGGTCTCAAAAAAGCCTTGTAACGAAAACTTCAGTGTCAAAAAGGAAATGGAGAGAAAAATGCATGGCATAACATGGACAGATAGGAATAACATCATGGATTAGGTAGCTGATCAAAGTTGGAGACATCTTGACCGCAATTAAAAGAAAAAATGGACTTGAGCAGAACATGTCAGGTGACGAACAGATTATAGATGGACAGTAAGAGTAACAGAATGGCAACCCAGAGATGGTAAAAAAAAGGCATGACAGACAGGGAACATGATGGAGAGATGTGATAGGAAGCTTTACTTTAGTAACCTGGAATAAATGGGTAAGTAATTTATATAAGACCTCTGATATTGATTTGATTAAAACAAATAATGCAAAATTTTTTTCTTCGTGGCAGGGCATTTTGAAAAGCATCCCGGGATGGCCAACTGCATGTCAGCCTCCACAGCCCCTTGAGGACTCCAGTCTCCTGCATGTAAGTTACTTGTCTACTCATCATTTTGTGCTTATCACTCAAATTTGCAAAACATAGCAGTAAGAGCAGGACTACATACAACAGCATTACATACAACAGTATTACATTAAAGATAGAGGACTGCAGGTAATATATCATATACTGTATCTATATCTAACACCTGTTCACTAAAAACTCTTCACCAAAGGATGGACACAACTGTAGTCTCCATGTGTTCCTGTCCTTACATTCCTTCATTACAAGCTCTGATCCTGTCATTCTCCTTTCTCCCCTTAGTCTTACATATTCTAGCACTGTTTTCATTCTATTAGTGGTGTTCCTCGCATACCCACCGCATGTGTCATACTCATATACATTCATTCTTTCAATGTGTCAAAACCATTTTAAGGTGCTGCATTTCATATTTTGGTCAAGTAATTTGATGCCACGCTCTATTGCATTACCCTTTCCCTTGTATGTGTTCATAATCACACTCCGAAACATTGAGTGATTGAAGCTGCTGGGGAAACTACCACGAAACTATTGTAGATAGGATTGTACAAGTCTGAGGGTGGCAGATGTCAAATGTATGGATATTTAAGAAGCACTTATATATATATGAATACGGATATATCAGTGTATGTATGTATTATGTACTCCTATGCAATGTGTACTTTTTAATGTTAAAGGTTTCAATTTACTATTATTTTTTATGTCAAATATTATTCTCTAGGTGGAGTGTGAGGGCCTTTCCACCCTGCAGGATGTAAGTAGTCTCCTAAAACAAGATTTGGGGGGTCAGCTTGGCTCCCTCACCATAACCAACTCTAATTTCACCACCGACCTTTCAGTGGATGACCTTGTCAACTACCCTGCCCTCCACACCCTAACTTTCAAAGAAAGGTTAGGCTGCACGGAACACGGAAATGCTACTCACTCATCATATTACATATTACTCTTAGGTTTTGAAAGTTTTTATTTAATTTTTCTCTGGTCACAAAATGAATCTGTGCACAATCTGAACTTTCGAAGGCAAAAATCTTGAATTTTGATTGGTTTGAACGGCCTAGGCTGAGAGAGAGTGAGAGAGTGAGTGTGTGAGTGTGTGCGCGTGTGCGCAGAATGATGACAAAGTTGGTTGATTGTAGCAAACTGTATCATTCTATAGTACCCAGAGGAGCTCACGAACTGTCCTGGTCCAGATTATGGATGGCTTCATTATTAGGATTTAGGTAAATTTTTTTGAGCTCTGAAACCAAGCCATAGTAGCTATGACTAAAAAACATACCTCTACCTCCAATTTTTAAAAAAGTAACTCTGTTGTCGCCAAATTAACACATCAGGTCAATAACAATGACAAGCAATTGAGTATGAGGTGGTAGCAATATTCTCTATATGTGAAACTTAGAATATTTAATTAAATCTAATTATATAATATTTTGGAGTTGCAGCAACAAATAGATACATGAATTTAGATGCTGTGAAACTTAGTGCACTACTATATGTAGAATGAAGGTCTATAGTAATATAGTATTGTCAAAGTATTTAGACTTGCATGTTAATGAATGCCTCTGTTTCACTCCTGTCTCCTTAGCCGACTAAATCAGTGGAGTGAGTCACGAATTCCTTCAGTCCCCAAAGTAAGAAAATTGGTGGTGGAGCAATGTTGGAACAATGACACATTCCTTGCCAAGGGCAAAGAACTCTCTCTCCAATTTAATTCGAAGGTAAAATGTTGCTGCTTCTTGTTCACATTATTCCTTGTATTTTGTAACATCATATTGCTTTATTATGTTCATGGTGGAAATTAGTTGTGAATGTATGTGTATCTTACAGTTGCAGGATGCTTTCCCAGACCTGGAGGAGTTATATCTTATCAACATCTTCATGCCACGTATTGATGAGCTCAGTGGCTTGAAGAACCTGAAGAAATTTGTCATTGAAAGTAAGGAATATGGCTTCATTATCTCTCATTGTGATAATTTTGTCACATTATTTGGTGTTTGTTTGGTCTTTCATCATTGTTATCATCATCATCATCATCATCATCATCATCATCATCATCATCATCATCATCATCATCATCATCATCATCATCATCATCATCATCATCATCATCATCATCATCATCATCATCATCATGCTTTTCTCTGCAGGGGAATTTGTATAGTTCTGAGTTTTCATTCCTTAAACATTTACTGAATATTGTCCATTAGTTTTTTTTTTTTTCTTCATAGATAGTATATAGATTGATAGTTTTATGGTCATACTTACAGAAGGTGCAGCTGAGTGTGCACCGAAAAATCTTTGGCTGCTGGAATTGTATGATGCTGGCAAGGTGGAGGTCAACTCTACTGTCTGCTTTGTTGTGGAGATAACAGAAGATGGAATGCGTACACTCAGTATAGTGTTCTCATTTGTCGACCGCAATTTGATAGAAGTCTTGAAATTTATGAAGGTGAGTGAGTGCGACTGGTGGTGAATGTTTCCACTAAACTAGGTCACAAATCTTAAAACATTACCTACATTTTGCTAGATGATGAAATTTACTTATAAGGAAATAGAGTGTGGCTGCTATTTTGGTGACTTATCCCTAGATACCCTATTAGATTCATTATTTTTATTATATTAATTTATCCATCTATCTATTTTTTGCTTGACTGATCTGACATGGGGTGAGTGAGAATAGTGTGTGTATGGATGTATGGGTGTGTATGCATACCTTGCCTCTGATACCCCATTTTAAAGGTATAACATCATAATATATAGATAGATCTATATACCAGACTGTTATCCACCTAAAGGAGATAGCCGAGACAAGGCATGCATACACACATTCATACACACACACACACTCCTCTCACTTAGCCCCCACGCCCATAGAGGAGAAGAGAAGTGCACATCTGTACTTTATGGTTTGCCTTTACCGTCATGGACCTCACTGCATCAACCCTCAAATGGCCAAAGCAAAATGATCTATTCCAGTGTTTAAGCATTCAGAACTGTATCATTATTTAGACTGCAACATCTACTACTATGAACCTCATTACTTTTTTCACTCGGTTTTCCTGTTTTGTACACCCTTTCATATTCTGTTTGTAAATGTTGTAATTTCTATTATCTGCAAACAATAACTGATTAATTTTACATTTCTCTCACTTCCATCCACCATACATCCTCCTTTGTTCCTAACCCTCACCTGTTGTAGATTTACTTTATCTGTAAAATGTTCCCCTCCTCACCCTACTCTTACATGTATCTTAGTTTTTATTTATTTAATTTTTTTTTAAAGTTTTTCACTGGTCCCATCAGCTGTCTATTCACTCCCACAAACCTCCAATAACTGCCTATCAATCTAATAATTTGATTTCCCCTAATCTATGCCACAAACAAATTTTAAATTATCTAAAGATCTTTTTTCTTGCACCTTATATCAAGCACTTAATTGACACAACTCTCCCTAAATCCATCCTTTTGGTCCATAACATTTAGGTGTGTGAGTGATTCATCCAGTTAATACTCATCCAACTAAGGCTACTTGTATACAACACAAACTTATTCCTATGTAATTAACACAGTCTCTCTTATCCATTTATGTTGTGACACTATGCATGATACTTGCCACTCTTTGCTTACTTCAACCTGTTTTTAGTGTACTCAAAACTATTATATTGATTTGTTTATTTATTTATCATTTTTATAGCTCCATAAATTAAAAAAATTTTATAGATTGCATAAGTATGAGTTTATTTTGTTATACCGTTTCAGAGTGCAAGGGAGGACTGCCCAGTACCTTGCAACTGTGAAGTTACTGGTTTCCAGAGAAAGTCAACACCGATTACTTTTGTTGATTGTACTTCAGCTAACTGGACACAGTTACCAGACTTGATCCCCAACCATACCACCACACTAATCCTTGATAACAACCGTGTGAGTTTTATGTCATACCTTATTTCATTATTCTTGTAATCATGGTAGATCATTATATTTATAGAAATTCACAAAGGAGGATTGCAGCTAAAGTCGTGGGTTTACTTTTAGCTAGAATGATAGTTGTCTATTCAAGTCTCTGACGGGAACATTCTCCAAGGGGATACCCACGATAGAAGAACCTCCATCTCTTTCTATCCATTCACTCCTTCCTTTGTTGCTTTATCAGAAACTTTTTCATGCATGTACTCCTTTACCCTATCCTTCCATCTTAATTCTTACATGGCCTTCCTCTCCTTGGATCGTCAGTTTCCCTTTTATACACTTTCTTCACAACTCCTCTCAATATGACCAAATCACCTCAAAGTATTTTTTTTTACCCATCCCACTATACCACACTTCACTCCATTTCCACAGCACGCACTCTTGACTGCAGTGCCCTATTTTATGTCCAAGTCTCTGATCAATAGATATGTCAGTGTTGGCAGGAGAATACTGTTCCTTAACCCTTACTTTGCCTCCATGCTTACATTCCTTCCTTTCATAACCCTTGCAAGTGATCCTGCCTTTCACAACCCACTGTCTTACATCTCTCCATGTTTGCATAGTACTGTTCCCAAACTCTTTCACTTCCTCTATTCTTTCTCCTTCTAAAAGTGCCTCACACCTTCCTACTGCTGGCACACTCACCCTCTCAAACATGTATTTAGGGTTAGTAACTACGTAATAACATTGAATAGCCTAAACAGTTTACCCCAAATTTGCCTGGACCAATACTGTTCTGTGATGTAGTAATTATTACTTTTATTGGACATTATTGAAGAGGCCTATAGTGGGACCAATGCTGGAAGTAATTGTGTATTGTCATATATCATATAATCATGTTTGTAAGAGTTGTTGATTTGCTCATCCTCCTCCATCTGCCCACAGATAACCAACATCTCCAAGGTATTTATCAATCCAAAGTACCGCAGCGTGAAGAAGATTAGATTGAGAAATAACTTGATTGATCATATAGATGGTGAACTTCTATGCAATCACTTGGAGAGCCACCTCGACTTCAGCATCAACCTTATCAACAACAAGCTGGAGACTGTAAGTGACTCTTCATCCAGTGGTGTCATTCCGTGTTCTCTGAGGGGGCACTCTGCTCATCCACATCCATCACTCACTTGAAAAGATAAAAAAACAAAAAGACATTGTTGTGGCACAAATGTAATGTCACACCCTTCCCCCTCCCCCTCCCCCTCCCCCCTCCACACAATCATGAGACGTAAGGAAGTGATCTAGGCTGGAAAAATGAATAGTGAAAGTATAGTGTGTGTATGTATATATATATATATATATATATATATATATATATATATATATATATATATATATATATATATATATATATATATACATATATACATATATATATATATATATATATATATATATATATATATATATATATATATATACATACATATATATATATATACATATATATATATATATATATATATATATATATATATATTTTTATATATATATATATATATATATATATATATATATATATATATATATATTTTTATATATATATATATATATATATATATATATATATATATATATATATATATACATTTATATATATATATATATATATATATATATATATATATATATATACATTTATATATATATATATATATATATATATATATATATATATATATACATTTATATATATATATATATATATATATATATATATATATATATACATTTATATATATATATATATATATATATATATATATATATATATATATACTATGTATTATTTATATTTATAGATAAATAGGTATATAATAATTTGTAGATGACATCTGCTACACAACTGTGAGACCCGTGAATTTTG
>JAPQNM010000002.1:80012-87512 GCA_029783475.1 Metacarcinus magister
GAGAGAGAGAGAGAGAGAGAGAGAGAGAGAGAGAGAGAGAGAGAGAGAGAGAGAGAGAGAGAGAGAGAGAGAGAGAGAGAGAGAGAGAGAGAGAGAGGGGGGGGGAGAGAATAATACCAATGAAGAAGCAAGGTCCCCTCCCATCCCCTCCACCAGACAAAAAAATTAAGTAAATTTTTTTTTTCTTTTTTCTTTGATGAGTGGAAGTCATTATACCTTGTAGGAGACTTGATAGGGTTTATGCAAATAACATCACCGTGTCGTCTAAAACCTCTGTGTTAAATTCACTGCGAAGAGGAAGTGACCTGTAAAAATGCAAATATAGATATAGACCGAAGAAAAAATATTACCCGGAAAATATGAGACTACACCAGCATCTATAAAAAATATAATAAAAAAAGGAAGAATGGAATAGTCTTGAGAAGAATGAACAGTGCACGACACACATCTACGTGATAACCTAATTGAGAAGCCTTGCGTAACGCTAGTACAACTCAAGGTAAAAGATTAACGTAAAAAAGATCTCTTAAGTGGCAGCGAACCCCCCCCAACAAAACCCATCAAACAGCACTACCCCTGGCATTACCTCAAGTTTAGTGAGACGCGATGCATTTGATGAGATGACGAGAGAGAGAGGAGCGAGACCTGATGATTGATGAGATTGACTGAGACTGATGAGATGAGACTCGATCGAGAGCAGAATTGATAGACCGACCAGCGGCTGAGTATCCAGAAGACAGGAGAGAGACGAGAGAGATTGTTTGAGACCGTATGAAGATGTTAAGTTATGACGCCTGAGATGCACGGACGAATAACACAGACGCCATGACGGCATCCCGAGAGATGAGAAGCCCGGAGAGAATGAAGCGAAGGCGGCATATGACTCCGACGACGGAGGAGAGGTTAGGGGCTGAGGAGAGTGAGATCTAGTGAGACTTGAGAGTGAGAGAAGCCGGTGCACCAGAGGGTGAGCGAGAGAGGAATGAGCTCTTGAGAGCATAGAACGATATCAATGAATCACAAGCGTAAGAGGAATGAAAAGAGGAAGTAGATGAGGAGCGTAGAGAGAAAGAACAGATGGGTTGAGGAGCGCAGAAGCTGGCGATGATCCAGACAAGAGAGTAGAGAGAGAGAACGAGGAGAGGAGAGTTGGAGAAGAGAAGGAGCGAGACGCAATGAGCAAGAGATTGAAGAGATGTGAGAGCGAAGATAGCACAGAGAGAAGATGGATGAGCACAGCAGAACCGGAGCCGACGGTGAACGAGGAACGAAAAGGACCGTAGAATGACCCTGTTGATCGGAGGAGAGATGGATGAGATGGAGAGCAAGCGTGAGAAGAAGAATGGCCGAGAAACGACAAGGCAAGGTCGATGGAGAGAGAAGGGATAGAGATTAGCGAGGAGACGAAAGATCGAGGAGAGATATTTGATGCAGATACGGATGAGCGTAGCGGGCCCCCCCCTCCCCTCCCCCTCTAATGAGACGCAGGTGAGAGAGGCGGAGAGGATACATAAGTTTTAGAGGGAGATTATGCACGAGTGATGAGATACGACTGTAGAGAGAAGAGAAGTGGACGGATGAATGTACAGAGTCGAGACCGCAGAGGAGACAAAGATGAGACGAGAGCTAAGAACCGAGAGTGAAGAGAGCGATGATTAAGAGACTTGAAGAGCAGAGGAGACTGAGGAAGGACCTAGAGGAGGCGAGAGCGAGAGAGAGCGAGTCCCTGATAGACGCTCCGAAGGATGATTGCAGGAGACGAGGAGACTGAGTGAGAGCAGGATGCCGGAGAGAGCGGAGGGAGACCACGAGGGCGATCGATCGAACTGTCAGATGAGAGGAGTGATGAGTGGGGTGCGCGAGAAGGAGACGAGAGAAAGATTAGATGACCGGAGAGACAGGAGATGACCAAGCTGCGAGAGGCTTGACCGAGACGACATGTCTGATGATCTTTGAGAGAACGCAGTTGCAGGCGAAGAGCATTGAGGGAGATTCGACGGCCAGATTGTGGAACGAGAGCGGGTGGCAGAAGAGGCGGAGCAATGCGAGAGGAGGACCTAGAGACGTCATCTCGGGAGGAGAGAGAGTGCGAGAGGAGAGAGACGAGAGACATCTGCGAGAAGAGAGGAGCAAGGAGGACCGAGGGATGTGCAGAGTGATATTGCAGGAGGAAGAGAATGGGCATGTGAGTGACGGAGGACATGAAGCAGAGTATGACTACAGATGATGAGAGGATCCGCGAGGCGAGTGATGATTGATCATCACATCTGAGTGAAAAGAGTGATCGATTTAAGGGAAGATAGATGAGCCGACCTGAAGAAGGATCGGAGTCGATTGAGAAGCAAGAGATCGAAGCGGAGACCGGATTAGAGACGAAGCGACGGCTCGTGAGGGCGAGGATGATGGCCTGCAGCGCAGACCGAGGAGAGGGTGAGACGAGTGACCGGGAGGATGAGGTACTGGAAGGAAGAAGAGCAGCGAAAGAAAGAGGACGAGCAGGAGGAGAGGATGATCCGCGATACAAGAGGAGACAGAGAAAGTAGAAGAGAAGTCTTGACGACGAGCGAGAGAAGACGCCCACTTGCGATACCGAGAGATAGGTGAAGATTTTCTGGCAGCTAAAGAAGAAAGAGTGGGTGAGGGGAGAGAGTCGAGGACATGATGACGCGGGAATTGAGAGTAGCGTGAGATCTCGATATAGAGAGGAATGATGTGAGGAGAGTGTGAGGGCAGAGGATAGAATTATCTCAGAATTGATGGAGAGAATGAGAGGAGCTCGACAGAAGGAGAAGTCTCTGAGAGATCGGTAGATAGGGAGTAAGACGAGATGAAGACTGAGGATGGAGAGCTAGACATAAGAGGAGACCGATAGAGCGGAGAGATCGATGTGTTCCGAATGGTTGCCTCAGGAGACGAGAAAGTAGAACCGACGCAGGAGAGAAGAAACGCGGACCGAAGTGAAGATAGCATGATCGATGGAGTGAGACGCCTAGCGGATGTATGATCGAGATGAGATGAATCGAAGAGAGACACAGAACGGAGATAAAGAGATTTGTACAGACTGAGAGAGAATTGAGGTGAGCGACGGGGAGAACGAGGAAGAGGAGATGGGAGACGTTGGACCGTCCGAGTACTCCCGAAGAGGCACGAGAGGAACGACAGAACCGAAGGAGAGACCTGGACGGCGAATTAAAGAAGTGACGTCTTACGGATGAACGTTTATCTGAGAACGGAGTACCCACCCAACGCAAAGCTAAGTGATGAGAATGAAGAGACGATGATGATAGGACGATGGTAGCGAGCAGCAAGAGATTCGCTGGCATCAGCTAATTAAGAGAGATGAGGAACGTGAGCGGAGAGAGTAGTGAGACTGGTCCCAAGAGTAGGCGGAGACGAGAGTTCTGACTGATCCCATCCCCCTTCTGTTCGAGAGCGAAGAGTTAGATGAGAGAGGAGCTCGATCCTAGTGCCCGACGATGAGAGCCTACGTGAGGCGCATCCAGAGAGCTCGAGATTTGGAGAGGGCTGAAGCCTCCGACCCCATACGAAATCGACTTCGACCTTAGAGCGACGCAGATAAACCGAGGAATCCTAGATGACACCTGACGAGGTATGAGTGAAGGTGCAGCAGTTGTCAAGTTCTAGTTTACATGAACTGCAACTGATGAGATAAGAGAGAAGACAAAGACGCAGAGAGAGAAGAGGGCAACTTTAGAAGATAGGGAAGACGAAGTCGCAGGAAGCTTAGAGAAGAGCGGTACCCGACGGAGGAAGATGCGAGGAGAGACGAAACACGAGAGTAGACGGACGAACATCCGTGGAGAAGCCGAGCATGAGATCGATCCTCGAGACAGACGAATGAAGCTACTCGAGAGAGAAGAGCATACATAGGTACTTCCAAAAAGCAACAGATTCGTTGAAGACGACGAGATCGATCCGGGAGGAGAAACGAGAAGTGAGGAAGTTGATAGACCGCCACTGGCACAGAGCGACCGAGAGTCGAGAAGAGAGCCATGGTAGAGACGCACCTATGACAAGAACCAGAGAGCGATCTAGATTCGGGAGTTAGACGACGAGACGAGGAGAGGCGATGCCGAAGATGCAGAGAGACCCAGAGACGAGATGTATAGAGTCATCCCCGGTTGATCAGAACGGACAGATTGAACGACGGATAGCACTGAGATGGGAAGAGTACGTGACGATGGATGGGACAGGAGGAGAGAGATGAAAAGCATACGATGAGGGACGACTGAAGGAGAGAACTTGCTGAGAGCGAGAGACCGAGCGATGAGAAGCCTGAGAATAGGAGTAAAGTGAAGAGAGAGTAGGAGAGCGACGAAGAGAGAGAGAAGAGATGAAGGAAGAGCAAAGCGATGCGAGGAAAGGACCTGGGGATAGGAGAGAGCGAGAAGAAGAGAGTGCAAGACGGATGAGCAGAAGAATCAAGGATTTTTTTGAGAACGGAAGCAAGAGAGTGACATACTCCAGGACTGAACGATAGAGAAAAATGGAGCGGAGATGACTCGATTTGAGGAGAGCCCCAGAGGAGTTCGGTCTTTTTAGAAATTACATTTCTAAGTGCCTCGGAGAACAAAAGATCTGACGTCAGAGAGCGACTAGACGACAGAGCAGAGGCTCCCAAATATATACGGAGACAAAACGATGCAGAGAGAGCATGCCGACGAATCCTTGAAGGATAGAGACGATACGTCGACCTGATATGGAGGTGGAAGAGTAATGATGACGAGTAAGACGAAGAATGAAGAGAGAGATATAAAAAGAGAGAGAGGAGAGGGACGAGAGCATGTGAGACCGGATCGGCGAGGCATAGATTTGGTTAGCGAACTAGAGGAAAATGGATGAGACGGAGAGCTGCAGTGCCAGGCCGAGGATGATCATTTGCTATGATCTAGAGCAACGAATGTGCTAGAGAGGGGTAAAGATCGCAGCGGGAATTGAGAGGATAGAAGATTCGATGCGAACAGATGAAACGAGAGAAGACGAAAGGAGAAAGATAGGAGAGGAGTGGGAGAGCCTGAGAGGAAGGCCCTGATAGAAGAACCGACTCGTGGGTGAACAGACAAGGGCAGAATGAGAGCTCGAAATGGATGGGAGAAACGAAGATATACAACGTGATGAGGGAAAAGGATAGAAGATGAAGGACCGGTTTAGAGTCATATAGGAATCGGATTGAGCAGAAGAGAAGGGAGCGATCCAGAGGACTCTAGAGACCGTACTCATGAGACACAAGCATTCAGATAGAGCGTACGGGAGTGAGCACGGGTGACACACGAGATGAGTTCAATTTGAGGAGAGGTGAGACCTTCGATGAGAGTGACGGCAGTGAGAGATCCGAGGCTGAGGAGCGGGGACGTCGATACTAGGCGACCCACCAGTATGCCCGAAGACCAGACGAGTGAGAGGATGCTTTGACGCATAGCAGAGACTGTTTCGAGAAATGAGGAGATTGAGGACGAGATCCGACTAGGGTTTTTGCGATAGATAAGAGAGCGCAAGATGACCGAGAACAATAGGAGAGGTTGGTAGGGATCGTGCAGTGAGCGAGGCCGCGCGAAGTAAGGGATGAGCGGCCAGTGCGAATGATGACCCGTATAGGGTGTGACTAGGTAGAGACGGACATTCGGGACTGTTTACCTAGAGGGAGTGACGAGAGACGGACATCAACGAGCAGTTGACCGCAGAGCATAGTTCCGCGTGTGCGTAGAGAGACGATAACGTGAGAGGAACGCTATCGCCGGATCGGGGCCATCGTCGGCACGCATAGGGAGAGGATGAGAGATCAAGAGCAGGGAGAGAGTCGGTTTAACTTAAAGAGTAGACGCGATGATGCATCTTGCGAAGACAGGGGCAGGTAGACGGACGGAGGAGCGGTAGAGACTGCCAAAGGATGAGTGCCGAGCAGACACGGATTACTTAGCGCGACAGATGAAATAATCACGAAGTGCCGAGTCTGGAGTGAGAGCCAATTATAAAGCATGGAGACATCGTGCAACAGCGTAAGATGACGGCGAGCGAACCTCGATGAGGAAGAGACGAAGGACAAGGTAGGAAGATTTCGGAGAGAATACCAGAAGAACTTGTAGTCCCCGGGACGCAGATAGCGGGACGCCGTGCCAGATCCTCGATGAACTTGGAGTTTCCTCAAGATGAACCGAATCCTCTGAGGAAGACTCAAGACGGCAGAGGAGTTGCTTGTATCCGATGGGAGATACGGCCCTACGATGGGGTCTGGACGAGATGCCCCGGTAGCGAGAATGGGAAAGTTGATTCGAGGTGGGACGAGGATGTCGACGCGAGAGACGTGAGATGGATGCTGGACGACGGATGGGGATGAAAGCAGGGAGAAAGCCAAGTGAGGACGGAGACGACGAGAAGATAAGGGAGATGCTTTTCGAGAAGAGATGACCGTTATGAGGGGAGACCTGAAAGGATTTACACATGATTGAAACGTGATGAACGCGAGAGAGGAATAGCAAGAGAGGAGTGAGAGGACGTAAGAGATTGGAGAGTCCGAAGGAGAAGAGGCAAGGAGGAATTCGAGAGTGAGAGTTGTGAGCAGAAGCAGTTGAGAGAAATGACCAAATAGACTGAGGTCGATAGTTTCTGACGGAGAAGAAGGCGACGATGGGAGAGGCAGAGAAGATAGGGACGAGCCTGTCGACGAGATGAAATCGGACAAGTAGAGTCGAAGAACGAGCATTGGACGAGGTTGCAGATGGCAGAGTTAGAGAGGAAGTTTCTAAGAGGTCGAGATAGAGTGGTGAAAGGAGAAATGAGATGCTAGAGTGCGAAGATGATCTGAGTCGACTCGGATTGAGGAGAGGCGAGGTGAAGAAAGCAACCGTGAGGATGCTAGGCAGTATTCTGAAAGAGGTCGGAGGATCGTAGGGAATCGATCGGAGAGAACGCGGAGAACCTTTGGAGAGAGCTCAAGGATACTACAGAGCACTGAGACGGGCGTGCGAGCCGAGAGTGTCGAGGGAATGAGAGCCCCAGTGTGTGTAAGATGAATGTTGAGAGAGTCCGACCGTTCGCAGACAAGAAGAAGCTGCCGAAAGCGATGACTGAGAAGTAAGCAGCAGAGACGAGAAGGAATGAGAGCATGATGAGACGAGAGCACTAGAGAAGAAGACGAGCAGAAACGGAAGATGACGCACACGCAAGAGGCAACTACGGGCAGAGAGAATGACGAGATGAAGAGAAGAAGACGATTGAATCTCCCTGAGAGAGACGGAAGACGAGCTTGAGAGAGAGCACATTAGATGCATGAGAGAGAGAGAGTATAAATGAGGTATAAGGTGAGAGGTGGGTCAGGGAGACGTAATATTTATTTTCTTCTTTTACTAATTAATTTTTATTATTATTATTATTTTTTTAACATTACTTACAATCATGTTGCGTCGTGTGAGGAGACTCTTAGCTCGGAGAGGCTCTACGATGGCTAAGTATCGCTCTCCGCTCACCACCACTAGGATGATG
>JAPQNM010000002.1:112512-115012 GCA_029783475.1 Metacarcinus magister
TATTATACAAAAAAAAAAAAGATATATAAGAGAAATAAAAAAAAAATACATTCTTCCAACCCCAGTTATATATAGACAAGAAAATAGAGATGAATTAAATTGGAAAAAGGACGATATACTACTAAATGAAAAAAAAAGATATATAAGAGAAAGAAAAAAAATATACATAAAAAGATCAATTTCCAAACCCACATTTTTTATACCACTCTGTTCTTCTTCGGCCATAAAGTTACAGTTTTACAAGAGTTAGGAGAACAAAGTTTATAATTAGAATATATAAAAAAAAAAAACCTGTTCCCGTAGGTTATAAGAAAAAGTTACAGATGTGCTCTGTGTGTGTGTGTGTGTGTGTGTGTGTGTGTGTGTGTGTGTGTGTGTGTGTGTGTGTGTGTGTGTGTGTGTGTGTGTGTGTGTGTGTAAGTTTAATGAGACTCCTGAGGGATATATCTCTGAGTATTTAATTATCAGCTACTTTTGAGATGAAAAACATTAACTATACACCTAAAATTCTCTCTCTCTCTCTCTCTCTCTCTCTCTCTCTCTCTCTCTCTCTCTCTCTCTCTCTCTCTCTCTCTCTCTCTCTCTCTCTCTCTCTCAAACTATCCACTACCAATATGGCATCAATTTAAATGTGTTCGGACCGAGAGAGAGAGAGAGAGAGAGAGAGAGAGAGAGAGAGAGAGAGAGAGAGAGAGAGAGAGAGAGAGAGAGAGAGAGAGAGGAGAGACGAGAGAGGAGAGAGAGGAGGAGAGAGAGAGAGAGAGAGAGAGAGAGAGAGAGAGAGAGAGAGAATATATATTGGACAACTAAGGATTCAAGGAGAAGAAAAGGATAAGGCAACACGTTCATGTACACGCAAACTTTCTGGGAAATGAGATAACTTTTGTGGGATTTAATCATTTAAGCTTCGGGGAAAAAATATTCTGAGCTTTCACCAAACGAAAACTTGCCTTTATCTGAACGCGTTTTGCACTTGTCCCCTTCCACCTCCATTGGCATCTTTCTTTATACAATACAATCACTAAACAAACCAAGGATGATTTAAAAAAAACAAAAAAAACTATCATCAATGTAGTAATAATTTTGGTTCTGCAAGGCGAGACGAGGTGAGGGAAGGCGAAGAGAGAGAGGGAGGCAGTCTGAGCTATAAAACCTTACAGCGTCTCTCTCACAAGTCCTCCTTACTATAGGCTGGAAGCTTTGCAACGAGACTTTTCTGATTGAAGTTACGAATGTGAATGGAAAACGATGCTAATGGAGGAGGAGCCGAGTTAAACTTAAAGGCTGGAGATGATGTATTAGGGAGATTTTATGTGCCAAATGTATGTAATGTAGATTAGAATATAGTTTTCTCTTTACAGTGACAGATAAACTTTGAAGATATTGATTATGAGTTCTCTTTACTGATCGTGCAATGACATATGACGTGTAAAGTTAATACTTGAGAGAGAAAGAGAGAGAGAGAGAGAGAGAGAGAGAGAGAGAGAGAGAGAGAGAGAGAGAGAGAGAGAGAGAGAGAGAGAGAGAGAGAGAGAGAGAGAGAGACGAGTCATCACAATATCTTTCCAGTTTGTCTTTTACGTCTTTCCTTTGTTCGTGTTTCTTTACGTTCTCTCTCTCTCTCTCTCTCTCTCTCTCTCTCTCTCTCTCTCTCTCTCTCTCTCTCTCTCTCTCTCTCTCTCTCTCTCTCTCTCTCTCTATCTCTCTATCTATCTATCTATCTCTATCTATCTATTTCCTTTTTTCAGCTCTCAATAAAAAAAAAAATATATAAAATCTGTTTCTCACATTAAAATACTTAAACGTACTCTGATAAAAGGAGAAAAAAAAATATGCTGGGAGTAAAAACATTAAGATAAATACGAATTATAATCTTTACGGAACCTTTAAGTTAAGATAAGATAATATAAGATACACTCTATTGCCAAATTGCACCTATAATACAATGAGAAATTCTTGGTGGTGGGAGCTCATTAGAAATAGTATTAAAACATATACGTACATTCGACTTTACAATAATATCAAAGGAAGGTTAGCATTATAGGGATGTTTACTCTGCAGTGATATATAATTGGAACACCTATTAGTCTAGGAGGCTGGAATGCCTTAGGGAAACCTATTTTTACCTTCCTATTACTGCAATAAAATTTCCTAGATATCTTTTACTACCGATTAAAAAAGGTATCAACCGTTATCTGTTTTTCCCTCCTCGTTAAGGTAAGGTAAGGTAATGTAAGGGTAAGGTAGGGGAAGGTAGAGGAAAGTAGGGGTAGGTAGGGGTAGGTAGGAGAAAGTAGTGGAAGGTAGGGGAAGGTAAGGAAAGGTAGGGGAAGGTAAGGGGAAAGTAGGGGCAGGTAAGGGAAGGTAAGGACAGGTAAGGGAAAGTAGAGGAAGGTAGAGGTAGGTAGGGGAAAGTAGGGGAAGGTAGGGGTGGGTAGGGGATAGGGGAAGGTAGGGATAGGTAGGGGTAGGTAGGGGAAGGCTTAATCGATTCACAATA
>JAPQNM010000002.1:120012-122512 GCA_029783475.1 Metacarcinus magister
ATTTCAATACACTGACATCTGTACAAGCCTATAAACGTCCAAGATCTATCAGGACTCATTTCCTGTATTTGCGAAGTACGAAGTAGCATTCAGCACTCTCACCAAGACGCGAGGTTAAATATATATGTGTTTAAGGTGAAAACAAGGGAGTGAGAAAAGTCAGTACTCACCGAAGAAGGCGAAGATAAATACCACCGAGTAGAGGAGGAGGAGGGGCACTTTGACGGCTGTTTGGTGAAAGATGTACTCTTCAGGCCGCTCTGAGCTGTTCCCTGCCTCCCCCTCCCCCTCAGTCCTCCACTTGGTGTCGGTAGTGTTGACTAAGTCCATCGCGTCGTTACGGTTCACTGACGTAGCTGTAGATTGTATTTTTTCTTCTTTACATCATCGTCTGCTACACACCATCTTGTCACCACACATCTGAAAAATAAATCGAGGATATAATTGAACTGTAGATTACATACTCAGCGCACGTAGTAACTCTTGATCAAAGCATTATTGTCCTAAATCGTTACATGAAATATTAACATTAAAATAGACAAGCAGTGTGAACTCCCAATAAATATCTTATTATAGAGTGTTGCATTCCGTCATAAATTCCCTGCGATGCCCCGTAACCAGTGTTAATCTTAATAAACAGATGACCTTATAGGCAAATGCAGACAAGTCACGCTATCGCTACAGCTTTTCAGTCCCTAGTGAGGCGAAGATTTATGCATTTTACTTATTACAGGTACAAGTTACAGAGTACAGGAAGTAATGTAACCAGGATGGCGACCAAGGTTAGACTGGCTTCCCAGCACGTAGTGGTGGCTCGGCTCACAACGACTCTGGTTCGTACCACTCTAACGATGCTGAACTACCGCTCCCTCGTTTGGGTATTCCGGTTGTTAATGTCGGTCATCAAAGACTTAGTAGTGTCAGATTAGCGAGGCACTTATCAAGGACAGTATATTGCACATAGATCGATACAAGGTTATTCATCTATTTTTGTCACTATATAGTCATAATACGCTGTGCATTGAGTAAAGTTCACTAATCTACGCTTACTATGAATGACACTTACGCGTATATATATATATATATATATATATATATATATATATATATATATATATATATATATATATATATGTTCGCCTCCATGGCATCTTACGTATTTTTATCGTCCCTTAGCCAATACCCTTTTAATGTTAAAATATATATATATATATATATATATATATATATATATATATATATATAAATATATATATATATATATATATATATATATATATATATATATATATATATATATGTATAAAACGTACATATTAAGATAGTTCTTCTGTGGCAACAATATTTTTCCCAATCATCAGTTACAAGGAACTCCAACTGACTACAATATCATGTCATGGATAACATATAAATAAATGAGTAGGAATGAGTGTTGAGTCCTGGATCATGAGTCTTCTCTTGACGAGGCTTTGCACGAATACCCCCAACACTTACATCGGTTCTTCTTTAGATAAGGATCGAAGGAACGCTACACACCACACACCACCGCACTGCTCCGAGACTCCCGCCACACCACCACTCTGAGTTAGCAATGTTTCACCTCTGGATTGCAGCAGAAACAGGGTAAGGATAGCTTCGCTTTGACGTACATTCATAATTGTTTTATAATATTCCAATCCATTACAAGGGTGCAGTAATCAGAGGTTTGACTGACACTGCTCATACAATTACTGATTACTTTTTTTTTCTGTTCCTATTAATTGCCATTGATTTTGTTAGAATATTAACTGCAATATTCAGCCATTAAATAAGCTTCTATCCTTACGTATGCATTACTGATAAGCTCCTGCCAACACACGCTAAGTTACACTACTATGTTATTGTGGCTATTGTTAACTGGTGTCTCATCGAACCACGTGTAATTGCACGCTGTAGAACAATAACGTGAAGTGTTGCCTTCAATAAGGAGCTTCACAAAATAATTACTGATCAATACCAGACGCTTCATTTAATTGCTTCCGAGTAATCTTCATTTGTTTTTACTTTCTTAAGTCAACCAACTCTCCGCGGCAGACAACAGTAACAATCTTATCAAGTTACTAACAATGATAATATTTTTAAAAATTACAGATTATCAATAAAAAAATAATTTAACATAAACGCTACAAATAAGTATAATTATGTATATATATATATATATATATATATATATATATATATATATATATATATATATAAAGATTTATTGTAATATAAATGTGCATGCAAATTTTCTTCAGCGTGGAAGAAATTAATACCAAAGTTCCATGCGAAAAGTTTAAATATTTATGATAATTCATGAAGATCTGAAGATAAATAAGAATTTTATTTCATGCTTTAGGAAATGTTTTGTAATGAGCTTCATATTATTTCTCTCTCTCTCTCTCTCTCTCTCTCTCTCTCTCTCTCTCTCTCTCTCTCTCTCTCTCTCTCTCTCTCTCTCTCTCTCTCTCTCTCTCTC
>JAPQNM010000002.1:127512-190012 GCA_029783475.1 Metacarcinus magister
AAATAAACAGTTTGCTAAGAATTTCCAAGACCAAAAATGGAAAAATCAATTTTCACACAGCTTTGTCACGCATCCTAAACATTAATACACCAAATAAATATAATCAATATAGTTTTAGTGCAAGAAATACGGTGTTGGTGGGATGAATGAAGATGACAGGCTGCAAAACACTGCCTGGAGACACACACCTTAGCACGTCTTGCTTCTAACTAACGTACCAGAAGAATGAAAACACCTTCTCACCTCTCACACTCTCTCCTCGAGGCAACGCCGACAACAAATTCATACAACATAGACACAAAAATTCATTACAAGCATTTCTGCGTGTCGCAATCCTCTTACGACGATAAAAATGTTCGGGAAAGGAAAAACTTGAAAATAATATATAAATAATAAGTCTTTACTGCTCCTGAATTCACCGAGTAAACAGCTGGCGGTGTATTGTCACTTCTTCGTAAGTGTGTGTGTGTGTGTGTGTGTGTGTGTAAGGGGGAAGGGGGAGTGTAGGCGTGTGTCCGTATGTAAGGTCGTAAAAATTCGTATAAAAAAAACAACTGAATCATTTTTTCACTGTGCAGCGGCTCTTTCGTCCCATAAAATTACATGAAAGAGAGAGAGAGAGAGAGAGAGAGAGAGAGAGAGAGAGAGAGAGAGAGAGAGAGAGAGAGAGAGAGAGAGAGAGAGAGAGAGAGAGAGAGAGAGAGAGAGAGAGAGAGAGAGAGAGTGAGAGAGAGAAATACAGCTTAGGGAGCGCAACGCCTCTCATTTTTCTTCTTCTATTTTTTACATACTCAAAGTAGTAAATCTAAGTGCCTCAAGATGTCACCTGATAATTTATGATACGTTCCCTTTAATAAATCAACACCAAACACCACTGTACATCACGGTGTCCATATACACGTCCGGGAGAGTATGTTAACTTTTATATACTACAAGAAAAAAAAGAAACATCGACTCAGAAACAGACAAACATTAATCGCATCAAGCCTTACATTGAAGAGTTAATCAGCCATACAATGCAATCATGTAGTTAACTATCCTCAGAGGAATGGCAATATAAGGCAACAAAAAAAAAAATTGTTAATCACCTTCCTTCATCAGACATTAAAAGATGATTATCAGAATATGAAATAAAAGATCAAACGAAGAAAATTATGATATCAACATATGAGTGTGAGAAAGGAAGGAAGGAAGGAAGGAAGGAAGGAAGGAAGGAAGGAAGGAAGGAAGGAAGGAAGGAAGGAAGGAAGGAAGGAAGGAAGAAGGAAGGAAGGAAGGAAGGAAGGAAGGCAAGCAGTGGTTTTCAACGCCTTTCTGTAACGCTAAGGTGACTTGGTGCTCCTAACACACACACACACACACACACACACACACACACACACACACACACACACACACACACACACACACACACACACACACTAGATCACCAAACTCATACTTCTAGTCAGCCACAACAAACACTAAATATTTTCACGCGAGTTAAAACGAGCTAACGAGGGAACACATACGCACGGTATAGTCAGCCCAAGGAGAGCGAAGGTAATGAAACAGGACGTGAAACAGACAGCTAACAAAGTGTAACCATTACCTACCTACAGTACACCTTAAAAGAAACACTGAAAAAAACCCTAATGAAGTTTCCTCAAACTTCGGCTAGAAAGAAGTTTACTTTGCGCAAAAGAGAAAACAATGACTATTAAGACTTTGAGGATATTGGAAGCTATTTTGCCCTTGGGAGCCTTACCTCTCACCTCTCACCCCTCTCCCCTTCACCCCTCACCCCTCACCCCTCGCGCTGAGGCTTTACGTCAATACTCCCATCAGCACAGAGGCAGCCACTCAGGTGTGTGGTCGTCGCTATGTCTTTGAAGCGAATATTAAGTCGGTCTTGTAATAATACTATGCGTCATAAAGATGGGTAGGACGGAAACTTATTTTGTTCATCCCCAAACTACGTCAGTCACTCTTCGCGGCATCAGTTGTGTAATGTAGTATGACTAAGTGCTCTCTCTCTCTCTCTCTCTCTCTCTCTCTCTCTCTCTCTCTCTCTCTCTCTCTCTCTCTCTCTCTCTCTCTCTCTCTCTCTCTCTCTCTCTCTCTCTCTCTCTCACACACACACACACACACACACACAGTTAATGAAACATACATATAAAAAAATAATATATACACACAAAGAAAAAATTAAACAAAAAACAGTACAACACACTACCTTAAAAAAAAAAAAAGAGGACTCTTTCCACTTGAGAATTTACGTGTAAGCAAACCGAACGAGCAAAAAGCAACAAGCCAAGTAAAATAGAAAGAGCGAATATTAGCTCGTAATTATTGTTAAATGTTCAGACTATTCTCCTCGTTTCCCTCCAGCCTTGAAAAACACAGCTCGACACGCCCTCACTCCACTAATTTTGCTCGCCGTGTTTTGTTCGCTGGGTTCATTTCCAGAAAAAAAAAATCTCCAGTGAAGACGCGCCATAATGAAGCACTCCTACCCTTGTCCACTCTAGACGAGCACTGAAGGACCCATTGAAGCCTTACACACCCTTGTTATTTGCAATTACGACCGTACACAGTTCCGCTGGGATTCAATATTCAACGAAGGTAATGAGAAAGATGCTTCATTAAAATACTAATTGACTGAGTGTGATAATTATACTACATCAACGACAATGAGAGAGAGAGAGAGAGAGAGAGAGAGAGAGAGAGAGAGAGAGAGAGAGAGAGAGAGAGAGAGAGAGAGAGAGAGAGAGAGTGTGTGTGTGTGTGTGTAATAGAAAGGTACATTATCTTAGAGTGGCTTAGCAATGGCTGCCAATAAGGATGTGAAAATCCACCTCATCTCACCAGTAAATCTTTCCCTTTGTCTATTTTATCACTAAAAATGCATAATTCATGACCTTTTACTCTCTAACATCCACCTCATATTTTCTGTCATAGCTACAGTCGGCGTGCCCGCCCACCCGTCCACTACACACGTGAAAATAAAGTGAAAAGCTTTTCAAATACTTTACTGGTGTAATGAGACACTTCTTTTTTTCCATTGTGGCCGACTATCACCCACTTGAACTTAGCGTGTCCCGGCACTACACACCAGGAAGCAGCTAGAGTAATAGGCTGTAAGTGGGAGAGACTAGAACTGATCTGATTAATGATTCCAATTGTCACATCAATGCAATACTATTAAAAAATGTGCACGGAATCAGTTTCGTACCCGATATGGAGTTTGAATGAGCATGATAATAACGATACTATTAACGATCAATATCCTTACAATTTTGTGTATTACTGGTCTATGAACTGATGGAGTTTACTGAAAAAAATATTCTATACTTCCTTACACTACTTGTTATATTACACTTTACACAAAAAAAGAATAAGTGATAGTAAAAAATAAATAGAATAGAATACAAAAAATCAATGTATAAAACACGGAATAGCTATTTGTAATCGGGGAACTAAGGTGTTTTTCCATTCCTGAAAAAATTATGCTACACTTCTTTACACTACTTGTTACATCACACTATACACATAAAAGGAATGAATTATAATAAAAAAATAAATAGAATAGAATGAAAAAAATCAATGTATGAATGAAAAAAAACAACAACGAAATAGCTATTTGTAATCAGTGAACTAAGGTGTTTTTCCATTCCTCTTAAGTCTCCGGTGACAGAAAATAATTGCTGTAACTATCTATTTCTCATGCGCAATCAATTCTCTCAGTTCTCTCTGACACAAAAGTGATGATTAAATGAGAAGATGGTCACATTGATTTAAGCCTCTCTGCCCCTCACCCTTCCTCCTCTTACATCATCTATTTTCGTTTACTTCTTACTAATAGCAGCGCCACTACAAAGGCATCTCCATTAGCCCTTCCACAAGGTTCCTCGTCTTACACTGTACATCGCTTCCCTCGCCTGGCCGAAGAAACACACACCTTCACTTCCATTCATTACTCCACTTAGCAGCGTTGCTTGCATTCACGGCTACTCACACCACACACACACACACACACACACACACACACACACACACACATACACATACACATACACATACACATACACATACACATACACACACAGACACAGACACAGACACAGACACACACACACACACACACACACACACACACACACACACACACACACACACACACTAGTTATCCCCCATCACCTCCAGTTGTTCGTCAGACCCACCAGTCTCCATTCCCCTATATTCTATATTTTTATATACCTTTTTGTAATTTGTAAATTTTCAACCTAACGGCTGCCTTAACGAAATAAATCGTTTATTATTATCATTATTGTTATTCCACACGTACGCGCGCGCGCGCACACCCACCCCCACACACACACACACACACACACACACACACACACACACACACACCAAAAGCGTCATTTCACTTTAGTTTCATTAAGTGATATCCATGAAGTCTAATTCACATAATTATTGTATCATACTTCAAAAAAGAATATAATATAATAGCGTAAATATATCTATCCCATCAATAAAACAACATCAGTAATTGTTATTCATTCTTCTTCAAATCAAATGTTCTACGATCTTATAAACCTGAGCGCAGAAATAAAATAAAAAAACATGTATTTATATCGAAGCCAACTGCTTACCTAGCCAGCCGGACGGTGTCGAGACAAGCCACCGTCAGACACATTCACACTCCCTCAACTACATACAATCGATTTCCCGGCCGTCATCTGCATATTATCGAGTTAGGTAAAGTTTCCAAACGAATTTCCCGAGTTTCTTAATTACATTTGATCTCCATTACTAAGTTAAAAGTAAATAGAAGAGTAATACAGAGAACACACACACACACACACACACACACACACTTGAGCCTGTACCGCTAGCAGCCAGACAGAACCTCTAACCCGGTGATAATATTTTTTCGTTTTAAACCTTCCCTGTTCCTCTACATATCATTTTGAGGGATGGAGGAGCAGTAACACATTATTCCTCACCATTAATAGTGGTTGGATATGAAGAAAACAGTGCCTATTAAGTGTAATAACTTGATAGAACATAACAGAACAGGTCTTCTTCTGTGACCGCTAGCAGCCGACAGGACGTCCAGCCTGGTGATAATATTTATTGGTAGGTATGTGACAAACAGGAGTTCTGAGGTCATTCTGAGGTTGTATTTAGCGCTAGTTAGACCCCACCTAGATTATGCATCTCAATTTTGGTCCCCTTATTATAGGAAGGATATAGGCTCCTTGGAGGCAGTCCAGAGAATAATGACGAAGATGATACAGGGGCTGAGAAATCTACCCTACAAAGATAGATTAAAACGTCTCACTAATCTCCACTCCCCAGAGAGAAGGAGGGCAAGAGGGGATATGATTGAGGTTTTCAAATGGGTAAAAGGAATTAATAAGGGAAACATTGATCAGGTTTTAGAAATTAGTAGTCAGGATAGGACACGTGGAAATGGGTACAAGGTAGAAAAACTTAGATTCAGGACAGACCTAGGTAGATATTGGTTCACTAACAGATTGGTGAACGATTGGAATAGGCTGGGTAGACACGTAGTAAGTGGTGAGTCAATAGGTAGCTTTAAAAGACGGTTGGATCAGAGTATGGATAGGGATGACAGGTGGGATGGCTAAATATTGGATTATTCCAAGGGTGGGGGACAAGGAGCTGCCTCGTGTAGGTCATCAACTGGCCTCTTGCAGTCTCCTCAATTCTTATGTTCTTATGTTCTTATACACACACACACACACACACACACACACACACACACACACACACACACACACACACACACACACACACACACACACACACACACACCCCTTCATCCTTTTCACCTTGTTTCTTACCTTCTATCATGAACTTTTCTGATTTTTTCAACCTTCCCTCTTTTTCCTATTCATTCTCTCTCTCTCTCTCTCTCTCTCTCTCTCTCTCTCTCTCTCTCTTCTCTCTCTCTCTCTCTCTCTCTCTCTCTCTCTCTCTCTCTCTCTCTCTCTCTCTCTCTCTCTCTCTCCTCATTCTCCTTCTAACTTCAATCTATTTTCCTTAATTTTTTCTGCAATTTCTTTCTTGTCTTTTCTCTCTCTTTTATCACGTGTTTCTCCTTCCCTTTCCCTTCCTTTCCCTTCGCCTCCCACCCTCCCTGGTCACCCTCTTCTCAGATCTGTAATTGCTTCCCTCACATTCTCTCTTCCACAATCGAGGACCTCTAGCAATCCTGTCTTTAATTTTCCAGTCCTGAAAGTGTGTGTGGGTGTGTGTGGGTGTGGGTGTGGGTGTGTGTGTGTGTGTGTGTGTGTGTGTGTGTGTGTGTGTGTGTACAATGCCAGTCCAAGTGTTCGTGTCTAACATAAGGATCCCATCACAACGATAACGTGTTTGTCTGCCTTGAATTAAGAACCACAGAAGTAATAAAACATTTGGAAGAATAATAGTGATGACCTTGCTTGAATATTGATGACCTGACCTACATAATTCAAAATGGAGGGAGAGGGTAAGATACAAAAAAAAAAAAGAAAAACCCAAGCCCAAAATCTTTCAGGGTTCATTTTATGGTTCAAATGTAACCACTTTTCGGGAGAGAAGTCGAGGCAATTGACCTTTTCTTCCTTTCATAAAATAGAAAATTGCTGGTAATTTTTTTTTTATCAAATTTTAGGCGTTCAGAGGATAGTATAGGATAAGAAGTAGTGATATTTTGACATTTTCTATTGAGGGACTGCGAGGGAAGCCTTTGAAATGGGACACCAACACTGAATAAGATGTAAGAAAAAAGACTTGAGAAGGAAAGGAAAGTGAAGAGAGAGAGAGAGAGAGAGAGAGAGAGAGAGAGAGAGAGAGAGAGAGAGAGAGAGAGAGAGAGAGAGAGAGAGAGAGAGAGAGAGAGGAGAGAGAGAGAGAGAGAGAGAGAGAGAGAGAGAGAGAGAATAATACCAATGAAGAAGCAAGGTCCCCTCCCATCCCCTCCACCAGACAAAAAAATAAAGTAAATTTTTTTTTTTTTCTTTTTTCTTTGATGAGTGGAAGTCATTATACCTTGTAGGAGACTTGATAGGGTTTATGCAAATAACATCACCGTGTCGTCTAAAACCTATGTGTTAAATTCACTGCGAAGAGGAAGTGACCTGTGAAAATGCAAATATAGATATAGACCGAAGAAAAAAATATTACCCGGAAAATATGAGACTACAGCAGCATCTATAAAAAAAATAATAAAAAAAGGAAGAATGGAATAGTCTTGAGAAGAATGAACAGTGCACGAGACACACATCTACGTGATAACCTAATTGAGAAGCCTTGCGTAACGCTAGTACAACTCAAGGTAAAAAGATTAACGTAAAAAAAGATCTAATGAGCAGCGACACAAAATAAAAACAATCAAACAGCTGGATTTACCTTAAGTTTGTGGGTGTCATTGAGAGAGAGAGAGAGAGAGAGAGAGAGAGAGAGAGAGAGAGAGAGAGAGAGAGAGAGAGAGAGAGAGAGAGAGAGAGAGAGAGAGAGTATATCATAATTTAACATGAGAGAAAGGCAATTAGGTGACATTCTACTTTCAAAAATATAATAAGTATTCTTATCACTAAAAGATATTGATATTGTGTTTACATCGACTATTAATATCAATTCCTTTAGAACCTCTTACTGCAACACCACATATGAAGAAATGGATGCATGTAAGTATGTATGTATGTATATATGGAAGCAGCCTGTGTCACTCCCTATTCAATGCTCTTCTGAGGGCAACGCTTCCTGATTAGGTGCAGGGACGCTTCTGATCACAGTTTCTAAGAAGTCATCACATAATCACGAGCTTGTATGAAACAGGCCAATCACCATTCAAGTGTAGGAATAACAGGGTGACTGAACACCAAGAAGGGGTGATAGCGTGGGCAGATAAAAGGGTGATATTAGCTCATTGCTTCTGACTCTTACTCTTCCATCCACAGTTTATTACTATATCTTGTAGTGCCTGAGTGGTAGTGTCACGTGGCACCTCTTACTTATATCTATTGGGTTTGTTTGAATCAATTTATTACACCCGGATGGTGCATTAAGGTAAAGTTGTAAAATTTCCCTAACTATTATTACCGTACTAACTAGCCTGCCACGTATGCAAGTGGAGGTAATGAATGACCACTGATGGCAGCCCGCACGTCTATCATTTAAATATATTATCATAATTATTATTATTATTTACGACAGAGAAAGATGACAAACAAATAATAGCATTGAAACATTGCATTGAAGCCAATTCACTAACCTTATTGTCCATTGCATGAGGCAGACGCACACGCCAACCCCAAAACAACCTCCTACATCCTCCTCCTCCTCTTCATATATGTTCTGCCACACGTCCATGCACAGAAATTCAACAAAACCAAAGGAAAATATCAAGAGTCAACACGGGAAGGATGTTAGGAGTGAACATTAAGCTATTTGTGCGCTCCGTCCTAACCCCTCGTGAATAATGGCGATGAAGATGGTAGGAAGGTGATACTGAACTGTAATTGGTCAGCACGTACGTCATCTCGCCCTATGATTGGTCAGCAGAAACAGCATCACTAACACGCCCTATGATTGGCAATTGGCAATCGGTGTAGTCTCGTCAATTTGTTACCCCAACATGTTTTCTTTAATGGATATAAATACATTGCAAAGATTCATTGCTACTTGATATGTTAAACTTATTATTTCAACGTTAACCTGTAAACTGAGGTACAAAATTTGACGAATTAATTAAGTGACTACCAATGTCCGAACGAAAAAGTTAAAGAAAATGAACTACAATTCAACGGTAACTGCAAATAATGAGAAATTTCGCTGCATATAGAATGTGTATAGCCTAGTATAGTCATCAAAAAGTAATTGTCTCGTCGCTGATATTAGGCGATGAAATGTTGCATTCAATTTCCATACCACTTCATGGTGTTAATATCTACAAGTCATCCAATATATTACAACATTTATCTATTAATTATACTGGAAACTTCCTCGAATATTAGCGATCGAAATCCCACGATGATAACAGCGAATCTAATTTGCAGAGATGGAATGTCGGAAGCAAAGTTGTTTGATTATTAAGGCAACAGCTTCGTCATTAGCCAACGTGTCTGTCTGTTAATGAAAGCCAGCTGCATGGTGATTCATTACTGCAATGGTCAATTCAATCATGCATGCGCTGGTATAAATTATGTTATTCCAGAATGCTTTTGATAATGATAAATATCTTACCTTCAACGCAAGAAGCTCGTACATTTAAAAGCTAAAATCAACCGTATATAAAAAAAAAAAACCCAGCCTAATTGACTAACATGGCATGTACTTATATATTTAACTAGTTATTCACTAAAACATTATATCCTTGATGCACATGACAGCTGCATGGGCGTGTTTACGTTGAAAAGAAAAGAAAAGAAAAAAATTACAACCCGCCCATCACTGACTCCCGCTTGGACTATTTTTTTTTTACATTTAAGGTATATGTGAAATTCCTCGATGCTTCCATGTCATACAATCACATCTAACATCATTAACATTACTTAATTAATATACATGTACGCATTCTACTAACAATTAATCACATTAACATCATCATAATTGGGGCATTACAAAAATTATACTTACGTGTTGACGGATCAAGGTCGACTTAAACTTAATTAAGCAATTCTTTTCCTTGAGTTTCTATACAAGCTGTTATTCTTCACTTCATCAAATCAAACCTTATAACTGAAGCTAATGGAGTTTGAAACTTTATAAAGGCAAGATTTACTTCGCTCCTAACATTTCTTCGTATACTTATTAAAAAAGATAGAGTGGAAACTTTACATTTCCATACGTTTATCTGAAAAGTAATCTATAGAAAGCAATAATCTAACCCAGAGCTTAAGAGAAGGTTTAAGATGTGTTAGCACGCGCCCGTTTGCTCACCTCTCAGCGGCACCCAAAGGCAGACTGAACAGGTGGTGGGCGGGGAGGCGGAGGTCCCGGGCCGTGCTGGGAGTGGGTCAGGTGGTCGTGCATCTGGCATATGGAAGCAGTGCATTGATCATCTTTCTTTGCGCTGATGGTGTTGTAGGTGATAGAATTGTTCCTATATATGTGTTTGTGTGTATGTGCGCATTCACACACATGGGTGCCGAGTCAATAGGTAGCTTTAAAAGTCAGTTGGATGAGAGTATGGATAGAGATGACAGGTGGGATGGATAAATATTGGATTATTTCAAGGAACTGCCTCTTGCAGTCTCCTCATTTCTTATGTTCTCTTATCATGCGCTGGACTTGTGATAGTCAGCCTTTACCCTTCATGAGAGTTTGCTACTCATTATAGCCCGATATATGGGTAAGACTGTAACCTTTCACCTACCACCCACTCCATCCTCTTGCTCAAGGATGACAGTAACTGTTTGGTCATCAGTGAAACTTTACACCTTGAGCGAGGCGCGAACTCAAGCCTACCAAGTGACAGGCTGACATTACTACTGAGCTATCAAGCAGTATAGTGTAATGTGTGTGTGTGTGTGTGTGTGTGTGTGTGTCTGTAGTAGTAGTAGCTGATTTAAGTTGTGTTCCACTGTATGTACGTACGTACATATAGTTTATTTGGACTTCAGTAAAGCCTTTGACAGAGTACCCCATAGGAGACTGTTAAGTAAAGTCAAGGCTCATGGCATAGATGGGAAGGTACTAGAGTGGATTAGGGAATGGCTTACTAGTAGGGAACAGAGGATACAGATTAATGGGAAGAAATCAGAATGGGGTAATGTCACTAGTGGGTTACCACAGGGATCAATACTAGGACCATTGTTATTCATAATCTATATAAATGATTTAGAGACAGGAATAAACAGTGATATCAGTAAATTTGCCGATGACACAATGATAATGTTGCGGCGACGCATTTAGCATGTAAATAGTGTTGTAGCGGTGTAGTTATTGTGTAGTTATTGTGTAGTGTAGTTGTATGGAGGCAGGGAGCGGTGGGTCACCCAGGCCTCCCTGGGGAGTGATGGTTGACAGGTGTCAAGATACGGTGACCTACGTATCTGTGTTTTCGGCGATACGCAGTCGTGGTGGGGTGTGTTTGGGAGATGTGGCTGGTTGTTGGCTAGAGAAGGAGGCCAGGAGTGAGTGAGAGACAACAGACAGAGGGACACAGCGGTGCAAGGCTGACTCCTGGGCGAGTGAAGGGCAGGACCTTGGAGGGAAGCGGACAGGGTGGCCGGAGAAATGGCACCCTGGCTTCCTTAGGTCCCTGCCCTCACTAAGGGGGTGGCTGACTGGCTGTGTGGAGGTTGTTGTGGGCATCCTGCGAGCGTGAGAGGCAGGACCTTGGAGGGAAGTGGACAGGGTGGCCGGAGAAATGGCGCCCTGGCTTCCTTAGGGCCTGCCCTCGTTAAGGGAGTGCATGGCTGTGTGGAGGTTGCTGTGTGTGGCCTTGTGGAGGCTGTGTGTTCTGGGTGAACCTCTTCTGGGGAACTCTGTGCCCTGAGGCTGTACTATTGTGCTGTACCCTGTAAGCGTAAGTGTTTGTAAATATACCAGGAAAGGAGAAGTGTTGTCTGTGTGTGATTTGTTTTAAGACCCGCTTTTCCCGTCCCGCCAACCCCCGCTACACGATTCTCAGGAGGGCGTTACCTCAGGTAAGGAGAGGTAACGTGTTTGGCGACACCCTGCCTTGGAGGGAAGTGAAAAAGGGGGGTGTGCCGTAACAATAGGAAGACCGGTAAAAAATTTAGATGATGCAGGATGACTTAAATAGGCTGTATGAGTGGTCAGAGAAATGGCAGATGCAGTTTTATGTTAACAAGTGTAGCATTATGAGCGTAGGTAAAGGTAATAGGCCAGTAGACTACACATTAACCCATTCACTGTGATAATGCAAAAAGTTTCTCGTATCGCCTGTGGTCTAATAATTTTAGATTTTTCAATCTATACATTGAATAATATGCTTAGGATGGTAAATTTATCCTGGTTTATCCGATTTGTACAGTAGCATCAACACATCGTTTAGTTTTAAATTACATAAGTTATACAGCATTGAAGTTGAATAAAAAATCATCTCAAAGCCATGATACGAGGGAAGCGCGCTGCCAGACGTATGACACGCCACTCACCTCACCAAAGTATATAATTATATATATATATATATATATATATATATATATATATATATATATATGTATAATTATATATATATATATATATATATATATATATATATATATATATATATGTATATATATATATATATATATGTGTGTGTGTGTGTGTGTAACATTTCACCATTACTATTTCCACACGCTAGTCAAAATCGTGAGTGCTAGCTCTACCTTGTGCAAGCTATCATATTTTATAATTATGAGCGATAATGGTTGTGCCTTGCAGACAGCGCTGGCAAATACGGTGTGCCGCAAGCACTGAATAGGTTAAATGACAATAACTTAGGAAAGTCATATAGTGTGAGGGACTTAGGAGTTCAAGTAAGCAGTGACTTGCGCCCCAGGGAACAGTGTATTATAGCTAGAAATAGGGCCAACAAGATATTGGGATTTATTAGGTGTGTGACAAATAGGAGTTCCGAGGTCATTCTGAGGTTGTATTTAGCGCTAGTAAGACCCCACCTAGATTATGCAGCTCAGTTTTGGTCCCCTTATTATAGGAAGGATATAGGCTCCTTGGAGGCAGTCCAGAGAAGAATAACCAAGATGATCCAGGGGCTGAGAAATTTACCCTACAAAGATAGGTTAAAACGTCTTAATCTCCACTCCCTAGAGAGAAGGAGGGCAAGAGGGGATATGATTGAGGTTTTCAAATGGGTAAAAGGAATTAATAAGGGAAACATTGATCAGGTTTTAGAATTTAGTAGTCAGGATAGGACACGTGGACATGGGTACAAGGTAGAAAAACTTAGATTCAGGACAGACATAGGTAGATATTGGTTCACTAACAGAGTTGTGAACGATTGGAATAGGCTGGGTAGACACGTAGTAAGTGCTGAGTCAATAGGTAGCTTTAAAAGACGGTTGGATCAGAGTATGGATAGGGATGACAGGTGGTATGGCTAAATATTGGATTATTCCAAGGGTGGGGGACAAGGAGCTGCCTCGTGTAGGTCATTAACTGGTCTCTTGCAGTCTCCTCATTTCTTATGTTCTTAAGTAACACCCCTTTCTCTCGTCTTTTGATACAGGTGAAGTTTCAAGTAATTTAATGCCTGCCAAGTTGAGCTCCATCCATGCAGAGGTAATAAAAAGCCTGATTCCTCACTTTATATCACAAAAACTAAATGCCAAAGTAATGAAAATGTTTACCACACACAACCAAAAGGATAAAAAAAAAAAAAAAAAAAAAAAAACTAGTACATTTGACATGGTTTCCCCTAAACAAAAACAAGTATGATACTTATATATCCGTGTATGATATGAATTTATTTTCAAATCATTACAAATAGTTTTACTAATATCCAACCCATGTTTTATTCTCCTTTCAATGTTCCAATTAGCTCTCCAGATGCTTGCAGTTCTTTGATAATGTCGAGGCCTCCCACCAGCTCCCCTTTCACATACACCTGAAAAAACACATCAACGTATTGGACTTATAGATATAATTGCAACATCAATTCTAATGTACTTTATTTCCAATTGTTTCATGTTTTCTATACAATCTGTTAATCATTGTACTTTCCAAGATGCAAAATACTTGTGATTTAGTTTATATTGTTTAATGAATGTAAACAACATTCTCGGAGGCTGGGAAAATATTACGGTAATATTAAGGTAAGCTCCCATTCCCTTGAGAGATATTCTTGGAGGGAGCGAAGCATCAGAGACTATAGATAGATAGATAGAAGTTTCTACAGTTGTTGTAAGACACAGCACAAAATAATATACAATGTAATCCATATTTTCATTATAATAACATTACCTGTGGATATGTTGGCCAGTTGCTAAATGTTTTGAGCCCTTGTCGAACATCTTCATCAAGCAAAATGTCAAAAGTCTCATAGGGGAGCCTGAAAGAAAAGAAAAAAAAAAATATATATATACATAAGTATACAAGGTATCTACAAAAGAGAAAATCTGCTAATAACTAAGCAGGTGGTGGCAGCCGTAGAGAACAAGAAGAAAATATAGGTTGCCTATCAATATTCTGGTTCCATCAGTTTTCCAGCATGAATTTCAGAGCGGTTTCAAATTTCCTGAGTTGGCGCATCACTGTTTTCGGGAGGCGCTGTTTATATTTATGTTTTGATGGCGCTGTACTTAGAATTAGCTGTTTGCTCATGCTGGATTATTGATAGTCAATCTGTACAGTGAGCGTACGCTGTCCCATGACCTAAGGCGATGACATTTGTAGCCAAGTTTGTAAGAATACTACCACCGTATTCCCTGTATATTGTAAAAGGTAACTAAGACATAGAGCTTCTCCTCTGTATGATTTCTTCCTACTTTGAAACAAGACATAAAGGGGGATAGGAGATTAAATTCTTCCCAAACCCTACGTAGCTATCTTATCTCGGAGGATGACAGTCGTGAATATTAATAGATAGATAAATATTCTTTAGAGGAGAGTATAATTTGCTTTGTCTTTTGTGATATAAAATGACCAGAGATAAATTGAATGGTCATCTATAAAGAAGGTGACAATACTTTTTTCTTACCCTATATCATTGAGGATCCCAATCATGGTCTTAGAGAAGCCACATCTTGGTGCTGCTCGATCACCCTTCATGAAGAGCATCAATGGTGCTTTGTTGATCAGCTTCTTCAATCTGAAATATTATAATTCTATAGGAATGTCTTGTGCAACACTTATGGGATTATCATCACTACTTGTGTTGATAAATATGGAGCAAAACCTGCAGTTCTGCTTCATAAAAAGATGTATTATGTAACCCATTAACCATTGCAAACATTTAGAAAAAGTCAAAGCATTTTACAATTCATAAAAAGATGTATTATGTAACTAATTAGCCATTGCAAACATTTAGAAAAAGTCAAGGCATTTTACAATGAATCTTGTCCTGGTTTGAAATGGGTTATGTGCCTTGCTGTAGCTAGGCATGATGAAAGTCTGCAGTAAATGTATACATAATATTGAGTGAAATAGGGAATGAAAATCAAAGTAAGGAAGGTAGGGACAATAAGCAACATGAAAAATAGCGAAGCACTGATGATACTCCATAAAAGTTTCACGATCATGATACCATTATATTAATAACTTGGTTATAGTTGATGAATCCTAAGTAGTTTACCAATATACAGCAGCCCTTAACCCGTAGATTGCGAGCCACAGCTCAGGCTGGAGAGCGTGTGAGTGTGAGTCACAGCTCAGGCTGTAGGAACTTCGTAATTGCGTCATAATTGCGCACCCATGGATGGACTGGGAAACCCCTATTGCACATTCCACGGGTTAAAGGTGTCCCTAAACCTTTCCGTGACAGAGAACTTTATTTTTGCATGCTAGGTTAGCAATGGGTGGAAGGTCAGAGTCAATACTTCTTCAACAATGAGATGAAGCCTTCCTTACAGATGAAAGTTAAGTCACTACAATTGATATGTTAAACTTAGGCCATTTAAGATAGTGATGTCAAGAGGCTGGATGATTGGCAAAGAAAGAGAAAGGAGGATTTACAAAAGCAGAGTAAATGTTCTGTGTGTGAGAGGGAGGTTCCTGCAAAATGAACAGAGAGTACTGGAGGAATGTAATGTTTGCAAGGCAGGGAAGGTGGAGGAGTAATAACACTCACACAACATATTTGTATAGTAAAGTGTTGGCACACACTATAGCTGTGCGTAGGTGCGGGTGTTCATCTCCTGTCACATTGGCCTTTGAGCCTGTGGTGGAAATTAATCCATTACCCCGGGACACAGGGCCACTGTGACATCCAACTTTCCACAGTTTACCTTCCCCAGGTTTCCTTAGTAACCAATTATCTACCAACCCGTTTGGGAAGATGAACAGCTGGGTGAGCTGTGTGCTGCCTGCCTTCGTCTGGGATCAAATTCGGGCCAGCGGATTGGTAGTCAGATGTGCTAACTACTGCACCACTGATGCACACATATTTGTATGAATGAAAGTAAACGTACAAAATAAGAAACAATCTACTTACTTATCTTCTAATTTCTGTTTCTTTGGAAGCATTGAACTCAGTTCTCCAGATGCATCCATTTCTTTCAGGATGTCTAGTCCACCAACCAGTTCCCCATCAACGTAAAGCTGAAAATAACACCATCAAGTTAACTAAATGTACAAGCACACTACTGATGGCAACTTTGTAAACTGTACTTCAAATCTGATTACTATAGTATTGAACCATATTTCCCCTTTTTATCCTAATAATAATAATAATAATAATAATAATAATAATAATAATAATAATAATAATGAAATAACCATAATTCAACTGAACAGGGTGATGCTGACTGCACCAAGTGGGTTCATCCCTAACTCGGACCATTGCCTACTCGGACCGGACTGCCACCAACTTGGATCACAAGATACCAACTCGGACCACATTAGTGGTAGAACAAAAGCTTTAAAACAATAAATAATGAGAAACTGCTTTCAGTAGGTTTTTAGCTGATCTATGGCCATTAGATAATAGGTCCCAAAGTTTTACAAGTTGTCCATGAATCTTGACATATTTTATTTTTTGGTGTCACAATACCTTTCCATCATTTGATAAATGCACTTGTAGTGTTACAAGCCTTGCCTCTTATACAATAGTGTTATGAGTGAATAGAAATTAAGTTGGCCTTTACGTGCTTTCAAATTAAGTCTATAGTGCCAACCTTCAAAATCATTATTTGTTCTGACACTCCTTGCAGACACACACCAAGCAGTGGGAGGCCATATCTCAGACCTTATCCATGTAGCGTTTACGTACTCTAAAAGATTTAATACTGGTTGTGACCCATTTGCTTCTCTGTAAAATCTTAAAAGTAGCCCTTCTATGTGTTCAGCAGGCACGTATGGTAACGAAAGCAATTGTCTTAAAAAATTTTGTTTCATTGTCGTTTGTGTAGGCAGACTGAAGGCCGAGTTATTGGACTTTCCTTCAAATTGCCTGTTCCCAGTGAATGGTCCGAGTTGGTTGAGATAATGGTCCGAGTAAGACCTATCCCCACCAAGTGATGGGCAATAGTTCAAAATTCTTATTGTAATACCTATGCTCATCTTTATTTCAATTTTACCAAAACTGTCCATTAATTTTTCTTATAATTCTATCTATTAAACCATTGAAGAGTTAACGTGACATTACAAACCTGTGGATATGTCGGCCAGTTGGAGTAGGTCTTCAAGCCTTGTCGAACTTCTTCATCACTCAATATATCAAAACTGGAGTAATCTGCTTCAAGCTTAGTGAGAAGTTCAATTGTTGTACGACTAAAGCCTGCAAGATACACATCATTTATTATAATTATTTTTTCAAGTTTTCTGTAAACATTATCAATAAAATTCAGTGCAAATACAATCAAAAATATATATATTAAAAAAAGTTATTCTAGTAGCGACAATTGTTAGCTTCTGCCTCCCATAAGCATTTCATCCTGCAGGAAACACATAATTTATTATAATTATTTTCATGGAGGGTTAGAGTTAGGTTAGATTAGCCCTGCAGGGATAGGTTTGGTTTTGTATATTTCAAAATGCTAACTGTTATGTAAAAGCATTATATTCTACCCAGAAATAAATAGTCAGTGTCTCAAAATTAGTAGGCTAACCTTACCTCAATAATACCCATAATTTCACCAGATTGATGCATTGATAATCTTACCACATCTTGGTGCATCTGGCGAGCCCTTCATAAATACCATGCACTTGGACGAGTTGATCAACTTCTTGAGGCGAGTGTTAAGGTCGAGGTCTGGGGTGGAGGCGGCCGGAGCAGAGGACACCAGTGAAGCTTTACCCGCCTACAACAACAATGTTATGTCTAGTATGTACCCTTTAAATGTAAAAATAAATGTAAAAATAAATAAATAAATAAAAAAATTAAAAAATAATAATATCCTATTATATTTTCTTGCATTAAACTTTACTTCACCAATCAAAGCTATGCAATATTATAAATGATGAACCATATTAATGTCTATTATTATCAAGAACTCAATGTTTAGAATAAAGCAATATCTACGATGAAACTTATCAAACAATATATGCATGTTTTTTTATTTATCATTATGAATAATGAAATAGCAGTGTACAGTTTCATTTCCAAAACTATATATAATCATTTATAAGAATCTATATACCCAGCTTATAAGCCCCAAGCCATACATACATTTTTTTTTTTTAATTAACTAATTTATTTATTTATTTATTTTTTGACTGGCTAATGGAAAACAAAAATACGTAGAAAAAAAATCCCTCTTGTCGCCATGCATTCCCTCACATCTTTGTCTCTAGGTCTCTTAGGGAGAAGTGATCAATTGTCACAGCACCAGATTATGCGAGCGTCTGTCTTGCATTCATGTTTCAGCCCTTAAGCACTTATGAGAAAATATTAATATTTACTTATGGAGACACATACATAGAGCCTCCCTTTCAAAATAATGACAATCTGCCTTACACAGTACTAGTGGCTGCACAGTAAGTGAATAAGCACACGTTTGTTTAAGTTATGAGATGAAGGAGTAGGTAGGTGACGGAATGAGATGGAATGAGAGGAAGAGTGGGAGGAAGAGAGAGAGAGAGAGAGAGAGAGAGAGAGAGAGAGGGGGGGGTGGGGGTGAAGGAAGGTGAGGCAAAGGGTTGTTGCTCTCTACATACTTAAAAATGTTGTTGTTGTTAGTAGTGGTAAAATATAATTAGTAGAATGTTTGGGCTTGTGCCATAACCTGGATCCTAGGTTAAGATATTTGATAACTCTTGTGCATATTGACAGCTTGTGAAAACAGTCTCACCTGTGTCTTGACTTTACTAGTAAGGTCAGCTGCGTTGGCGCCATTCACCCTCTCCACTACCTGGCCGCCTCGCAGCAGTAGAAACGTGGGAACAGCAGCAATCTTATATTTTAGGCTAACTTCCGAGAGGTCTTCTGCTGCTACAATAAAGAATTTAACATCCTGAAAGATAGGAAGGTAATATGACAAAGTTATAGTTAATTTTTTTTCAAGGATCTCAGAAAAAACATATATAAAAGAGTTTTCAAATAATGTGAACTTCATGACATATTAATGACATTATGTGACTGACTGCACTAGAAACAGAGAAGTAATGAAAGATTAGCATCATATAAGTATGTGATATGTGAGCTGAATTAATAACTCACATAAACATGCCTGATAAACCCACATAACTCAAAATAATCAATTTTATACTCCTTACAAATTATGAAATTCTATGAACTTTAAGTAAGGTTCATATAGGTACAGATATATAAGCAACTGAATATTGACTTTTATGATGAAATTGTACTTAAACAAGGAAATAAAAATCTACTGAAACACAGGAGATATAATTGTTTATTAAAGGGATTATCAATCTATTACCACTGCTGAAAGGTTATGAAATGTACCTATCTATCTATATACCAAAAGGGAGGTAGCTGAGAAAAGGCACACACACACACACACACACACACACACACACACAGACAGACAGACAGACATACAGTCCCTTCACTTAGCCCACTGCCTCTCTAAGGAAAGAGATCGGTCTCCCCACTCACACAACCACACACACACACACACACACACACACACACACACACACACACACAGGAGGGTAGGATTTCCAGCCTTCTGCTCCTGCCGGCATTACAAGGCCACAAAACCTGGGCTTACTCCCGTACCTATTTTACTGTTAGGTGAGCAAGGGTTACGGCATTTAAGAAGACAAAACCATTCTGTCTTCACCTGACCTGGGATTCCACCCTAGAACATCTCGGTTATGAGCCCAACGTGCTAACCATTACACCAGTGTGCTTCAAATACATGACCCTCTCCATCTGATCTGATAATCCGTTCATACCAGGTAAGTGAGAATCTCCTCCAAGGGTTGTGAAGGCTGCATCATTATTCCATTTACAGTAATCTTTGAAACTTCCTCCACCTCCTAGAGCAGTTTAACATTCAGTGCAACATTCATCCTACCACCAACCATTTTTTTTTTTACATTAAAAGGGTACCGACTAAGGGACAACAAAAATACGTTAAAAAAAATCCCACTTGTCGCCAGATCCTGTAAAGAGGACAGTAGGAGAAAAGAAGCAAGGGTTGGAGGTCCAGTTAACATCTACATATATTAAAGAAATATAATGCATATTACCTTCAACTCGGATTGTTTGGTAAGTTCAGTAATGACATCATTCATCTGTGCACACTGAGGCGCCCAATCAGCCATGAAATGAACCACAAGTAAGCCATCTTTTCTGAAAACAATGATGTAACAATGAGAATATGTCATGATGAAAACAATGATAATATGTCATGATGAAAACAATGATAATATGTCATGATGAAAACAATGATGTAACAATGAGAATATGTCATGATGAAAACAATGATGTAACAATGAGAATATGTCATGATGAAAACAATGATGTAACAATGAGAATATGTCATGATGAAAATGATCTGGTAATGTTTCTATAGGTCACGAAATATGAAAAATAAAGAAAATATTATACATTATTGATTTTCATGATCTCCTGTGATGATGAAATTTCAAGTAGAGGAAATTAATTTTAATCTAATTTAAATTAATGTGTAAGGCACCAGTGTTGGTGCATAACACACATATCACTCACACCACCACACACACACACACACACACAGGAGGATAGGACTTCCAGCCTTCCTGCTGGGATTGCAAGGTCACAAACCCTCGGCTTACTCCTGTACCTATTTTAAGCAGGAGTTACAGCGTTTAAGAAGACAAACACATTTTGTCATCACCTGACCTGGGATTCGAACCTAGAACATCTCAGTTGTGAGCCCAGCGTGCTGAGAGCGAGCGTGAAAGGGAAAGGATATATGGAGGAAGGGAAAGGTGGTTTAGGTGTCTGGCAAAATTATCCACTTTAACAATTTGTTTTCACCATCATTGTCTAGCAACTTATATAAAGAAATAGGCCTAGATTGGTTTACAAATAGGGTGGTAGATGATTGGAACACACTCAGTCAGCAGGTAGTTAGTGCACAGACGATACAGAGTTTTAAAAGAAGACTAGATGGCTTTATGGATAGGGATGAGAGGTGGGTGTAAGTAATAAGGGAGTATTGGAGTAGCAGAAACTACCTAGTGCAGGCCTCCGGGCCTTTTGTAGCTTCCTTATATTCTTATGACTTGTGTTCAGGGATATGAAAGGTTGGGTGTACTGTCAGGGATTCGATGGCTACTTTATTTCATTTAGATCAATTATTCAGTGTTTCAAAACACGAGACATTACAAACATAACGTCACAAACAACATAACCAGCAGTGGAAGGTTAGCAAAATATATCATAACCGTATAATACTTGACATGCTAACACCAGCGGGAGTAATGGCAGTGTAGTTTGCCCTTCAGCTAACTTTACTATACTAGCAAATTAATGCAACTATGGGATTGTTTTATGGCCTCACAATACAGTAGATGGTCAATATTTGGAAGATGACCCATTTGATATCTCTTTACCTTTATAATACACTGCAAATTCAACCTCAGATACTTGTTCAGATTACCTCAAACAGTTATGCTGCTGCCCTACAGTACACCTCACTTGGACGCATCAGACAAGACACACAACACCACTGGTGAACCTACTCACTACTCCCCCAGCCGTGCCCTTGACACTGCCGTCACCACACTCAGAATTGGACACAGCCACCTAAGCTCACACCTACACAAGCTGGGCATGACAGATGACCCTCACTGCTCTTGGTGCCCTACACAATCTGACATCCCAGAACACCTCCTAATGCACTGTCCTCGTCACCACTCCCACCGCATGGCACTTGTCCACTCACTGTCGTCTCTCCACCTCCGCAGACCAACAGTAACTGACCTCTTAGGTGGATTTCAAGACCCTGGCCTGGCCTTTAAAGTACTCAAGCACACCAGGACCTTCCTCCAAAGGACAGGTCAACTCAACAGGATCTGATCCACTTACTCATCTGCAACCTGCACTTTTGGGCTACTACAGGCTGTGACACCACAGCCTGCATGGCCAAAGCAAATTCCCAAGAAGAAGAAGAAGAAGAAGAAGAAGAAGAAAAAGAAAAAGTTATGCCACTGAATAATACGAATATTATTTTTTTCTTCTCTTCGACGAATATTTACCCAGTAGGTCCTTACAGTATTTGTGGTAATGTATGATGAGTTACAGTAACCCTGCTTGACACTGTATCAATTCAGTGATTGAAGGGACAGGTACCGAGCCATCTACATGTGGAAGATCCTGGAGAAACTAGTCCCTCACTCCACACCTCTGCACTACAAACCTACACCACTGAAAGGACTGGACGCAAGTGTGCAAGGACAAGCTTGCCAACTAGAGCCCCATACAAAATAAAGATCCTGCTTGCACCCACCCTAGCACATGAAGGCCTAAAAATATTTAATTCACTCCCAAAAAAACACTCAAAACCGGCCTGGCCGGGTTCGTGTGGTCAGTTCCCGACGAACCTTTAGTACCGGACTACACTGCCAGATGCAGGACCTCCACTACATACAGGCCCAGCTGGAACTAAGGAATAGAGACGCAAGGGTGGGAAGCAGCGCTCAACCACCACCACTGTCAGGCAAACACCTCTATAAAACACCAAGTAAACCAAGTAAACCAAGAACACCTACGTAGAATAAATGTTGGATAATATGGAGATAAGGTTAGCCTACTAATTTTGAGGCACGGATTATTTTGCTTTAACAAGTTTCCGGAAGTTGATATATATTGCATGATATTCTGCAACCTTAATTCTATATGACATGTTAGTATTAATTAACCTCGGGAGAAGACGCTATTGTTAGAAGCCGTGGAAAATGTTCAATGGAGAGCCACGAAACTGGTGCCCTGCCTGAAAGATCTAACCTATGAAGAGAGACTGAGGAGACTAAATCTACAGATGCTGGCATATAGAAGATCCAGAGGAGACCAGATAGAGGCGTTCAAGATCTTGAGTGGCACATACGACAATGATTGTACTGAGGGTCTCTCCGAGTTGAGGGAGGATGACACAACACAGGGGAATACAAGGAAGATCTACAAGACAAGAGCCAAGCTTACCTGGTTGACTTACCTGGTTGGCTCCCTTGCATTATGAAGTATAGCACTAGGTAAGCAGAAGGCTGTAAGAAATAGTTAGAGAGGGGAGCCCAGAGCTGCTGGTGTGCCAGACCAAGTGATATACGATCTACAATACTGTCTTAAATAGTAATGGCTGGATTGTGTTCACCATTTGCAGCATTTAAAAGACGTTCAAGTACAATAGCTGGATTTTTAAGGAAATATTCTTTTCCCCACCGTGTCGTCAACAATTGGAATAACCTGCCAGAGTCTGTAGTGAGCGCCAACTCGGTAATGGCTTTTGAGTCTAGGCTAGATAATTTCTGGAAAGACCAAGATCAGAAATTTAATTATAAAACAAAAATTAATAACACCACACGCAGCCAACGAAACATTAGTACTCAGGCTGCCATACCGGAGCCACAGGCTCTTTAGGCCCTCTTCCGAAGAATCTTCCGAGTATCTGAGTTACTTCAATATTATCCGATAAATACTTACTTCAGTAGTTCTGTAAATTCTTGATCAGTGGCAACCTTGGTGAGGGACATTGTTGAGACTGGAAAGTGTTAGTGTTATAGGTGAATGGCAGCAGTGTCGTGTTTTAATTAATGTCACGTTGTTTTGCCGGGCAGAGCAGCAGCAGCAGCAGCAGCAACACAACACAATGTCAGGGAGGATAACGATAAATGTTTACTGATGGGTTTTGCAATAACAAAATAAAAAACCGTTATCATTACGCCTTTTATTAAAGAAAAACTAAACTATGTAATATATATTATACATTTTGAAACTATTGCTAGCCTACCCGGCATAAAATTTGTTCTGCTTTATTGATTCATTTGATTTGAGCAAACAAAAATAGCTGACGCCACCAATTTAGGGAACTCAACGCTATGCTGATGTAGGGTTAAGTATTTTCTATCAAATGGAAATTGATGGTGATAGCAATAAAGCTGCTAAATAAAATAATGGCTAATAGATATATAGCAACCACGTGAATCTCAGGTTATCTTTCATATAATCTAAGTTACATCATATGGCGAGTAGTGAGTAGCTTATGCGTACACATGTACATGAATACACACACACACACACACACATATCTCCAAATAATTAAGAATTTGATTGAGTTTAAGTGCGACACCAACTTGTACGGATGCATTTCAATACTGTTGCAATAACCTGAACTGTTATTTAATAGTGTAAATAGTCACTATAGAATATACTTAATTAATTATGGGATCGTACTACAGTGTTTCCAAGGCAGATGGAGAAATTCATAGGACGAAAATGCTGTCTTTGGTGAGGAACGATCTGGTAAGTGGCTTAGTAGTAGTAGTGGTAATAGTAGTAGTGATGGGCGTGATGAAGGAGGTGATGGGGGGGTGGGGGATGGTGAAGGAGGTGATGGCCTGATGAAGAAGGAGATGGGAGGGTGGTGAAGGAGATGATGGGTGATGATGGATGATGGATGAAGGTGATGGGGTGGTGGTGAAGGAGGTGATGGGGGAGGGTGAAGGAAGTGATGGGGGTGATGAAGGAGGTGATGGGCGTGATGAAGGTGATGGGAGGGTGGTGAAGGATGGTGGTGATCGGTGAATGAATATATATATATATATATATATATATATATATATATATATATATATATATATATATATATAGTGATGTAAGAGAGAGATGACATGAGAGGTGGTGATCTAACCTTGGAGATACGTAGATAATGCATATTACTGAGAGGCTGCTCAAGGTAATATGCGTATCTATTTTTTAATTTTTTTTTATTGGGGAGGGCAAATAATGATAATATTAACAATAATAGTAATAATAATAATAATAATAATAATAATAATAATAATAATAGTAATGATAATTATCTAAAATTATATTATCATTACTACTATTATTATATTGTTTCACCAAGAACGTAGGAAATATCATACATGTATATAAGCAGACATTTCAAATAAACTGTCTATTATCATTATAATTTATTATTACATTAAAAAAAAGGTGCATAAGGTTTTCCTAGAGCATCTCAATAATATAAATTCAATATAAATTAAAATATAAATTAAATAACGTATGAATGTAGGTACAATGTTGAATGTAACAATGAATAAGCTTGTGTAGTTACATACATACGTAATGTACTTACCGTTGCAATGCCGCAGCCTGAAAGTAAAAGCTGGGCAAGCATTCTCTCTCTCTCTCTCTCTCTCATTACCCAGCCTGTGTTGTTGCCTAAAATATCAGTTTTGAAATCATACTAGTTAAAAAAATAATTAATCACCTAATGCAGTCAAAAATATAGTAAGTAATTGATACCAGTTAACACACCTCATTGCTAACCTTCCTGAGCACAATGACAACAGGCAGTCTACTCATTCTTATCAGTTAAAAAAAAAAAGATAATTAATCAGACAGTCGAGTTGTCAATTATATCTCTGACACAGAAATAGGTAGCACTAAGACTTATCACTTTTGAGACTTACCTTATATTATCAATTACATGATAACACTTTTGTGGATGATTGGTCAGAATGCAGAATACTCCATTCACAAATGTATCCATATAATACTGATTTTACAAAATACATTGATGCAACAAATCCATTCTTTCATAAAAAAAAAGAAATTAAATCAGAGTTAATTTCCTAACACTGGTTTCTTTGAACACTTCCAGACTACATCTCAGGTAGAATTGGCAAAAAGAATCTGAGTTAATTTCCTAATGCTAGTTTCTTTAAATATTTTCAGACTACATCTACAAAAGAATTTGAGTTAATTTCCTAACACTGCTTTCTTCAAACATTTTCAGACTACATCTCAGGTGGAATTGGCAAAGAGAATGGCTGAGAGGCAAATGGCAATGCAAGTAGCTACTGTTCGAGAGTTAATGGTTTGGTTCGTACCCTTCCTTGTGTCTTCCTACGGGTTCTTATACTATGGATACCGCAAGACCAAGAGCTGGGTGGTCATGTTTCCACTCCTCCCAATCACATTCGGTTTTGGTTATCAGATTCACTTTGCATATGGTAACAAAACCAACCAAATTAAAGGTAAGTTTTGTTAAGGTGGTGCAGGAAGATTTTCAAAACTTGTGGAATCATAATGAAAGATAGAATGGAAGCATGTTCAGAATAGTTTGAAGGTTATGTCAGTAAGGAACACCCAAAATTTGAGTTGCTCCAAGATATATATAATTCTGTATACTAAACTAACTCTGAAAATACATAAAAGTTTCCAGCAGTTGTTAGTGGTGTGCAACTACAAAAGATTCTTGACATAAAACTGTGTGCCAGGATAGAATAATTTCCTTCATCTTTTCCTGAATAATAAAAAAAACGTTAATGAAACTATGAAGTACATGAGAAGTAACAATTCCTCATATCACGGGATTCATTCCTCATGATTGTGAAGGAAAAAAATTACAATTATTAACTTGTAACATTAGGAATAAATTTTTTTCTTCTTAATCAGCCCTTGCGGAGAAAATAATGGTCAACGAAACCCACATGATGGCAGTACCAGAATGGTCCAACACCTTTGAGGAACAACAACCACCACAACAAGGAACAAACAAGGAACGTGGAACAACTAGTTAGCTTTTACAACTACTATACATTCACATCTCACTTTATCTCACACATCTGTACTATATCAAGCCTCATAATCACTAATAAAGTCTGAGTAGAGGTAAGGTATTCATTGTAGTGACACAGCCTAGCTTCTTCTAGATCAGTGTAAGTGTTCGTAAGTGTGACGCGACATGTGCACACACTACTACCAATCCTTGTTTGTTTGTTTTTTTTATATATTTTTTTACGTCTTGGTCCTATGGCGCCGGTAGGCTTGATGGAGACATTGAATGGTCGGCCTCCAGCACAGGTTAGATTTTTTAAGTGACGCCTCGTTTCTTGTTGAGATTCTCATGTTGCTCACGGAAGCTCCTCGATGCATTTGATGTTGCAGTCCCAGTCTTAAAGTAAATTGGCCAGCCTATCACGAGACTTGAACTCGGGACTCTGAGCTGGTCTTGTCCGAACGCTAACCACTAGACCACAGCGAGATATTTGTGGCAAATATACCACCAGTCATCCCAGTCATTATATATATATATATATATATATATATATATATATATATATATATATATATATATATATATATATATATATATATATATATATAAAACAGGATGGTGTAGAATGATGGGTGAACATAGTTAGAAAGTAGTTGGTAGGATTTTTAGAGGGAGACCCAAGAACACTAAGAATGAAGTGGTCCAGAACGACTTTACAGATATACAATTAGGTGTGTACTGGAAGGCTACTGGAAATTGAGTAGCCTGACAAGCTATGTATTGTATGAAGCCTTTTGTAATGATGACAATGAGATAAGGTTCACACATAAACACACACCCACACAAACACTCACTTCTAATCTGTTATTCACTAAGGTGTGATACTGCTAATTACTGAAGAAGAAAAAAAAAATCCACACTTGTATACAAATATTATTCCAGACAGTTTCAGTGAACACTTTTATCCACTGAAAAAGGTTAGGTTACAGAGATCACTTAAATTATCTGTAATACACTGTCAAATAATGTGGGTTTACTTTACATTTACACTTGAGCCTCTAGACAGCATTCCATCTCTCCACTTTCAGATCTTTTTCATATTTTACGAGCTATCAACGGCTTCCAAAGCAATCCATTCCGAGAAAGTGTTGATGATGCTTTAAGTACAATTACAAGTATCAATCCTAACATCTATAATATCATTCATTGTACTCTCCAGAAGTCTTAATTTCATCATATAAAGAAAATTTTCTTTTTAAATAACATGAAATCATCTAATCTGCTTCTTGATCAGTCTTAGAAATGTGATATGAACAGCCACAGAAGTTAAGCAAAATGCAAATTTCTATGCAATCACATATCAAAGCAACTTTTAAAAAATGAAGCACATTCCTTTGCATGCAAGTGGACTGGAATTACATTATCATGCAATTAGAAGACACAGAGTAAGACACTATTAGAGTAAACTGATAAAAAATAATAGCTGCCTACTACACCAACTACAGAAAAATGATTGTGGATTTTTTTTCTCTCATTGTAACAGAGAGTAGCTTAGATACTAAAAGCGTGTACCAAAGTCTATTAAGAGATACATATGCCTGTATACAATAGAAAATTCAATAAAAATTTAACTGAAGCCTTAGAAACGGTAATGAAAGACAGGAGGTTGAATATTAAGGGCTGTACCATAGAACCTTTTGCCAGGCGATCGCTACCTTTAGGGAAAGGCTTAATAGCATGACCCTAAGAGTATATGGGTCATACCATTGGAGATACCCTAGTGAAAGGTATAATAGTACGACCTTTATAAGGTCGTACTATTTAGCCTTTCGCCAGGGCTGGCAATCCCCTGGTGAAATGTTTTATGGTACGGCCCTAAGAGGTCTGTGAAATTATAAATAATATTAAATAACCATATCTATTATCAATTAGCATTATTAAATAAGAGGAATAAACAATAATCTCTTAGTTATGAGTTTTATCTATCAAAAACTTTTTAATGTACAAACAATCATTAACAAATTATATCTCGCAAAATATGTAACAGTTTAAATAAGGGAAAACAATTCTTACACACTACACGATCACTACCAACCAAGGAGTCACTCGTCTACAGCCCGTATCTCTGAAAAAATAAAAATTCAGTCAAAATAAAAAGCATTAAAAAATTTACACAAAACAGAAAAATAACTTAAAAAATTACAACAAAAAACTAATTGCTTAAATATTGGCTTTACTTTCCCATGCAACATTCATGCAGCTAAAAATTATAATGCAATCAAGCCTCATACTGTATCTATATAACATGCAGTTTACATAAGGAAAAAGAGAAGTAAACAATATCTGATCCCTTGCTATGAACTCAATCTTACTATTGCTGACAGTAAAAAAATATTACACTGTAAATACAATAGTTAATCATGATGCATTTGGTAATTAGTTCAAATACAGTGGTAACTCAATTCTTGAATGTCTCCCTCTCGAACAATTTGATTCTTAAACATATCTTTTGAGAAAAAATGTCTCTGTTACAGAATGCATCCCTTGCTGAAACAAAGTGCAAATGAGTCAGTTTGTCCATACGCACTTGTAGCTCAGTACACACTTCCACCAAACTTTGCTGTAAATGCTATAGTTGTTTTCCACTTTTTTTTTTAGTTAGTTAATGCAAAAAGGAGCAAGCGCCAGACATCTGAGGTGATATGGGGCTATGTTAATCTAAAAGGTAGACGGTATAATAGCAGTGATGGTAAGGCAAATTATGGGGAGGGAAAGAGCAATTAGTTATAGTCAAAGGATTAGATCTTGTTTTTTTTTTTATTGAATAAGTCAACATGGAGGCAAAAGAAAAATTGTTAGTATCACGATAGAGGTGAACAAATATTTCATAGCAAAGTGTATTTAAATTTGCTATGCAGTTCTGTACTAAAAAATAAAGAGGCCATCAAAGGAAAAGGAAAATATTCATCCAATCTAAATAACTTCCTATGGGAAAAAAAATATTCGGTTTATGAATTAACTGGTTCAAAAATATCCTTCTGGAAATTATTAAGTTTGAGAACCAAGTTGCCGCTGAAATATCTTTTTAGCTATAACTACAAAAAATACATGATTGCTGTTTTTGTAGATATACTTAAAACCAAAGTTATTATTTTGAGTGTAATTGCTAAATGCATATAGTGTGATAAACAACTAATAATTTGAGTTACAACTAACTGTATGAACATTAAAAAATAAATGAATAAAAGGGAGAAGTTTTTTATTCTTTTTAATATCTATATTTTATCATTTTACTTTTTAAACATCACTTTGCATATCCATAAACATGCATATTCTATAAATACTTTTCAAATATATAGATAAAAAATAAATAAGTATAAAATATAAATTCATAAATAGTAAATGAATAAGTAATAAATTATGAAATTAGTGATTATATAAATAAAGTGATTGAAAATATAGAACTGTAGGCATGTCAAAGATATCAATTGTGTATTAATTGACTGTATATAATGGAATATAACAAGATCTTGACAAAATATTACTGCTCAATATTAGAATTGGAATGGCTATGATCTTAAAAGTTTACAATATATATAGTTAAAAATATTCTGACATGAAATAACAGCTGAACAGACTTGGAAGACTCCGGAGACAGTACGTGATCAGTCAAACATTCAGATTATCATTAGGAAGTACGTGTTAAAGGTCTTAAATGTCTCAGTTTTTTACGAGAAATTGAAAGTGTTGAACCAAGCGGATACCAAGACATCTACAAGGATGAATGTGAAGAATTTGATCTGACAAATAGTTATGAAAGAATTTGGAAGGACATTTATTATGGGGACCATGGCAGTCTTAGTAAGGCAAGGAAGAAATTCAAGTATGTAAAACATATTAACTTAGGCAAAGCTGCAAACAAAAGCACAAGTGGCAGAGGAAAGGTATGCATAAGGAAGAGGAGGAGGAAACAAGGTGTCAACGAGTTTCCAAATAAAGAAAACTAGAAAAAAAGGCTTTGAGAGGAAAGGGAAGTGAAGGAGGAGAAGGAGAAGGAGGAGGAGGAGGAGGAGGAGGAGGAGGAGGAGGAGGAGGAGGAGGAGAGGAGAGGAGGAGAAGGAGGACAAGGAGAATGGAGGTGAAGAGAGAGAGAATGAACCGAATGAGTCAACTTTCAGAACAAGCTCAAGGGTTGCTGAAGAAAGCAAAGCCTTTCTCTCTCTCTCTTTCTCTCTCTCTCTCTCTCTCTCTCTCTCTCTCTCCTCTCTCTCTCTCTCTCTCTCTCTCTCACAAGGACTAGCAACCTCACAGTATTCAGAGTATTGAAATACATCCCATCAGTGTTGTGATGCTTATAGTTACTGTAGTGAACCAGAATTTAGTATTTACCATGTTACATCAATCAACAATTATACATCTTGTCGGTAATTATCACGTTGATAGAAGCTTCATTGCTAGTAAGTTGCATAATGGATATGTAATTATTCTATACGTTTTCATTGTATTAGGAAGCAAACAAGTAAAAAGAGCCTTTATACATTAGAATTTAATAACAATCAAATATCTAGAAGGCCAGAGTGAAATTATTGCAGTTGTGTAAAGTTTTACTAAACGTAGTTCAAAAAATAAATGTTTATAACTAAAATCATTCTGAAAAAATTTGTGTGAGAGCATGACCATTTGTTACTTATGAAAATACAATAGAGGAATTATGGCATCAAGACATAAACAAGGTAAGTGGAAAGTGCAGGATAAAAACATGCTGGCTGTAGACTTTTCTGTCGGATACAATAATCATGAAAGTTCCTAATGGGACAGAGAAATCGCAGACACACAATAATTAATTAGCTCTTTCTAACCTACCAGAAAACTAAAATCAGTATTGTAAAAAAAGAAAAAAAATAATTGTACTAAATTTCAATTATACATCAAAATAAGTCTACCAGAAACTGAAATTAGTATCATAAAAAAAGAAAAAATAATTGTACTAAAATTTCAATTATGCATCAAAATAAGTCTTATCTTTTCAAGTCAGATAATTCATTAATAACCTACATATCCATAGGCAAATGAAAAAAAAGATATCGCAGTGAAGATCATGAATAGTAGTTATTCACTTATAAAAGAATTCTTTAGTACAATATACACTTTTTAAAGGCAAGTTACAGTAATTTTCCTCATAATATAAATATGGAATCAAATCACAGTTGCCACATTATGTCATAAAAAAAAAGTACAACCATAGAATATATAATTATGCATTATCAAAGCAATTCAAACTTTAATGTAATTTTGGAATCTATTGCAGGAGACATTAATGTATGTACTGCCATGGAACCTTGACATCAATTGAATTAAAATCATGTATTTGGTGTGAGAGACTGAGTGTGGCAGATCAGTTATACCATACAAGCAATTATGAGACAAAAATATTAGAAGGAAGTTATTCACCAAAAATGTTTCCCTAACTACACCAATACGGTTGCCTCCTAAGGCTGTCTTTTTTTTGTTTCATGTTCAATTACCAGACTATAATGTCATGATGAAGAGCCTTGCCTATAAATTAACATAACTAACAGAACTTGCTATAGTTATTATAATGATGAATTTTAATACATTATCATTTCTTGCACGAAGTTTCATATCTTTCCCTGAGACCATATTGATATACCACCATGTATGTATCTAGTTTCAGTAGCTTTGGCACCTTGCAAAAGCTGGAAATCCCAGCATTAATTATTTATTTGTGCCTTATAGTGAATCAAAGCATACATATAAAACCCCATCAATACATTTAGAAGTATATATTTGCACGTGACACCTGTACAATGTTGATGATTTAATATTTGTTTTCAAGTACTGTATAAAACAAAATAAATAAATAATAATAATACACTGCTGGTCTCTCTTCTATCTATTAACAGGATAGATAGTGTCAAGTATTGATATATATGACAGGAATACCATTTAGTTATGATCAGAAAGGCAGTTTAATGTTTGCATGGAATAGCCTTAGCGGTACCAGTTCATGCTCACTATAAACTTGTAGTCAAAATACGTAATATCAATCCTCAATGTCTCACTTATAACATTTCCCAAGGAGGAAGCATAAAAAACACAAAATATATACATGTACATGAATGCTAATTTAGACAATACCTTCCTTCCTTCCTTCTAGCATTATCCTCCAGCTAAGTGTTATTGCAGAACCACACGGTGACAAACCTTTACCAAAAGTCTCCCATTCCTAATGTTTCCAAAGTATCTTGGAATTGACGAATGTACAAAGGAAAGTAAGAAGAGTAGCGATGAGGGAGGGGAGTGGGCTAGTAATACCCACTACGATGCTGATGAAGAGCCTGTTGTAGAAATGCCATAGCTTAGATTTATTTGCTTACCTTAACATAACATTACATTACATAATTTTAACCTAACCATAATCTAAGCTAACCTAACCTAACTTGACCTCACCTTGCCTTAACATAACATTACATTACATAATTTTAACCTAACCTAACCTAACTTAACTTGACCTAACCTACCCTTCCTAATTATATATATATATATATATATATATATAAACTAATATATCAAATAATTTCTTAGCCTAACTGTGACCTTGTTTAACCATAAAAAAAAAAGATGGAACAGTAGCTAACAAATGACAATAAAACGATGTATTTCTCACAATCAGATAACCATTATATGCTACATTTATGGACCTGGAAAAGGCATCTCACTGGACTGACTGGGAGGCAATATAGGACATGTTCAGAGTAATATATGAAGTGGGAGGAAAGATACAGAGAGAGATTTAAACCACTTGAGAGAGAGAGAGAGAGAGAGAGAGAGAGAGAGAGAGAGAGAGAGAGAGAGAGAGAGAGAGAGAGAGAGAGAGAGAGAGAGAGAGAGAGAGAGAGAGAGAGAGAGAGAGAGAGAGAGAGGTTGATTAATTAGGTGATTAGATGATAATTTGTGCTGTAAGTGGAAGCAGCAGACTCTTTGAACGGTCCTGTCTGGGAGCGGATAGAGTTCGTTAAAACCAAAGTTTGTTAAATCGAGGGTCGAGTGTGTACATATATATACATATATACACAACACAACACTGGCTAACCTTCCCAGTAACTATTCCCAATGTCCACTTGCAACTGTAGAATTCCAGATCAGTTAAGAGTAATTGACCATACAAGTAATGCAAAACTAATATTCTTTCATACAACTACTCATAAGTAACCAAAACAAAGAAACAGAGTCCATACAACTCAAAACAAAACCACTTCCCTCAACCTTGCTGGAACTTACAGTGAACGACAAGAACAAACAAAAAATACAACCCTCGCCAATATTTTGACAGTAGGAAGAAATGTATACTCTGAGAGCAGCACACAAGGGCCTAACCACCCCACACCACCTCTCATGGCACTAACACCTACAAAGCCAACACCTCCTCTCTCTACCTTGAGGAGGAATGCATCAAGAGGCACTCAGGAGGCAAATTTTGCATGCATCCAACCACATCCAACTCCTAATTGTCACTGAGACGTCTCGACACTCTTCAAGAATGTAGCATTATGAGGAATGAGTTGCTTACTAACACCCAGCCATCATCTAATCCCTTTGCAATAATATATCATGTCAAAGTGGGTGACTGCAAAAGCAATGTTTTTTTTATAACAACATCTTAAGATACAATATACCACTGAATCTAAAGCCATGTAAGTTTGGTTCTGGTTTTAGCATTATTGTTAATTATATGTACCATATATATATACAAAAAAAAAGCTTTATATTCCCCAATGTAACACACTTGTTTTTTGTTCTTTCTTTCAATGTAAATACTGTATTGAATATAACTAAAACATTATGTTAATTAACATCAACACTCCACACCGAATAAGAAACTTACAAAAAAAAAATGTATACTGGTATGCAATAATTGTAAAGGAACTGTATCGTAAAGTTAACCAATAGATAAATTTATTATAGTTCAACAACATACCAACACTCAAGTGACTTGCTTCCACGGAAACATTCTTACCGCTAACAATTACAACATTATCACTTCATCAACACCGAGTATCAACTGGAACAATGCGACACACATGGTAAAGGGTTATATTAAGACAATCTACAAAAATAAAAAATAAAATAAATAAATAAATAAATAAATAAATAAAATAATAATAAAATTATATATATATATATATATATATATATATATATATATATATATATATATATATATATATATATATATATATATATATATATATATATATATATATATATATATATAGTTAATGCAGATGTTGTGTGCTCACATTTAAAGATTGGGTTACACTGTACTACATCCATTTAAAACAATGACTCCCATGGCATCTATTCACTTTCCACATTTTAGGGGAAATAATTATATAGAAGCTTATTAAAACCACATTAATCTAAACAAAAATTAATTCCAAACAATGTTCATATATCCAAGAATGCAATAATGATAAACTATATTCCTCCATCGTAAAAATCTTTCAATTTTCTGTATGATATTTTTACATCTAAAAAAAAAAACATCCTAAAATTCAAATTATGCTGAAGCCAACAAAGATTATCTATCAATACCAACCCATAAGGTGAGCAATGATTAAAAGGAAATAGAATACAGGTTACCTATTAATAATCCAGCAATCAATATTCCAGTTCCATCAGTTTTCTAGCATGAGTTTCAGAGCGCAGTTTCAAATTTCCCAAGTTGGCGCATCACTGTTTTCGGGAGGCGCTGTACCCAGAATTAGCTATTTGCTCATGCAGGATTATTGATAGGGAACCTGTAATCCCCCCTGAGCTAGGGAGTTATTAGGCCATATATCTCTGCTAGGGTTAAAGAAAGACAGCTTCCCCGCTCATCAAGAATCTGCCATGACCCAAAATGAAACACACAACCAATAGGACACCAGCCGAGCACTGTACCAATAAGTCCCCAGGGTCCAGGTACGCAATGAGTACTAAATTCCACATCCCAAACGAAAAATTATCAAATTCATGTTTTTTTTCTTCTTTTTTTCTTTACATGAAAAGGGTACTGGTTAAGGGACAACAAAAACATGTAAAAAAAGTCCCGCTTGTCACCAGACCCTGTAAAGAGGACAGTAGGAGAAATAGAAGCAAGGGGTGGAGGTCCAGTTTAACATTAAAGGTGTCTTGACACTCCTCTTTTGAAAGAGTTTAAGTCATAGGTAGGTGGAAACACAGACAAAGGAAGAGAATTCAACTTTGCAAGATACAACTATTACAAAGGCCACTCTAGCACATCATTCACTTAAGGCAACAATAGATCTTGTTGTATTAATGTATCCATATTTTCATTAAAAGTCAGACACTAAATTAACCAAAAACAAATAGCAGCTAAGTGGTACACCAGAAATAATTGGTATTAGTTACATCAATGCCACTTTTCAATCTGTTATGTATTTTATCATTAGATCTGATATTCATGCCACCTCAATAAAGACTTTCTGTAATAATAATAATACAGCCCATTGATGATTTATATGGTAAGTAAACAAGTTGTCATGCATTTTCCTGATCCATATTTACTGCCTAGGTCTATATCTTGTAATTATCCTCTATAGTGCCATTAATTTTTCTTCCGTATCTATCTAAGAGGCACAATTGTGGTGAGTGAGTGACGGATCCATGTAGTGTTTTCAACCTATCCTTGTCTATAGTCAAGGTAAAGTGGGGGCACATGCTGCCCTTTTCATAGTACTTATATTTATACTTTTTTCCCCAGGTGACTGTCCTTCTCATACTTATACTTTTTTCCCAGGTGATTTCTTTCTTATCATGCACATACTTTTTTCCCAGGTGACTTCCCTTCCCACCTTCCCAATAGTATCAGGTTTGTGCCATTCTCCTTTACTTCCCTCCTTTACCTTGCCTTCCTTTACTTTACTTAACTGCTCGTAGGTGCCTGCGTTCATCTCCCGTCACATTGGCCTTTGAGCCTGTGGTGAAAATTAATCCGTTACCCCGGAACTCAGGGCCACAGTGACATCCGACTTTCCACAGTTTAACTTCCCCAGATTTCCCTAGGTACCCATTTATCCACCAACTCATTTGGGAAGATGAACAGCTGGGTGAGCTTTGCGCCGACTGTTCTTGTCCGGAATCGAACTCAGGCCGGTGGATTCATAGTCAGACTTGCTAACTACTGCACCGGTGAGGCACGTCTATGAAGCCTTGTCTACGGTGAGCTCTATCATTAAGACAAGTGCTGGAAATGGCAGATATTGTGGCATTAAGTATGTACAAGTGTGCAAGCTACTCGCTCTCATGTCTGGAGCGATCGCTGAGAGCTTCATGGGGTCAGAGAACGCAACCTATATCTTACCATTAGTTATGTGTTTTGTTATATGTGAATTCATTACACAACTATGCCAAATTAAACCTAACTGCTTGTATCTTCGAGACTTCCCTGTACAATGTTAATTCTTGTGACTTTCCTCTCCTACACTCTCCTTCATTTCACCCTCCACTCCCAAGTTAAATGTACGTATACACTTGTGTCAATAAACTTCAGTCCCTTCATATCTTTCAATTTGTCTCTATTAAACCTCATATTAAAGGAGGAGTTCATTATGTACTAATCTATAAGTTTTTAATTCTATATGAATCTGTCAGTTTCTTTTAAAGCACCATTACCTTACTTTCTTTCAATAACATTCTTGCTATGAATCAATGAATCAATGTCTGCAGAGATAAAAATAATACTTTATAAAAAATAACTTCATTCTTTGGCAAACTATATGAACTGCCCTGTTGGATTATATAATTATCCTAAGAAACTGATCAGGATGTAAAGTCAGTGAATCCACTATCTTTCCTCTAGATGGGTCTGGCAACATGCGGGATTTTTTTTTTTACGTATTTTTGTTGTCCCTTAGCCAGTATCATTTTAACGTAAAAAAAAAAAAAAAATTATGAATGCTTAAAGCCCTCCACACATCTATTTGTTTTAACTATGATTGTATTGTACTCCTATGAAATGTACTATTGACCAGATAAATGGGAAAAATAAATGTTTTTCATAATAAAGTGATAGGTTGATGCAATACTTTCTTCCCTAAAAAAATGAGTTTTCAAAGTCTAGATTAAAACAAATAGAAAAATGGTTCCATACTATAATGGGTAGAAGTTATTTAATATTTTCAATGACATTTTCAAGGTCTTCCTAAAACTGCACAATGCATTCAAGATAACTAGAACCAAAGAATTGAGATATTTCTAGCACCATTCTAGAACATTTTTTGATCCTAACCTAGTAACTATAACCTGATAATGAAAAAAGTTTACCTAATAGTGAAATAATTAAGTTATAAAAGAAACATATATAAAACAAACCAAATTGTTCATTCATTCATTTGTACTTTTATATGTATGTCTGTTAACAAAAATGCATCAGTTTGATCATGCATTTGAAACATTGTTATTAATGGTGTAAGAAATATATAGAATGAAATGCTTAAAACATGTAATAAAAATATGTAATACATTCTACAATGACATTTCAATTATGTACTGTTACAATTATTATTTCTGAACCACTTCCCCATCGACACCAAAAAATAAATTAATGAATCAATGAAGGAGGAGGAGGAGGAGGAGAGAGAAAAAAAAAGAAAAAAAAATTATGACATTAAAAAATGCAGGAAGATACAGGATGAAAGGGAGTGTATACAATTTTCAACATGATTCAATAATAATTACAAAGTTAATAAAAAAACACATGTATCCTAAGCCAGTCAGCCAAACTTCAGACTCTATCATTAATTTCCAAATACTATCTGTTCATTCTTCATTTATCTTAGGTATTGTACCTCAGTTTACATAGTATTCTAAAAATGTTTTCCCAACACGTAGAAGTGAACAGATGGCAGACTAATGTGTGCTTCAGCCTCACAATTAATTAAGGTGTAATAGAGTGCTTAACCTTGCCAATTGATAGTAATTTTTCCTGCAACTGCTACACAGAAAACATCATAATACATATTTTTCAAAGGTTGACTATCAAGAATCCAGCAAACAATATTACGGTTCCATCAGTTTTCCGGCATGAATTTCAGAGAGCAGTTTCAAATTTTCCGGGTTGGCGTGCCACTGTTTATGTTTATGTTTTCATGCTGGAAAACTGATGGAACCAGAATATTGATTGCCGGATTATTGATGGTCAACCTGTAACATAGAGAAAATGAGTGACTGATGAGCTACAATACTCTGAAGTTATCCTCCTACAACCCACAGAAAGGCTAGTGTTTTATTTTCAAACATTCTTAATATTGGAGTTTGGTCATCACTAGTTACCTATCACTTTCCGAGAACAATTGCAATCTTGTTACGTGTCAAGTCAGACAAATGTACTAACCCAAACACAACTCTAAACAAATGAACAGTGAAGGAAGCTTAGAGTTGTTTGCTTATTAGAGTTAATTTCCTTAGAACATTTTGTATCCTTAGATGTTTCCCTTTAGATATTTACACAAACAACCTTATCACAGAATCTCCCTAGCTTGTTTTTTAATAATCTCATTTTGTGATAAGTCTATTTGTACTTGACCTACTCTAAACCTGGACACAAGTAACTAATTGATGGTAATTATGAACACTGACAATTATCAACACTGCATACTTATGCCTCACAATGTAGTAGTAATCAAAATGTTCCCATATAATATATGTAACACCTATTCTTAATATAATCTTAATATGGAATCTTATCGTCTAAATTTCTTGCATTCCAAACTATAATTTCTTTGGGTTTGTTCTTTTGATATGTGGATGTACTGCTGTTATGCTGATGATGATAATGAAAATTAATACTGAATACTGGTAAAAGTACTTAGGTGAACACATTGCAAAAGTATAACAAATTTGATGAGCCAAACTATTGAAATTTTTTCAAGGAGGAGAGCAACTGTTTGGTCATCAGTGAAACTTTGCACCTTGAGCGAGGAGTGAACCCAAGCCTACCAAGTGACAGGCTGAGATGTTACCACTGAGTTACCAAGTAGTGAGTGTATTTACCTAGTTGTATTTACCTAGTTGTGGTTTACGGGAGGGGAGTAATCTCATGACCCGTCTCTACATCTTGCTTTGTCCAGCTTAGCTTTGAAACTATGCACACTGACGGCATTAACAATTTCCTCATTCAAAGCATTCCAGGTGTCCACAGCTCTGTGAGGGAAACTATACTTCTTAATATCCCTTACACACTGCTCCTTCTTCAACTTCTTTCCATGTCCCCTTGTAGTTCTCGTTTCCAAGTTCAACAAGTCGCCATCCACTTCATCCATTCCATTCACCATTTTATAAACACTTATCAAATCTCCCCTTTCTCTTCTACTTTCAAGCGTTGGAAGCTCCAGTATCCTCAATCTTTCCTCATATGTTAAATCCCTCAGTTCCGGCACCATCTTGGTGGCCGCTCTTTGGACCCTCTCCAATTTTCTAATATTCTTCTTCGTGTGAGGAGACCACACTATCGCTGCATACTCCAGTCTTGGTCTTATCATGGAACTGATCAGCTTTTTCATCATGTCAGCATCCAAATACGAAAATGCCATTTTGATTCTCCTCAACAGATTTGTTACTTCTCCCGTAATTTTATTTATGTGCCTGTCTGGAATCAAGCCCTCCGTAATTGTCACACCTAGATCTACTTCCTCCTTAGACTTCTCCAGACCAACTCCATCCATTTTGTAATCACAGTGCACTCTCTTTTTACTTCTCCCAAATTCCATGACCTTACACTTATTCAAATTGAACTCCATTTGCCATGTTTTACTCCATCCATCAATTTTATCAAGGTCCTCTTGCAATTTCATACAATCCTGTACATTCTCCACTTTCCTCATTAACTTTGCATCATCAGCAAACAAATTAATGTAACTGTCGATACCATCAGCCAAGTCGTTTACGTAAATTCCAAACATTACAGGTCCCAGCACTGACCCCTGAGGTACTCCACTAGTGACCTTTAGCCACGAAGAACCTTTATTCCTAATCACCGTTCTCATTTCCCTCTCACTAAGGTAGTCCCTCATCCATTCCAGTAACCGTCCTTCAACTCCTCCACAGTTTTTTATCTTCCACAGTAGCCTCCGGTGTGGCACCTTGTCAAACGCTTTCTTCAAGTCCAGGTAGACACTATCCACCCAACCATCTCTCTCTTGCACAATATCTATGACTTTTGGATAAAACGATAGCAAATTTGAGGAGCATGACCTTCCTCTTCTGAATCCAAACTGACAATTTGTCAACACTTTCTTTTCCTCCAGGTACTCCATCCAAGCATCCTTTACAATCTTCTCACACAGCTTACTCACTACACTCGTCAATGATACCAGTCTGTAATTCAGTGGATTCTCTCTGCTTCCTCCTTTATACATCGGTACAATATTGGCTCTTTTCCAGTCCTTCGGTACCCTCCCTTGCAACAGTGATAACTTTAGCAGGTTATAAATCTTGTCCACCAACTGCTTCCTACATTCCTTCAATATCCAATTTGAAACTCCATCAGGACCAGGTGCCTTATTTCCATCCAAATTCTCCATCAATTTCATAACATCCTCCTGACGTACTTCCAATCCCATTAACTTTTTTCCATCCAGGTCATTATCTTCCATTTCAAAGTCCCCTTCTTCAGTAAAAACTGTTTGAAATCTCTGGTTCATCACCTCTGCCATTTCTTGCTCCTCATCATATAATTTTCCGTCAACCTTCAGCCCAGATATACCTTCTCTTTTCTTCATTTTCCCATTTATATGTTTATAAAACAATTTTGTGTTACTCTTACATTTGTCTACTATATCCTTCTCATAGTTCCTTTTTTCATCCCTCATTATCATCACACACTCGTTTCTGGCATCAATATAATCTTTCCATCCACTTTCCGTTCTCCTTTTCTTCCATCTATTCCATGCACTTATCTTGCTCTTTCTAGCCCTTTCACATCTAGTATTGTACCACTCCTTTCCCTTTTTACAATATGTTCTCCCCTTTGGAACATACATTTCCACTGCAACATTATATATCTTAATAAATTCATTCCACTTGTCCTGTATGTCCTCTGCGTTCTCAAAACTCTGCCAGTTTACCTTTTTGAAGTATCTCCCCATTTCTTCAAAATTTGCTTTATTGTATCTATATCTTTCCACTTTGTACTCCTCCTCTATCACCGACATTTCCGTACTTAAACTTATCTCAATTAACACATGGTCACTCTTTCCCAAAGGACACTCGTATTTTATTCCTTCTATGCTCTCTTCATCACTTGTAAACAACAAGTCCAGTCTGGATGGTTTGTCTCTTCCACTAAATCTGGTTTCACAGTCAATCCATCGAGTCATTAGATTTTCCACGGCCCAGTTCATCAATTTTTCGCTCCATGAATTTTCTCCTCCTTGAAAAGTCTTTTCCTCCCAGTTAATTTCTTTGCAATTAAAGTCTCCCACTATAAGCACGTCCTTTTCTTGTGATACTATCCTTTCCATCTCTTTTGTTGTATCCTCCAACATAGTCTCATGCTCACTTCTCGTCCATGCATTTGTAAGAGGCGGCACATAAACTCCTACATATGTCGTTGACTTTCCCCATCTATTCCTCACCACAACTTGAATAATCTCGGACTTGTTCTTGCTTAATTCCACCTTGTCCACTCTTACACTTTTCTTAGTCAAGATCATGACTCCACCTCCTCCCTTACCACATCTATTTTTCAACCATACATCATAATTTCCATTCCCAATCTCTGGTGATCCCCACTCATTCTTCCACTTTGTTTCACATAACACTAACATATCAGGTTTTACTCTCTCCAAGAACTCGCCGATTTCCAGCCTTGACGACATCAATCCATTTACATTAGTGTACCAAATTTTCCTTACCTCCTGATAAACTTCTTTTTCAACCTTAGGTCTCTGACCCTCCAGTAGAACTGTGCCTTTTCTTCTTCCGTCCTCTCGTCGTTTTTTTGCTTAGCCTCTGCAACCAATTCCTTCGCTCTTGCTCTCTCCTCTTCGTCCAAATCCCTGTTTATCCATACATTCTTACATTCATCATTTCCAGCCAATTTCCATGTCCCATTTAAGATTTCCTCTGCTCGAACCTGAGTTGCAAATTTTATCTTTAGCGGTCTATCTTTCTGTTCCACATATTTCCCAATCCTGTGAAACTCTTCTAAAGAATTCATTACATGACTCTCCTCTTCTACAACTGTTGTCAATATCTTCTTGATTTTTTCCCTTTCCTTTTCTTCTCTCTCAGACTTATTAACTATTTTTTCTTCCTTTACCCCGAAGATCACTACGCACTTAACCTTGTCCACAGTATCTCTTACCAACTTCTTCTTTTCTTTGATTACACTAACTATCTTATCCTTAATATCTTGCTTTTCCTTTTGCTGCTGTTCCATTATCTTCTTTAAGGACTGCTCAGTTCCTTCACTTTGTTTCAGCCATGCCTCCTGTCTCTCTTCAACTCCTCTAACTGTCTTCTGCACCTCTTCATTAGTCTTCCTTACTTCCATCATGTCAGTTTTAAGTTGCCTTTTCAAATTATCATTTTCCTCTTTCAACTCGTCTTTTTCTTCATTCACTGCCTTCAGTTCCTCCCTCAGTTTGTTTACTTCTTCAAACCATTCCCCTCGATCCATCTCAAGTGCCTCCACTTTAGTACACAACTTTTCAATCACTTCCTCAATCCTCTTCATATTTATCAAACCAAGTTTATAGTTTAATTCCTCTCCTTCGTTCACATCTTTCTTCTTAAATCCTTCAAACATTGGTGACCCTGGAGTCCCTGGAAGGGCCCCCCCTCTGTCAGCCATCCTAACCCTTCAATGTAAACAAAGCCAGCTGGACAAGCACAACAAAGACGGTCATAAACAGTGTTTTCAACATTTATCACACTCCCTCTCCCTGTTACCACATTCTAGGTGTCTTCATGTGTTGACTGATGCTTTCTCTTCCTCAGTGTGTGTGTGTGTGTGTGTGTGTGTGTGTGTGTGTGTGTGTGTGTGTGTGTGTGTGTGTGTGTGTGTGTGTGTGTGTGTGTGAGAGAGAGAGAGAGAGAGAGAGAGAGAGAGAGAGAGAGAGAGAGAGAGAGAGAGAGAGAGAGAGAGAGAGAGAGAGAGAGAGAGAGAGAGAGAAACGTAATCGAAAAGTGAGAAAAAAGTTACTAATGATAAATTAGATGAGATGGTAAGCCTTTGATATTTGTTTGTGAAGGAAATTTTTTTACCAATAGTCCCATTTTACCTAAAGATGAAACACAATACTACATGGCAGCTGACAAGTAAGATAATCATAACTTTGAGTATTTTCAATATGGATTATGCATCTATTTTCATTATGATTATGTTAATATGCCTTCCACTCTGTCTTATATGAGAGAGAGAGAGAGAGAGAGAGAGAGAGAGAGAGAGAGAGAGAGAGAGAGAGAGAGAGAGAGAGAGAGAGAGAGAGAGAGAGAGAGAGAGAGAGAGATTGGTAGACAAATACACATAAAAGGAAAAACAAATACGGAAACATACACACACACATACACATACACACACAAACACATACACATACACACACACAAACACACACACACACACACACACACACACACACACACACACTAACATACGAGGAAAAATTCAAAGAAATACAATAGACAACACTTAAAGAGAGAAGAGAAAGAGGAGATATGATTATAAATAAATTAATATATATGTATATATATATATATATATATATATATATATATATATATATATATATATATATATATTATATATATATATATATATATATATATATATATATATATATATATATTATATATATATATATATATATATATATATATATATATATATATACAAATATAAATAGATAGATATATAGATAGATAGATATAAATATATATAGATAGATAATATAAGAGTTTAACCACACCTAACATTTTGATTATCTCTGTTATTGCACACTGTCCCTTTTATTGCACAAACTGAACACAAAGGCGCTTCAGTTTCATGTACTTATTAAACTATTCAAGAGCATTTAAAACTTTAGAATAACATAATCATTTGCCTTTCTTAATTTTTCATATGAATCCTCCCCCCCCCATAAATAAATTGTTAGTGAGATGACAGCAATAACATCATGGAAATAGCAATACTGACAGCATATTTAGAGACTGATGCATTAAATGGGTACAATAACATAAAAAAAAATGTATGTTTATATGCATATTCATGTTTTCATTATTCATTTATTATCAACCAGGGAATATCTGCTATGCCTGTATCTGAATGCTATATACAGTTGTACATATAACTTTAAAACGCTCAAATATAATAATATCTTCAAAGATTTACTGATAGAATGAAAGCATCTAAGTACACCAAGGAGTGATAATAGTCTTGATAAAACCTCTTGGTGGCTAGGCAAGTAGAGCAATAAAGTGTTAGTATTCAGTAGCATGCAAATATATATAAAAATAATGTTAATGGGAACTCAAATGAACACTTCATGAACCTTGTTAAGTCGCTTATTTTCCTCCTGACGTTCCCGAGCCTCGTCAATGGTGGATGGGGTTGGAACACCCATAGGCACTGACACCAAGTCTCGCTCAAACATAAGGATGTTCTCTGCCTCCACTGGAAATGAGATCACAAGTATTGAATTAACAACTATTGGTTTGATTATTTACACAATAATACCTAGGACATCACATTTTGATGGTGTTAAAATAATCACTACCCCAAACACTGATACATCTTTCTCTCCATAAACCCGGTTAACATCATCCTTAGGCCGGGAGCACACGAGCAACTCTGTGGCGGGAAGGTGGCTTCCCATTGCATTGTTTAGATGCAAAGCCGCGCACATGACTGTCTGTGGCTGCGGACTGTGGCAGGTTGTCGCTGATCCCCGCCACAACGTGGCGTGGCTTTGTGTGGAGGACCTGCGCACACAAGTGACTGTGGCTGAGCTAGGGGCACGTGGCTTCACTGACATCTGATATACTGCCTGGCACTCATATACCAAATGTTGGTGAAGCAACAAGACACATTTTTCTCTTCACCACATTACAAACTAGGGATTACTAAATAAGGATTACAAAATTAGGATTACAATAGGCCTGGCGCAGTGGCTTGGTTCTGCTCATACACACGGGCGACTCTGTGGTGTGGCTCAGTCAAGACACAGACTCTTAAACACGCTTCAGTGTGGCGCCACAGCGTCGTGGACACAAAGTGGCTCATCTGCTTCCGGCCTTAAAGGAAGGGTAGCTGAGACAAAGTGTTTAGGGTTCGGGGAAACATTACTGTCCCTCCCCTTGTGTTTAGTCATAGTAGGAATTCTAGGAGGATGCAAGAGGAATAAAAGTAGCTCATTTTGAAATGAATCATATGCTTGTTAGACTGATATAAACAACAACCATTTGTCAAAACTTACATCAGGGCTACACAAGGATTTTTATGTTAAATTATACGATACAATGTTTTCTATAATTTCCTGACAAATATCTAACACTTACGAGGGTGGGTTTTTGCAATGAGATTTTTGTTTGAATAAAATTTCAATTATATTTCCTTGTAGAAGCCCTACTGTCTCTGTCTCTGTCTCTCTCTGTCTCTCTCTCTCTCTCTCTCTCTCTCTCTCTCTCTCTCTCTCTCTCTCTCTCTCTCTCTCTCTCTCACGATACTTACTTTTGATTCTGGTGAGTTTAGATCCATACGCTAAGTCTGCTTGGTACGCCATAATAAAAGAAAGGGGAAGCAAGGGTACAAGTGTGCCAGGTTTACGAGTCCGTCGGAATCTGTAAAAATAAATAGATTAACCTCCGAACACCACCTGATATAAAATAAATAGATTAACCTCCAATCACCACCTGATATAAAATAAATAGATTAACCTCCAATCACCACCTGATATAAAATAAATAGATTAACCTCCAATCACCACCTGATATAAAATAAATAGATTAACTTCCAATCATAACCTCACATAAAATAAATAGATTAACCTCCAATCACCAACCCACATAAAAAAAGAACAAAAGTATTGCTTCCAATAAGCTACAACAAAATGTATGTTACTATAATCAAATAATGCTCATTTCAAACCAAAAATTCTTCCTCCGTTCATTTCTAAGTCAAGTGTAGAATAAAAATGCTTGTAAAGGGATTAAATTAGGTTAGGTTAGTTAAGAACTCACCCGGTAATCATTCCTATAGCTGCAACAATGTAAAAAGACCCGAACCAGTATAGCATCTCTCTGGACCGAGCAATCTGCATTGACATCATCTTCTCACGCATCTCATTTTGCATATGTATTTGCCTCTCCAGCTGAGGGAATAAAATCATATTCATCAGTGACAAATAAATAGATTAAAATAACATAATTTACCACTCACAACCTTCTCTCTGATTGCCAGTATGGTTTCCGTAAAGGCCGATCTACTGGTGATCTTCTTGCTTTCCTAACTGAATCTTGGTCATCCTCTTTTAGGGACTTCGGTGAAACCATTGCTGTCGGCCTTGACATATCGAAAGCCTTCGATAGAGTCTAGCATAAATCTTTAATTTCTAAACTACCCTCCTACGGATTCTATCCTTCTCTCTGTACCTTCGTCTCTAGTTTCCTTTCCGACCGGTCTATTGCTGCTGTAGTGGACGGTCATTGTTCTTCTCCTAAAACTATCAACAGTGGTGTTCCTCAGGGTTCTGTCCTATCACCCACTCTCTTTCTATTATTCATCAACGATCTCTAAATCTGACTCAATGCCCTATCCACTCCTATGCTGATGACACCACCTTGCATTTTTCAACGTCGTACAACAGACGCCCAACCCAACAAGAATTAAATGACTCAAGGCGAGATGCTATAGGACGCTTAACTTCTGATCTTTCACTTGTTTCTGATTGGGGCAGAGCAAACCTAGTTTTGTTCAATGCCTCAAAAACTCAATTTCTACAACTATCTACTCGACATAACCTTCCAGATAACTATCCCCTCTTATTCAATGACACTCAACTTCCCCTCTCCACCACATTAAACACACTCGGTCTATCCTTTCCTAAAAATCTAAACTGGCAATTTCATATCTCTACTCTTGCTAAATCAGCTTCCAAGAAGTTAGGTGTCCTATGGCGTCTGCGTCCATTTTTCTCTCCCTCTCAGCTGCTTGCTCTGTACAGGGGCCTTATCCGCCCATGTATGGAGTATGGCTCACATGTCTGGGGGGACTCAACTCACACAGCTCTTTTAAACAAGGTGGAGTCTAAAGCTTTTCGTCTCATCAACTCTCCTCCTCTAACTGACTTTCTTGATTCTTTAAGTCACCGCCGCAATGTTGCATCTTTATCTATCTTTTACCGCTATTTTCATGCTGACTGCTCTTCTGAACTTTCTACTTCTTCTCATCCTTATTCTGTCCATCTTCCTAATGCAAGAGTTAACCAGTATCTTCACTCTTTCATCCCTTACACTGGTAAACTCTGGAACTCTCTTCCTTTGTCTGTTTTTCCACCTGCCTATGACTTGAACTCTTTCAAGAGAGGAGTGTCAAGACACCTCTAATGTTAACTGGATCTCCACCCCTTCATTCTATTCTCCTACTGTCCTCTTTACAGGGTCTGGCGACAAGCGGGATTTTTTTTTTTACTTATTTGTTTTCCCTTAGCTATTGCCCTTTTAATGTAAAACTTCGTTCTTTACTTTTTTGTATATAGCACTCAAATATCTATCTATCTACATACCCGGCTGTTATCCCCCTAAAGGTGGGTAGCCAAGACAAGGCACACATACACACAGCTATACACACATACATATATGTACACTCCTCTGACTTAGCCTCTAGGTCCATACAAGAGGCTGAGAGCGTGTCCTAAGGTTTGCCTCTGCCGCCTCATATTCAACCCATGCCCTCTCCCTCCCTGCACCTCATATGATCCAAGGGTCACACTAGATGCGCGAGAACCGACTCCAGGGTTCGTCAAGGCCGGGTCATTAATCATTCATTCACCACTCCTCTTCATTCACTTCTATCATGCACAATCATCCTTCCTTGCTCCACAGTCAATCCACTTTCATTCAACACTCTTTTCACATTGTCCATCCATCCCATTCTAGGCCTTCCTCTCAACCTCACACCTCTGAAATCTGATCCTACTATTCTCTTCCCTAATTGGTTCCCTTTCCTTTCTCTCGATGAGTCTAATCCACCTCAACACTGCTCTGCTCAACCACCCAACTCTCTCGTAACACCAGTTCTCTTTCACATCTCATTTCTAACTCAGTCCATATGTATTACTCCACACATACTCCTCAGACACCTCATCTACATTACATTTAATCTCTTCTTCTCTGCTGCTGCCACACTCCATGTTTCAGCCCCATATGGTGCAGTGGGCACGGCTACTCCTTCATACAACCTTCTCTTTACATTCATCGCCATCGCTCTACAATTATATACCTTTTTTAATTCCTCCCAACACCTTTCCTACATCATTGATCCTAGACTTCACCTGACTGTACTGCAGCAACCAAACTAAAAAGTCGACTCTGAAAGAAACTGAGAAAAGAATGGCCGGCAGTATATGTCACGGTAAACCATAAAACATTAACAAAAGGATACACAACATTGTATTGACACTTGCATCATCACAGACAGCACTTGAAAAATTGAATTACAGGTTAACTATCAATAATCCAGCATGAGCAAACAGCAAACAGCATAAATAGCGCCTCCTGAAAACAGTGATGCACCAACCCATGAAATTTGAAACTGCCCCCTGAAATTCATGCCGGAAAACTGATGGAACTGGAATATTGATAGTCAATTCAAGGGAGGACGACATGATGTTGATCAGAGGTAGCAAACACCAGACAAGGTCCAACAAGGGAGTAACAACCCGAAGATGGACGACGACTAATCAATGAACTCACTACATTCACAAACCCACGATCACTCCTTGTGTTTATACAGAGATCAACTCGTCAACTAGTAAGGAAATAAAACAGCTCAACCTTTGAACTAATTTCCTTTTTTCATCAGTCAATATAACAGTGAAACATTTTAGAAAATTATTGTAAATTAATCTATAAGTCTAGTAGAAATATGAAGATCAAAGAATTACTTATTTATACAAAATAAACAACACACAAATCTTCATGCAAAATATAACCATTTTAGGAATATTTTAAAACTAAACAAATCTTTACCTGAACCCTTTGTGTCTCCAACATAAATTCTTGATTCTTCCGAGTAACATCATTCATCGCCTTGTTAACATTCCCCATCTTGACTTGAATCAGTTAGCTAACAAACCACAATCTGAAACAAAAAACATTTCATCAATAGTTGAAATAAAAAAAAAGAATTTAACAATACAACCAATTCTCTTGCATTTATGAAATCTTTCCTTATCATACACACAAAACTAATTTTAGAATATGGTTTTGTGCTTTGTAATACCTGTTATGTTGGGGTTGGAGACCAGAGTGTATCCATTTGATAAATGTATATTATTCATCACCACCAATTGTTATTGTTAGCACTAGAAGGTACAGATACATATTTGTACATGTATTCAAATCTCTTGAATGCAGGAAATGCTTCTCCTCAGCGAGAATTTTGAATGATTGGAATTTTCTTCTTACTAACATAATTAGTCCTTTCTATTTTTTTATTTATTTATTAAAAAAATAAAATAAAATTAGCTACATACATTGCACTTTACAGTTTACTATATGCAAAATATCTCCAATGGTTAAGTGTATGTAAAGGTGTCACACTGGTCACACACACACATACACACACCTGTCACCACAACACAACACCCTTACACTAACAATTATACTTGATTCACTCCCCTCCCTACACACTCGGTGCTCCCCTCCTCCCAACACCCAACTCCATATATATGCGTGATATACATCCCAGCTGATGCCCTACGCATTATTAATCAGAACCAGAATCAGAATTTTGTAAGATTTTCTTTCTTAATTGAGATGCTAAGCTTGGCCACTTCACAACTTTGGGATCTCCGAGATAGAAACAATAAGTACAATACTGTTACTATAACTAGATATTGTTATGTACACCACAATAATTCACTATTAGAAGAATTACAAAAATGGTGAAGAGGAGAGAGTTAGTTAGTCATCTACGTTTGGTTTAGGAAGAGAAAACTTAAGATCATACCCACCACCCTCTACCATTAACATCATATTTACAGATAAAAGTTTTCATCATTCTATCTTGATGTAAGTCAGTAAGTGTTAATTTTCTCAGTTCGTGTACTTGACTTGTTGCTAGAGTTATAATTTCCTTCCAACTCGGAACAACACAGACTTAATTGGTCCTGGTAATGCAAGGAACTCGATCTATAACTCCAATAATATACCTAAATGTTTATATCGAACTCATGTATAAAAGTTCTAAAATACATCGAACAATACATATAAAAAAAAAAGTAATCCTGGTCATGAGTATTGTACTTAATAACGTAAGGCAGAATATTACAATGATGACGTTATGTGACTAGAATAAAGTTTATCATACTATCTCAACTAAGCAATTACAACTAATACATGAACACATTATTATCTTACCTTCCAATACAAGCTGCCCTTAGAAAAAATTCAAGGTATATAAGCTTGACACACACATCGTCTCCACCTCGTCTTGACCATCAGCTGTCTACTCGTAAACGCAAAACAACAACCTTTTACCTACACTAATATATCCTTCAGTTACACATCAATTCATCTCCAATACTCTAATAAAACATTGTCCATATATCCCAGCTATATTCCCATCCATAGTGCCTCGTGTATGATGTATAAATAAGAGATGCTTTCACAAAACATGAACCATTTAAAAGACACAATTGACCACAAGTACAATGAGACCAAACGCGCCTTCTTTAAAAATATCCTGCTTGTCAGAATATAATAATAACACTGTGATGCAGTGTGGAAATATTTATTATTTAAGTAGCTTTTGTAACTGTTAATCTCTAAGGACTATATGTATCTTAAGGTAATCTGAAAATGACCAGGTAATGATGTGGAAAATGAATTTATGTCTCGCACAGGTATTTCTATACCTGAGAGCGGCGCCCTTCAAGCTTACACTCTTGTAATATCTAAGTTATTCTTCATTTAGCGGCGTTCCACTCAGTAAATTTGTTGAAAATAAAAAATTAAAATAATTGTCCTGGATCATAGCGTTTCCAAGTTGTGTGGCCTCAAATAATAAAGAATTAAGGACTTGCTCAATGGCCTGGATGATCACGCGCTAGACTCACGATCATGTGTTTTTTCTTGTTTTCTGATCCAGTGTAACTTAAGCCCTTTATACTACAATTATATATATATAATAATTGCCCTGTAACATAGCTTTCTTGAGTAGTGTTTCAAGAGCCCTCGTTGCTGACTTCAAATATAAAAGAATTAAGGAATTGCTCAATGGCCTGGAGGATCACGCGTTAAACTATGATCATGTTTGTTTTCTTGTTTCCTGATCCAGTGTAACTTAAGCCCTTTATACTACAATTAGGTGAACACAGAAGGGTATTACCATTAGTATTTATGATGGGCACTGACTGTACTTCTTTTCCACACTTGATACTCCACCTGAATTATGTTTTGGCGCAAACACGCTGAATAAATAGACTAAATATTATATCCTGGACTTCTTAGACGATTTACAGCAGATACAAGCAAACATCATGCCTAAGGCATTACAACTAAGGCATTACAACCATTACATTAACACATTGTAATCTTACCTTCCAATACAAGCTGCCCTTAGAAAAAATTCAAGGTATGAAGGCTTAACACACACATCGTCTCCTCCTCGGCTTGACCATCAGCTGTCTACTCGTAAACGCAAAACAACAACCTTTTACCTACACTAATATATCCTATAATTACACATCAATTCATCTCTATTACTCTGATAAAACATTGTCCATATATCCCAGCTATATTCCCATCCATAGTGCCTCGTGTATGATGTATAAATAAGGGATGCTTTCACAAAACATCAACCATTTAAAAGATACAATTGACCGCAAACACAATGATACCAAACGCGCCTTTCTTAAAAATATCCTGCTTGTCATGAATGTAATGATAACACTGTGATGCGGTCTAGAAATGTTTGTTATTTAAGTAACTTTGGTAACTGTTAATCTCTAAGGACTATATATATATTAATAATTGTCCTGGAACATAGCTTTTCCAAGTTGTGTGGCCTCAAATATTAAAGAATTAAGGACTTGCGCAATGGCCCGGATGATCACGCGCTAGACTATGATCATGTCTGTTTTCTTGTTTCCTGATCCAGTGTAACTCAAATCCTCTATACTACAACTATCATTGAACTATGTATATTAATAATTGCCCTGCAACATAACTTTCCCGAGTCGTGTTTCAAGAGCCTACGTTGCTGGCCTTAAATATTAAAGAATTAAGGACTTGCTCAATGGTCTGGATGATCACGCGCTAGACTCTGATCATGTGTGTTTTATGGCAAAAATCAATTATTTTACAATCTCAGAAAATACTTAACCCTACAACCGCATAGCGTTGAGTCCCCTAAATGCTAATCATATGGGACTAACCTGCTTGATATGGAGTGTCCGTAACTTACAGTAATACAGTATATAGTACAGTGGTAGCGCACTGGCCTTGCATTCCCTTGGTCGGCAAATTGAGTTCCCGCCCGGGCCCGTGATGCTTACATAAGAATATAAGGAAGCTACAAAAGGCCCGGAGGCCTGCACTAGGTAGTTCCTATTAATCCTATATCCCTTATTACCTACACCCACCTCTCATCTCATACTTAAGCTGTTTACTGGGGAGAAACTGCTGTGTTCGGGCACCACAGTGGGTGGTTGGGCTTGCCTGGCTGACGTTCAGGCGAGCATCTTCATAGATGAATACCAGAACTGAAACAAGCAACTTTAACTTTTTATAAGTTCTTTGTTAGAAGGTTGACTCTTGACTCTTCTGCCTCCTCTCCCCAGGCTGAACCCACTTATAAGTGTCTAGTTCAGGTTCCACCGAAGCAATAACTCGAAACTATATTAATCTTGTAATTTATCAGTTGGTTTTATCTACGCCATTAGGAACGTTTAATTACTTATATTTTCTGTATAGGATATTTATTGTAGACTGGCTGGAATAATACTTGTTATATCGTTATTAATGCGTTGGAGTAGCTACCATTTCGATAATAAATTGTTCTCCCCCCCGTAAGCAGGAGTATCTTTTAGTATGTATATTATCCTTTACCTGTTAAATTGATTCTCGTTCTCTCTCTTAATTAGCTTAAACGCAGAAATCGCATACTACGTAATTTTTTTTTTTATGAAGTTGAAGGAAATCACATCTAACAATTACATTTATTTTCTTTTTTCAGTACAAAGATAATATTTCCATTTGTAACAATCTTTGTCTCACACAGTGGCACTTGCGTTGGCATGTTGGACCTACGTATATATATATATATATATATATATATATATATATATATATATATATATATATATATATATATATGATTTATATACCTCACTAATATGAGTCATCTTGAAAACAATTTACGTGAATGAATATACTGACAATGGAGGTTTTTAATGTCATGGCCACAGCCTATCATATAATTTAAACAGAGTAAACCATTGAAAAGGGCGTTTGTTTAAATAGGTCCATCACCCAACCACGTTAGACTGATCTTTCAGTAAAAAAAAGTATACTATTTAGCAATTTTGTTATTTGTATTACAGAATATATTTATATATGGAAAAAAAACAACTTTGTATTCAGTGGCAATTAGCATTACTAAAACTCAATATGCAAATTGTAGGCCTACATAATACTACATTTTACCACATGTGTCCAAAACCATTATTATTTTGCTACTTCATTAATTATCAACAATGTCAAATCAAACCTTACTAATGTCCACTGAAATAATAATAATAATAATAATGATAATAATAATAATGATAACGATGATAACAAATAAATTAATTAATATCTACAAAGGTTAAAGAATAAAAGAAATATCCAAATAATATATATTTCTATATTCCGTATATTTTCAAAATCAAACAAATAAATAAATACACCACTGTTCAAAACAACAGTAGAAAAAATAACTATTATAAATGTATGAGATCAAAACATATCTCTTATCTTTGGTATATTGGAGTTCACTTATCAACACATGAAAAGACTCCCAAAGTTAACATCTGCAGCCTGTATATACCCTTTAAACATAACACTCAATTGTGGCAGTTGTATCATAATAATAATAATATTTACTTTGTTAATGAAATCCCCCAAGTATACAGCTTTCATTAATTTTCTCGTAGTGCATTCAGATTTTTTTTGAAAACTAAATATGATAGATCTAACCTTTTTCCATACACTACTATTTAAGCCAATGATTGTCAAAATAAGTTTATAAGAAAAATAATATGTACATATAACTTTGATGTATAATAGAATTACACATGTATTTTTGTATGTATATCTTTACAATGAAAGGTACATCTCTCAGTTTGAAATAATAATTTTTTTGAGGAGTAAACCATGACTAGAAAAAAAGGTTTTCATTAACCTGAAGAAGTATTGAATGAATATTTTAAATGCATTAGTGAATAATGCCTACTGTATGCACAATTTTCTTGTATAACTGCTTAACAATAAATAAAAACGGTATGTTACAAATCCTTATTGAGGACATGAATGCTTTGTCAGTACAAAAAAATATACAATCAGATACATAAGGAAAACACAGATTGCACAAACCTCCACATCAAACAGTCACAATCAGTAATCAAGAAGAAAATTCAATATAAATAGCATATATTTTGAGTACCTATTTGTATTATATTTCAGAGAGCTACCCTCTGATGCTGATATTTCATATTCTGCAAACCTTTCATCCAAGAAACATATTGATCAAATGCAAAACAATTTCCATAAGATGACAACTGATGCTCTGCTTCTGATAGGCTGTAGTTAGCAAGTGCAAGTCAACAGTGTTCTACATTGAAACAATATGAAATGAACATAATTTCATTACAGAACAAAACTATGAAAGCCCCAAAAATGTCCTACATTTCAACAAGGAGCAATTTCATGGCGAACAAATTTGACAATGTTGGATGCCCAGATCTCCATAATATCTCACAACAGTCTATGGCATACATACACACCCTACACTGGACATAATATATTTCCTATAATTTAATTGGGCTCTACCTATATACAACTATACATATACATCCATAATGTAGACAATCATTAACATAAAATTGGAAACTGGTCTTCCAAATATCATACATGAAGTACATAACTTTTTCTGAGTTTTTGTTTGAGCTATTGCCTAAAAACGTAATTAGTTAGAAAATCAATGACATTTCCATTATTTTCTTTGACTTATTAATTGTTATGAAAAATGAGAAATTTAACAAAATATTTTCATTAAAAAATTTACCTTTTTTCCATACACATCACAAAAGGTGAAGCAGAGTTGATTGCAATACATGATAAGCTCTTCTTGCCACTGAATTGACAGTATAGAACACACTGGGATGAACCTCATTTGTTTGTATCATCTCACAATATCAGAAAAGCTACACAATATTATGAAATCCTCTATTGACTATTCTTATCATTGCTTTCTGTAATCTAGGCAAAATCCCACTACAATGTACATGTGGAGTTTTTTTCAGGAGACACATTCAGGTCCAATGAATGAGTTGGTAAGTATTGTTCACTGTACTACTTACAGTAATACTTGTTTGCTTTCAGTTGGCTTTCATGTAACAGACATCAAATAGTTTTCTGCAGCAGGAATAGTTGTTATCAGTGTTGCAGTGTCTCCAGTGTATGTTTAGAATAATGTTTTTCACTGCATAACAAAGGTGGAATCATAATATTCCTGCTGCAGAGAGTATCCATTGTCTTTGTATTAAGTTTGAAGTCAAGCAGGTGATGCCACTGCTGCCAAACTACAAAACATCATTAGCAGTGGTCTCACTTTGACTTATACTGTTTTTCTGCTACAAAATCTTCCTACACAGGCTAGAAACACTCTGTACAGAAGTATATATAGTAGGCAGCAGAAAATATCACTCTAAATAGGTTCTACATTTGTCTCTTTAAATGTGGAGATGCTAGAGGAACACTATCAAAGGTTCCCACTGCAGGAAGAGTATCTCCTGTCTTGTCTTATGTACACAGAGACGAACTGTATTGTCAACTAAGAACAGCTTAGTGAGAAGGTAAGGTAGCACAATCTAGTTGCCAGCTTATGACATCACCTCCTCATGAGACAAGTGTACACTGTAACCTGAGCACCTCCCCTGAAGAAAACTGTTCTATGGTGAAGAGGCACTTCCATAGTAAACTAGAAAATTTTCTATAAAGTTTTTTTAAGTATTGGGATTTTTCCATATCATAAGGAAAATAAAAATAAATATTGAATGTTAATTTACAGTACAAAATTCAAAGCAGATGAAATTATAACAGATATCAGCATTTTCACTTACGCAGCACCAATATTTTTCACATTCATGCTCTTTTCTTACTAACTTGAGTAACAAAAACAAATAGAATAGGTTTAGATCTGTAAATAAATATATTCACTACAGCTATATTTCATTAAAACACTGAAATTGTACCATATACATCTTAAAAGTGAGCAGCATTGAGACAACCATTAACACCAGCAATGTCACATATACACCATCCAATGTATGCACACAGTGTAATCTTCACATTTATACATTTACTTCACTTATACACTACGGACTCTGCTGGTGAATTAGTAAATTTTCCAGCTCATCAGCAGACCTCAATAGGAAGGCAGCAGATTCTCGATATCCAGTAATAAGCTGCCGGACAGCTGCTACCTCGACGGCATTGAGCGAGGGTCGACTCGGCTTAGAGGTTCCCTTCACACTCAAGTCTGTTGGTCCTGGTGGAAGAAAGTGAAGTAAATTAATTTCTCAAAGATGATTTAACTTATAGAAATGCTAATGTTACACTATTTTATGCAAAGAAACATTATATTATTACTAAGATAAACTGAATGCAAGCAAAGGAGTTTATAGACTTAAATGCATGATTAATTACCTTCTTTTAATAATGCTTTAACAAATAAAAAGCTTTCATCACTACAATCAATATTATCATCACATCACAGGACTGTACAAAGCTTCATCAACAGTAAGGTATGAATGGTTCTATCAAAATTAACAATGAAATCAAGGTTGAATGATTAATATAGATAAATTTTGCAAGATTTTTGATGATAATAAGATCAGTGGTTCCTAAGCTGGGGGTAATATTACAGTTATTTGGGAAGAAAAGAAAATATATCTAGCATTTTAATAGACATCAATATTGACAACATTTTGTGAAACGGGTAGCAAGCCTAATGTGGCATGTTAAATTGGGTAACAAGCTAAAAAAGTTTGGGAACCACTGAGGTCGAGGTATGTGATGTACACTACACTTACCATTGGCTAGCATTGGTGCCGAGGTAGTGGCCAGGAGAGGGGTGAGGCCGGGCTGGGTGTGTACTGTTGACCCTGTTAAAGTGGTCATCTTCTGAAAGCTCTGTTGGAATGATGCTTGATACATGGAGGAGCCATTCATAACTTTGGAATCACTCAGTGGCCGCTCTAAGGCTTTGGCCAAGGCAGACACATGTGGGGCGTTGGACTCAGTCTTGATTACAGCATCAACCAAAGACAAAGGCTTGTCTGAACCAACCTGAAACACACACAAATAAAAATTACTTATAGAAAGATTGACATAAATGAATGTGTAATATATAGACAGTCATCTTCAAGAGAACACAAAGAATTAAAGATGCTTGGAATAGACTGAAGGAAGAGGTGATAATGGCAAAGAATGTACATCAACTGAAGGAAAAGCTAGACAAATATAGATACGAAGACAGGACCACACAAGTGTAGCTCAGGCCCTGTATACTACAACTAGGTAAATACAGCAAGATATTATATAAGAATGTTAGACGCATATATTTAGGTGTCATTGATAATGTTACTTACTTGAGGGTTCAGTGGATTGGGTTGGGCGATTGGTTCCAAGCCGAGTCTCATTCTTTTAGCATTCTGAGCCTCATTTTCACAAGCAGTTGCTAGAATTTGTTCGGCTTGAATGCTGGTGAGGTGAGGAGGAGTCGGGCGAGATGGCTGTGAAGGGAAGCATTGTTTAATAAAAAGGAAGTTAGTATAATTTAAAAAATGACCAATAAACACTTGGTTATAGTGTTGTGTATAAGTAAACTTTTTATTAACCCTTCCATACAACTTACTGTTTCCCAGCCATTGGAATCTCGAGTTCTCTTGTTCCTTCTGCAACTTTTGAGGTAAGTGCGGATCCTTTTACGGGTGCGTTCAGCAAACTCTGGGAACTGTCTGGCACAAGCATCAATAATGGCTTGAATCTTTTCTTTCGGCTGCTTGCTGATGGGCACCATGCGGTCAAGGTTTTCATCAACAAAAAGACGAACAAACATCTGCAAAGAGTAAGAAACTTGTGTAAATAAAGAATATTGTAGTCTTGCCAGGAATCAAACTTATTTCATATCATGCACATATCAATTCTAAATCTTCCTAGAAGCTTAAAACTTTTTGCTGTAATTAACTACTAATGAAAATCCATGCTCCTCTCTGCTTAATTTTTGTCTTCTAAGTTGCTTCTTACTTTTCCAGTTAATTAGAAAATATAGTTTATAATTAAGAGAGTAAAATTCATGTAAATATAGAACATTGTTACTCTAAAGTCTAATGTGTATAGATCTTCATAATAAACTTATAGAAATAGCTTTCATATCACTTCCTTTTTGACCATTCACTCACATTAAAAGCTTTGAGTCGCTCTGGGTCATACTGGGCGTCTATTTTGTCATCATCGTTGTCGTCGTCTGCATCGTCATCCTCGTCATCCTTGTTGCCGTTGCTGGAGGTGTCCTCGGCGTTGCTGGCCGTGTCAAGAGGCGTGGCCGTGGCCGCCCGCTCACTGCCAGAGGGTGAAGGGCAGGGGCTCTGGAAAAAAAATTAAAGTATTAGAATAAAATGTAATAGAAAATATATCAAGAAAAATATATAAAGAAAAATAATATATAAGTATATTGAAATAAAATAGAATAGTGAATAAATAAGGAAAGAGAAAGAAATAAGTTAATAGTTAAATGACATCTACACACATATAAATAAATAAATAAATAAATATAGATAAACACACATACACAAAAAAGTATAGTTTTCCCCAAAAAAGTAAAGATACCAGGAATGGACTGAAAAAGGTGATGATAATAGCGAAGAATGCACATCAACTGAAGGAAAAACTGGACTTCTCAATAGTCTGACATAATATTACACATACAAAGGGAGTTCTTTCCCCATTTTGTATTGACAGATGTGGTTGTATTGTTGCAGGAGTGAGTATAAGAGTGTGCAGTAAGTTGAGTTATTCTTTTTAGCTTTTCTTTATAATTATCCACATCTAGAAGGTAACTATCACATTTTTGAGAATTACCTGGACATCATTAACAGTTTGAGTGACACATGCGGGCCCCAAGACCTAATATTCTTCATACCTCGTACATGGTTAGTCAAGGCCGTATAATAATCATGGTATCTACCTAAGCTACAATTCCTGTGGCCGAAATACAACTGTTTATGCCTCCATGACTTCTAAATCAACAAGGTCCAGACACTCACTCTGCGGGCGGGGTCAGCGCGAGTAAGGCCAAGAGGCTGCTGCTGGAAGGGTGTCCACTCTGTGCGACTCCTTGTGTCCACCTTCCGCTCCACCTCAGCTGCAAAGGAAATAATTGGTCAATAAAACATTGTTGAAACACACACTTACATTTCTTACTGTAAACATGTACGGGAAAAACACCAACTGAAAACTTATGTATACGTTTTGATAGCAGTACCAGTAGTAAGTTTCTTTTCTGTATTACACAAAAGACAAAATAAAGTATATATTTATTATCATCATCATTATTATTATTATTATTATTATTATTATTATTATTATTCTCTTCATCCTCCCACCCTCTCCTGCCTCACGCTAAGGCTGATTCCATGGGTATCAAACATATACATTCCTTGCTTGATTCAGTACTCAGATCACAAACGAGGCACGCACCTCTTACCACTGATTTACTATTACGTACTCACATGTAAGGCTGAAAAATGATTCCTGCTAGTGTCTTCCCAAAATGTGTTCATCTTTGCCATAATATTTGTATGTATAAAATGTACATCAATAGAGACAACTTCTGATGGGAAAAGAAAAAGAAAATAAAGCTGCCTTATATAAGTTTAGTTTAGAGGTTGAGTGTCTGGTTTCCTTGCTGTTGTCGAGGCTGGTCAATGTAGCTCACAAAAAAAAATAAATAAATAAATAAATAAATAAATAAATAAATAAATAAAAATAAAATAAAATAAAATCATATTCAGATTCCACGCGCCACACGTCTTGGCCAACTAACCTTCCTGTACTCATAAGTGGCGCTGTAGAAAACCATTGCTTGTATAGAAGTATCCAGTGTGAGTATTTCAATATTGTGTTTTTAATCGTATATCACGCTTGAATGTTTGTGGGGAATATATTAATTTATACAGTTGTGATGTTTTATTTCTTTTTACAGCTGTATGCGTGCATGGAATGATCAGAAGTAGTAATTATAATCTTATTCTTTCATCTTGCAAGTTTGTATATGTACGTCTTCTACATAACTAGTTGCTGCCATTTTGTCATATGTTGCTCATATAATGGAAGTGAAAGAAAGAGAGAAAGAGAAAAGAAAGAAAGAAAGAAAGAATACTATATAGACAGACCGGCACACACACACACACACACACACACACACACACACACACACACACACACACACACACACACACACCCACAAGGCACGGAAGCCTGAAAAAAAGATAGATGGAGAGAGAGGAAAAACATAACAGAAAACGCCACTTGGGTACCTGACATATGAAAGGAAAACAGACAATTACGAAAGGTAGGATAAGCTGTCTACATAGGGAGAAGCACAAGAACTCACAAAGGGGGAAGGGAGAAGGCTGTAACATAAGGAGCAAGGAGTATGGAGGGGTGCAGAGGGGAGAGTAGGAGGGATGACAAGAGGAGAGGAGGGATTGGAGAGGCAGTGTGGTAGAGTGAACGAGAAAGAAGAGAAGCTTAGAGGGGGTTGGCGGTAGGAGTGCGCTTGACTACGACGGGTTGAGGGATAAAGGGTGGTTGGGGAGGACTATGGGGTAAGGCTTGGCTGTGGAGGGTTGGGGAGGAGACGGTGAGAGTAGAGGAATATCGGAGACGAGTTAGGTGGAAGGAAGACGTAGCAGGGGTTGGCTGGGGGAAGATATGAAACAAGGGATGACTGGGGAAGGTTGGCTGGGGAGGGAAGCAAGGCAGGGGTTGACAGGGGAGATGTAGCAAGGCAGGGGTTGACAAGAGGAGTATAGCAAGACAGGGGTGAGTGGGGAGGGCAGCAAGGTAGGGTTGGGTGGGAAGGGCGGTGAGGCAGAGGCTTGGGAGGGCGGTCGAGCAGCGGC
>JAPQNM010000002.1:202512-235012 GCA_029783475.1 Metacarcinus magister
CACGCTTATTACAGTACGCAAGCATGTTTGTTTTGCATCTAAATTTCAACTACTTTTTATATGTGGTTAGGTTGAAGGGGCAATTAGAAGGAGGCGGTACATCAATATTGATCTGAAGGGGGCATATGGTAGAGTCACGGCAAACTACAGCCTCCACGCCACACCACGCCACACACACACACACACACACACACACACACAGAGCCACCTGCACGAGGGGGGGTGGGGGGCGGGGCGTTTCCTACACCTCACCTTCACAGCACTGCAGGGTTTCCGTTTGTGAGCCATTCGTTGTACTCAAAGAAAATCGTTGAAATATCTATATACTCGATTATATGTCATTATGATGGTCTTCTACACTCCTTTATTGTTCCATTACTAGGGCAAGTAAAGGGTTTTATCTTGCTTTCCATGTCTTGTGTTGATTCATCTCCACTTCGTTAGTAATTCCACTTTAAAATCCACTAACTATTCTTGATAAGTAATGACAGACACTTGAGAGCACATGAACACCCCTTCCCTCCGACGGCCACAGCCACACTGAGCCGCCAATGGTTAGCTCAAGTCCGTGTAGCGCCAGATAGCACAGTTGCCATTGGTCTATTTTTCCCCATAACAAAATTACTCAGCCTGAACTTCTTACACTATTTTGTTATTTACGTGAAAACTAAGATTGTCACTAGTTCAAAATCATCCCAAAGGCTATTAGGTCACGTATATATTATTAATTCACGAAAGACAGATGAGAAATTTTGGAGAACATCTTAGCAAACAACTCGAGAGGAGGAGGACGGGGAGAGGAGGAGGAGGATAGGGAGGAGGAAGAGAAGGTGGAGGAGGAGGAGGAGGAGGAGGAGGAGGAGGAGGAGGAGGAGGAGGAGGAGGAGGAGGCAAGGGAAAACATATTTTAATTTTGTTTTCCTGATAAAAAAAAAACAAAAAAAAACAAGACCACAGAATACTTAGATCAAACACATTATTTTCAGCCCAAGGCGGATGATGCAAGAACTGATTGATATTCCTGGTTCTGAAAGCAATCAATCAGTTATATCAATGATTAAGCGCACGTCTTTCATCTGCTTGTGTGCATCAATTATAATAAATGAACTACAGATTATTTGTATTTAACGTTTTCTTGATATAAAAATAGAGCATACACGAGGCAGACAACTGACAGACACAGCAGACATGTCACCGTCGCAAATCTAAACTCTAAATTCTCAGCCTGACGGTGGAAACGCGCCAGGCAGTGACGGCGTGGTGAGGGGGAGGAGGGAGGAGTAGGAAGGGCGGAGCTGTATGTACACACCTCCACCAGTGTTACGAAATACAGGAGCACACCCTGAGAGGCCGGACAGACACGGCCACCGGGTCAAGGGGGCGAGGGGCAGGGGGGGCGCCGCGCCGATCCGCCCACCCACCCACGCAGCAGGTAACTTATCCCTGACCTACCTTACCTTGTTTTATCTATGTATCTATTGTGTTGATTTAATTCCTTCTTCTATTACTGATGGATTATTAAAATTGTGCGTTGCTTGGGTTTTGACTTTAAAAATAACTTAAGGTTTTGTTAATGTTATTTACTTCCTGATGTCATTTTTTGCATGTCTGTCCTGTCTGCACGCAATTAACCCCCCCCCCACCTAACACCTGTTCTCCTCTGTACGCAATCATCCCCACACCTGTCCTCTGCGGGCAATCACCCCCCACCTGTCCAATCTGCACGCAATCATCCCCACACCTGTCCAATCTGCACGCAATCATCCCCACACCTGTCCACCTCTGCACGCAATCATCCCCACACCTCCCCACTGCACGCAATCACCCCCACACGCCCTCACCACACACACACTTCCACACATGACCGTCGCCTCATTTTTTCAGACGCTTGAAATCTGAGAACCTTCAAACTTTCAAACCTTCGTGCACGCAAGACTGAATAAGTGAGTGGAGATGTGCGTGTGTGTGCAAAGACGCCCAGCAGAGAATTCGCAGTATGTCCTGGATTATCGGAAGGTGAGGTGAGGCTAGATTAGAGTGTGTTGAGTGTGCAAGGTCACTCAATACGTCTATAGTGTTTTGTGAATAATCTCACCGTCGGGATTCAGGAGGAAAAAAAGACGATCTAAATGGATAGTAAATATTGAGTAGATAAATAATAGAATGACCATTAGTTATCTGAAGACGTGGAAGATTTATTTATTTTATTATTATTTTTAAAAAACATATTGAAAGGGTACTGACTGGCTAAGGGACAACAAAAATACGTAAAATCCCGCGTGTCGCCCGAATAAATAAATAAGAAATCTTACAAATTATATATCAAAAAAGTCTATATCATCTATATATAAAATTGTTCCCCGTTCAGAATAGGATAGGAATAAAAAGGCAACGATTTGGGAGAAAGAGGACATTTTCTAGCTGTCGCCTCTGTCCTTGCTGCCACTAATTGGAGGAAGTGTCAATTATATCCAGTAGAAAGGGCGTTAGGCACCACCAACAAATCATTTAATACTGCCTTTTCACCCTTATAACCAGTATCCACACCTTGGGTTAGTTAAATATACTATAGGTAATACAAGCAAAGTGTGGCATTCCTCATCTATCTTTCCGTCTATCCGCTCACTCAATGGAGGATTCTGAGCGTGTAAAGGTGAGCATTGGAGCGTAGAGGAGCGTGGAGGAGCGTGCAGGAGTCTCCCTTAACGTGTGGTCATTAAGAGACACACAACAAGAACCCGATGTCATTTGTAAGGAAGAAGGAAGAGTGAAATAATGCAACCTAGGTAACCTCTCTCTCTCTCTCTCTCTCTCTCTCTCTCTCTCTCTCTCTCTCTCTCTCTCTCTCTCTCTCTCTCTCTCTCTCTCTCTCTCTCTGACTTACCTTCCAGTGGGGGTAGTAATTGTAGTTGTTGTTGTAGTAGTTGTTGTTGTTGTTGTTGTAGTTGTTGTAGGCGGCGTTGAAGGTGTTAGTGCAGTGCTTGAGGTAGATACTGGTGATGGGCAGCCTGTAATCCACCTCTTGACTCATTGCACTCACACGTTTAGCGTATATCCACTCATCCACCGGTGCCTCATCATCATCACCATCCACTTTCAGCTCCACATTATCATTCTCCTCTTCCTTCACCTGCTCCTGTCTCCTGTTGTACTCCTCAAGTTCCTGCTGTTGTTGCTGCTGCTGCTCCTGCAACCTCTCTGCTTCCTGCTTCACGAGAGCGCTGTGGTGCTTCGACTTTTGTGACTTATGACTCTGCTTCGATTCCTGAAGCTGGTGATGCAACTGGAGGTATTGGTGGTGCTTCTGGTGCAGCTGTTGATGTGGTGAATGTGGTGGAGGTGGTGGGTGTGGGGACTGTGGTGGTGGTGGGTGAGGGGACTGTGGTAGCTGCGGTGGCGGATGCGGTGACTGTGGTTGTGAGTGTTGGCGGGTGTGGAGGTACGGGTGGTGGTGCTGGTGGTGGAGGTGGAGAGGCGGTGGGTAGCAGGACTGTTGTTGTTGTTGTTGTTGTTCCTCTGACTGTGGTGGCTCCTCGTGATGGCGACTGTAGGAGAAAGGGAGTGAGACATTATTATATTGAAAACAAGGTCATAGAGAGTGAATTGAGAAAATATAAAAATCATACCGAGTTTCAACACTTTATAATGGTGTTAGAATCTGTTAAAGGGATTCTAGAGGTATAAATGACTGTGGGGAAAGCGTGATTGCAATTATTTTAAAGTATTAGATGTCTGTTAACAATAAAACATGCAAAAAGAAAGAGAGAGAGAGAGAGAGAGAGAGAGAGAGAGAGAGAGAGAGAGAGAGAGAGAGAGAGAGAGAGAGAGAGAGAGAGAGAGAGAGAGTAACGTATTTACTTCGCTACCACTTCAGGTTTATAATTAAGAATACAAGTGATGTAAGTTTCTTTACTTAACACATTCCTTTACCCTAAAATAATGTGGTTTTTCTCTTTCTCTTTCTCTCTTCTCTCTCTCTCTCTCTCTCTCTCTCTCTCTCTTTCTTTCACTAGTAACAATAGGTGCTTATATCGATGACATGTGTGTGTGTGTGTGTGTGTGTGTGTGTGTGTGTGTGTGTGTGTGTGTGTGTGTGTGTTTAGGGTGATGAGCGATCGTGGTAGGCAAAAGATTAGTAAATAATTCAATAAATAAATAAATACAGAGCGAGTAATATAACAGGTGATATATTGAGCTTATAATGCATTGGTTATGGACATCATTCTTCTTCCCTCAACTCATCATCATCATTATCATCATTATCATCATCATCCATCTAGTTTTCGGTCTCCTTTGCTTATTTTAATCATCTTTACTTATTTCTATACAACCTGTAACTCCCTAAAAAAAAATAAAAAAATAAAAAAAATCGATTCCATAAGTATCCTTTCTCTTAAATATTCCTATGTACTGGTTTTTCAGTAACCATAAACTTATATTACGATTAAATTCACAACTTTGTCCCACTGTTTGCTTGACCACTAAACATTATCACGTATTGGGAAGATGATCATTGCAAACAGAAGGACGAAGAAGAGAAGGAATAGGAAGAGAAGGAAGAGGAGGAAGAGGAAGTAAGAGGAACGAAAGAAAAGTGGATAGAACAGAGCCTATTAGTTTATAACGTGGTTTAGTAAGCTATTCCACACTACAGAGCTTCACTATTTGCTTGAAAGCAGACAAGAGAAGGGAGGAAGGAAGAGAGGAGAAGGAGAAGGAGGAGGAAGAGGAAAAGGTGGATTACGAGGAGAAAGAGGAGGAGAAAGAAGTGAAGATGAGGAAGCTGGGAAGGGAAGATTGAGTGCCTCGTGACACAGAGAGAGGGGAGGAGGAGGAGGAGGAGTAGGAGGAGGAGGAGGAGGAGGAGGAGGAGGAGGAGGAGGAGGAGGAGGAGGAGTAGGAGGAGGAGGAGGAGGAGGAGCAGGTCCTCATAAAGTGCAAGGAGCGAAAGCAGGAGATGGACCGCGAGGGTTCACCCCTCACCATGAGTGACGAAGGGGAGAGGAAGAGAAAGAGAGAGAGAGAGAGAGAGAGAGAGAGAGAGAGAGAGAGAGAGAGAGAGAGAGAGAGAGAGAGAGAGAGAGAGAGCAAGCGCGTGGCTTCATCCTTTATACTGAGTGATGGGGAGGTGTAAAAGCAGACGAGAGAGAGAGAGAGAGAGAGAGAGAGAGAGAGAGAGAGAGAGAGAGAGAGAGAGAGAGAGAGAGAGATCCTGCAACTTTAAGTGAGGGTCATGAGTCTCTACGACACTTTCATTCGTGGACAGCGGTCAGTGGTGGTGGTGGTGGTGGTGTTTGTTTTATTTATATTGTTATTTCTCTCACTTTGTATGTTTGAGGAAGTGTTACACTCTCTCTCTCTCTCTCTCTCTCTCTCTCTCTATATATATATATATATATATATATATATATATATATATATATATATATAATATATTGTTTTTGAAAAATGTACCAGCGGTCTACATAATCACCTTGGTACGGGACAACGTTATTACTAAAATACGTTATGCAGCTGAAAACCAAATGCTGCTACAACAACTACAACAACAAAGAAAAGTATTGCCATAGGTATTAATATCTTGAAGGGGAAAAAAAAATATAACTAAATATGGGGAGCAATTTCCGTAGAGTGTGAGTGCATGTGTTGTATCGGCAACGATCCCTGTGTTCCCGCACCTGAGAGTAATGTTCAAGGGAAAATGTGCTTAAAGGGCAGGTACCTGATGGGGGGAGGAGGAGGCGGTGGCGGGAGGGTAGGGACTGGCAGCGCAGGTGGTGGCACGGGCAGGTTAGCCACAGCCAGCGGCACGCCCAGACTCACGTGCACGCCCACAGAACGGCGAGGACACTCCGTGCACAGTACCAGGAACTTGGTAACTGCCTCGCGGGGTACGAATGCATACCGCTCAGACACCTGGAGGACACACAAATTATCATTATTTGAGGTTGTAGGACACACCTGATCGATGCGTCACTAGAAAAGAAAAAAAAAACTCATACACATACGATTTCAAAACAAATGTCCCGCCGCTGCCCCGTTCAAAACTAAATAAACAACTTGTCAATGGATACAAATTCAACATATATGTCCAACGTATTTGTTTATTTGCAAAGTTTATACTAAGCATGAGGATTTAAATTGAGTGTAAATACTGCAGGATTCAATATATAGAGTGTTTTGTAAGGCTACTATACTTCATATTAGCTGTTTCTCTCCCACTGTCTGTCCCTGTCTATCTAGTTTTATTTTCTCTTCTCTCTCTCGTTCTGTGTGTGTGTGTGTGTGTGTGTGTGTGTGTGTGTGTGTGTGTGTGTGTGTGTGTGTGTGTGTGTGTGTGTGTGCGTGCAAACCTTAGACTATTATTATACACTATGTATTATTTTATTGAATTAGTCAGTCTTCAGATAGATAAGTAAGTACATCCCTTCTTTATGACACACACACACACACACACACCACACACACACACACACACACAGGCGTACGTATATACTCACAGCTCGGTAGGTCCTCTTCTGCCCCATATGTTTTTGTTCCTTGCCATCCTTGCATACGTGAAGGTTGTAGATAATGTCAAAGAAGTCCTCCACCACCGCCACCTTCTTGAAACATATTCTGTCGTGGCCATCGGGATCCTGTGGCAGAAAGCAGAGCATATTCAGCATCAAAGAAAACGAAGCATACTCAGTCAGCGTCAGAGAAAACGCGTTCATTTTAAGGGATTCTATACTAAAACTACACGCCATGACATTTTGATATATTTTTTTCATATGAAGGAAAAAACCTTAATTAAATGCAAGAACACTTTGAATACAAATAATAATAATAATAATAATAGTAATAATGATGATAATAATAATAAGCCTTAGCGGTGATTCTGCTTTTGGATCTATCCACATACATACTTATATATGTCTAAAAACTATGTCACCAGCCTTTTGTATGCATGTTCATATGTATGTATGTATTATTTACTTTTTCATACGTATGCAGTTATAACTAAGAGAAATAAATTATGTTCAACGCATAACTATCACCTATGCATAAAAATAAGTTAAAGATTAGCATTTTCGAGAGAGAGAGAGAGAGAGAGAGAGAGAGAGAGAGAGAGAGAGAGAGAGAGAGAGAGAGAGAGAGAGAGAGAGAGAGAGAGAGAGAGATGCGTTCGGTACAGGAGCGAGGCGGTGAGTTGTGACGTCGATTATAAGCAGTGTGTGTGTGTGTGTGTGTGTGTGTGTGTGTGTGTGTGTGTGTGTGTGTGTGTGTGTGTGTGTGTGTGTGTGGTGATGAGAATGGAGGTGAGGACAGGTGGGTGGTTAGGACAAGGGGCAGGTAGGTAGGCAGGTAACGGAGAGAGAAGGAGAGGGAGAGGGAGAGAGAGGGAGAGAGAGAGGGAGAGAGAGGGAGAGGACGGTCGGTTGGCTGTGGCGAGGCGGAGAACTATCACCACATTTCATCAGTGATTATATAGAGAATTTCCGAACATTCATTATGATCTGCATATTAGAAATAAATTGCTCCGGTCATAATTACAATGTTGCCAATTAAAAGTTGGAATGGGAGCTTTCATCTCCCAAACATAAGTTACTCGCTCGCCCCGTCCAGCGTCACTCGCATTTTCCGTCATTTATTGGCTGCACACACGCGGCCAGTGTGCGGCGATGAAGGATTGGCCCTTTGTTCTGTCACGTGTGTGTGTGTGTGTGTGTGTGTGTGTGTGTGTGTGTGTGTGTGTGTGTGTGTGTGTGTGTGTGTGTGTGTGAAAGAGACCGAGAGAACGAGATAGACAGACACTGAGACAGACATACATATAAACAAGTAGAGGAGGGAGGAGGAGGAGTAGGAATTACAGGAGAGGAAAACGTATTAATCAACTGGTAATTAAATTTCCAAATAATAGTTATATGAAGCTGGCACACTCTCGGAAACACTCAGAAAACAGTGGATGGGAGGAGGAAAAAAACTCACACACACACACACACACACACACACACACACACACACACACACACACACACACTGATGGATGACAAAAATGAAATAAAAATATAATGAGACTTCAACACAAGCTTTGAGTACTTACAACCCGACAATCAACAGTAAGAATGGAAAGATAGATAGATAGATAGATAGAGAGAGAGAGAGAGAGAGAGAGAGAGAGAGAGAGAGAGAGAGAGAGAGAGAGAGAGAGAGAGAGAGAGAGAGAGAGAGAGAGAAGAAGAAGAAAAAAATTGACAAAGAGGCAGTGTTAGATGCTTGTCCATATATAGTTCGTGAATCGTGAAATAGAAGAGCTATCAAAACAACAAACCCAAGCACCGTGATGGTCGCAGTGAACAGTGGTTCTGAAATGCACTGTTGCACCGATCAGATCACTGTGAGTGTTATATCATCAGAGAGACAGGACGCAAAACGTGAAATATATCAGAATAAAGTACTCAACCATACGCCATCGGTGGAAGAGAATTATGTTGGATATATGCAATGGTAACAGAAAACCGTGTTGGAATTCTGCAATTGTATGATGCAACGACCACTACAACAAGCTCTTCTTCAACACGGGTTCTGTCACGGAATGTGGAGTCAGATTTCAAGCACCTTCATATAAGCACACATACATGTATACATATGGATCCATTCATTGATTCTATGATACCTGATACAGTACTTGAACTAAATCCGTGAGGTTATGGCTTTTGGTTACAGAATAGTATAATATGCAATGTACTTGGTTAGTCTACAGAAGTGGGGCTGAATAAATACACATTAAAGCTAACATACTGCCAAACCCCACAGCTGGCACTCGTTCCTAACCATGCAAGGTTAACACCATTTTGCAATCGCCACCGCAGCTGTTTAGCGAGGTAGCGTCCGCACCTAACTACAATCAAGCGCTCTCAGCTGGAAGGGAACGTTAGAAGTAGAGCAGAAAAACGTTAAATTATAATTTTTATGTGGCTGTGACAGTGAGGCCAGGATTACAGAGCGGGCCGAGTTTACTGCGTCCACCCGGCGACTGGCAGGGGGAAAGGGGGAAGAAGGGGGGAAGGGGGAAAGAGGGGGGAAGGGGGCAGGGACCTGAGCTTGGAGTGAGAGAGCTGAGCGGCGCTTCGGTGGGCCAGCCACGACCACCATCATATGAAAAATTGAGGGCGGGTGAGGTGCCAATGAAAGGTGTTGTGCCGTGCCAGGGTGAGTGATCCCTCCGCTCACACTTAATGGCCTGCACCATGCCACGCTCCCGGGCTAGGACGCGTGCACAGGAAGGACCCCGTTACACCCCCTAATGTTTGACGTGTTGGGGACATGACTGAGAGGAATAATAATAAAGAAAAGTTTTTGATTGCCACCCCGACTGACTGTCCTGTGTTAGGTGTTTTTAGAGATGTTCCGATGGTGAGCAGAACCGTAATCGTTGATGTCATGTTTTATACGCTCATGTACGTTTTATTGACGTGTGTGTGTACGCACCGTAAAGCAGGACTCAGCGGACACTATGATAATAACTACGATAATAATGATAAGAGTAATGATGATAATAATAATAATAATAATAATAATAATAATAATAATAATAATAATAATAACAATAAAAACAACAATAATAATAATATTGATGATGATAGCATTGGACAGAAACGTGCCTCTCAGTGAGTAAAAAAAAAAAACCAGTATATACATTACACATGAAGCACCGAGAACACACACACACACACACACACACACACACACACACACACACACACACACACACACACACACACACACACACCTGCCACCGCCTCACTGCAACACACGCCTGACACAGCCCCGCAGCATCCCACGTCCCCGCTGTGTCGGAACCTTCACTAACTGTACTCCGAGTATTCTCTTAAACCTCACAGGTGTCGCGTCGAGGCTGATACACTCTCAATGCAAACTTAAAAACCATCCAGGCATAGCATATTTCCATCGTTAATTTCTACTGTAACGTGTATATATTACGAAACATATAACTATAGAATCTACACTAAAAAACGAGTTAGATGTTACATATATATTGTGATGTAGGAACGAAAGAGAAGCCGAGGTCGAGGCAGTGTTCGGAACGTGGCAGGAGGCAGCTGGCGGGGAAAAACCAAACGGCGGAGTGAGCAGCAGCAGCAGCGGCCGCCTCTCCTCTCCCGAAGTTTTCCTACCCGATTGAAATTTCCAGCAAGACTCGTTTTTCTAGGAGTGCAGCGTTCCTACTCGCACCATTGTCCCGGCGATAAACACGCACAACACTTACTAACCTTCTTAACGGCGAGATTAGCAAACTTCCTTAACCTGGTTTCTGGATGACTTCACTCCCATCTTACTTGCAAATGAAGGTCTGAATTTCCCGCCGTTATTTCCCTCCACGAGCGAACAGCGGCTGCCGAGGGGTCTGAGCGGAGGGAAAGGGGGCAGAGGGAGGGGGTCAGGGGGCAGGGGGGCAGAGGCAGGGGGGCGGGGGATAGGAGAGTTGAGGAGCGTGTCGGTCCGAAAAGATCTCCCCGCCCTCTCCCCCACACCTGACAACTCTCCCTGAATTTTCCACACGGAACGAGTCTCTCCTGAGCACCAGCCAGGCATGAGCGTCGAGGCGGTGGTGCAGAGAGAGAGAGAGAGAGAAAGAAAGAAAGAAAGAGCGAAAGCGAGAGAGAGAGAGAGAGAGAGAGAGAGAGAGAGAGAGAGAGAGAGAGAGAGAGAGAGAGAGAGAGAGAGAGAGAGAGAGAAGGGACAACATATCAAACTCGGACGTGAACAGAGGGTCAGGGAAAACAGGGTGAGGGGAGGATCGGGCGGACGAGGGGACAAGGGGACGAGGGGACGAGGGGAGGGAAGCGTCATCGCGACCCTCAACATCAAAACAACAATGGTTGAAGGAATCTGTCCACGCAACTCATCCCTGACTCACCTTTCAAGAAGTAAAAGGTCAGGCATTCTTTTCCTCCCGACATATTTTTCCCTCTCTCCACGCGAGTCAATACTGATTCGTAACCAATGAGATAAAATGTTCAAAGTATCTAAATCCGGCGATCGGCAGACATTTTTGTACTAACTAATCGGATGAAGTTCTTTGTGTAAGTGTGGTTGGGGGGGGGGGAGCGAGGGGAAGGGAGGGAGGGAGGTGGTGAGAGGGGAGTGATGGCAATGGGTGGTGGTGGTGGTGGTGGTGCAAGCCTCTGGTGTTGTGATCAGTGTCGCGGTGGGGGAGGAGGGTGGAGGGGTGGTCTGATGTTATCTTGTTTTGGGGCGTCATGGGAGGGGCCCAACAGGTTCAGGGGAGGAGTGGATGGCAAGGGTGAGGACGCAGAGGAATGAAGGGAAGGAGGGAAGGGAAGAGAAGGGAAAGGAGTTTTGTGGTGATGGAAGAGCAAAAAGAATGAAAGAAAATTGATGATGAATAGATTTGAGAATAAATAAGAAATACATGTTTGAGTACAATATGTGGTGCAGGTGCAGCGCGTAATTGACTCCTCGTCTCCTCACTTCCAAACTTCCTCAGTGCAGATAACTCACCTATGAATCATTGGTGCACGTGCGTGTATACAGATACTAGGCGAATATTTATGAACGTATTTAAATACCAGCACCACAGTAGATGTGGGAGGGCGTGAGTGGACTTGGTGCGTGGTAAGGTTGCGTGTACGAGGGGAGTTGCCGGGTGAGATAAGTGAGCGGCGAGTGGCTACGAGGCGTGGACGTGCTTAACACTATTATGCTGTTTGTGTTTGGTGGCGGGCAGCTGGCGGTACTTTGGCAGCGGTGGGACGCCGTGCATCACTCCTACACCAGGTGGAGGAAACACAGCATCTCGGAGGCTTTCTGAAAAATGGTGTGAGGTGCAGGCGGAGCATGCTGAGTGGAACCCCCACGCCTGCCGGGCTGGCATTCAGGCTTGCGAGGGTGTGCAGGTTGTTGAGGCGAAGAGCGAGCGGAGTTGGCCTGAAAACAGCCTGAGGCGGCAACAAAGTAAAGAGCGGGGCGAGGCGGGGCAGGACGAGGCGGGGCGTGTGTGCAGGTGTGTGGGGCGCAGTGGCCAGAGGCAAGGTCGGGACGAGGTGCCGGTAGCGAGAAAAGTAAGTGACGGCGGTGAGGTGGGACGGAGCGGGTCGGGTCGGGGCGGGGCGGGCTGGGGAGGGAGTGGAGTGGGGCCCTGCGTGGGGCGGGGCGGGGTACAGGTGCGGGGTGAGGGGTGCGGCAGGGCCCGGCGACAGCGCCGCGGATCAACAGCCGCCACGCTAAAAGCCACCATCACCAGCCGCTATCAGCACTGCTCGGCTGATTATCAGGCGGCGGCGGGCGATCGACCGTTGCAGAGCGTAGCGCTCGCCCGCCACCTGGGTTCCGCCGCCACCCTGAGCGAAACATTCCGCTTGGGATCGATACTCGCCTGGCAGAGCCACAAGTGGATGCACCGCGCTCCCCTGTACCACATCAGCCACCACTTCATAATGCATCGTCCAGCAGGCGCCACCCACCACGGGCCTGAGCGATAGTCTCTGCTCCTGAGCGTGTCCCCACGTGCAATACGACCAACTCCAGCTCCATTGCAAACAGCAGGGCGAGGGTGAGGCGGCCAATTAATGGGCTCCCGTCCTGCTCACTGCCTGCACTGTGCCCTCTGGACTCCTTCCTGCTTGCCCTGTACCCTCTGGCCTCCTTCCTTCCTACTGGTTCTCTGCTTGAACTCTGCCTCAGTTGTCCTGTGCTCTTTGACCTCCTCTCTGCATGCACGACACCCTTTGACTTGCACTGCGTCCTCTTGACTGTTGACATCGTGCCCTCTTGCTCTCAAGCCCAAGTGTCTGTTTAGTTGTTTTTGTTGTCACTCTCGTTATAGTTGGTGTCATTCCTAACTCACTTCCAGCTGTACTGAGGTCGTCCCGCTCTGCAATATATACTCCGCGGGCACTTTTCCTCTCAGCTCAGCAGTCCAATTACACGAAATTTGTATGCTTAACCTTCACCTCCTCTGCGTCTCACCGCAATCCCGCCCGTCAGGTCAGGTCAGGTAGTTACGCCAAAATCTGCACAAAGAAAATTCGACCATCGGACCAGCAACATTCTCTCCACTAAAACTCAGACAGACTGACACAAATATTTCCACGATCGTATCAGACGCAATTCCCTCGCCTAAAGCAGCACGAATACGTACACGTGTGCACACTATGTACACGTCTCGCCACACCTCGCTGCCGGTAATCCTTGCCTTACATTGCATGCCAGGCGATACAATAATTCATCTATGAAATTCTACCAAACTTTCACTTACGTCCAATTAGATACGGCATTATGATTCTCCACCACACCTGTACCTCACCACCACCACCACCACCACCACACCCACTCACCTCTATACCTCATCACCCTGCATCATCTCTCACCACCACAACCCTAACTTCTTAATGATATCACTCTAACATCTCTCTACTACTATTACTACAACCATCTAGACTCCACACCACCACCACCACTACTATCACCAATACCATCAACCATGACCGCTTAACAAGACCACCACCACCACCACCATCTTGCAGCTACATCGCCACCCCTCCCCCCTCCCCCCACAGCACCACCCGCCACATGTCTGCACTCTTGGGGCTTCAGTGGCACCTCTGATCTCTGGCGCCACACGCTCGACGGTGCGACTTACACACACGCTGTCGCTGCGCCATAATGCGCCACCAGAGATTCTTACATCTACTCTTACTCGCGGAAACTGGTGTGCCGTATAATTCTTTTTGATTGCCATGAAAATACTGAGTATAGGGATCGTTTTGTGGAAAGTATATTCTGTTGAGCTGCTATAATAGTAAGGCGTATGCATGGACACACACACACACACACACACACACACACACACACACACACACACACACACACACACACACCGTTACAAATGTCCACCCTGACGGCCCATCCCAGCAGCTAAATGGTAATGGCAGCCGAATGTCTACCCCAACATGTCCACACAACACACAGTATAATAAAAGAAGCAATAACAACCGAAGAAAACAAGGGTCCGGTCCACTCTGTTGACCCATTTGCGGTGAAGCCAATTACCCAGCGATGATTAATGACGCACTGCGACCCCTACTTACACTGGCCGCCGCTGCTCCATATAAGCGACAGCCACTCCCGAATGACAAACAACATTACAGGCGGGTGCTAGCGCTTCCAACCTTCCCTTCCTCCCTCCCTCCCTCCCTTCCCCTCCCAGACACCTGTCCTCACTCGCCTCCCACACGACACCGTCACACCAGTCGTCACCCTTACCACCACCACCCACTCAGCAGGGCCCGCCGCCCCCCCGCCTTGTCTCTTGTCGTCAGATGAGGTCGCAGCGTATTCCTCACTCCCCTATCTGTCGCTGGAATACGAGTATTTCTCATTTTGAAATACGTCGATACTCCGCAATGAATCGCGTTGAGAGGCACGGCAATCCCCTACACCTAAGTATTTCACGCTCAAAACACACGCACTCAATCAGTGTTGTATTGTGAGACGGGTGGGATAAATATTGTTCACTTCATGGTATGCAAAAATGATCAGTTCACTTTCTTGGTACAGAAGTGTGGTGCGCTGACGCATTCCACAAAAATGCTACGCAATGTTGCTTCATGGGACAAAAATACATTACTCATAACCACCATGTGGGAGAATTCTGTGTAAGTGTCAGGAGTGAGAGGGACAGGCTCGCCCACAGGTCGCGGCAGTGTACGATGACTTAATAATGGGAGGCTGGAGGGGACAAGTGAGGCGACCGTCGCGCCGCGCGGTTCCAGGTTGGCAGCTCCCCCGGGGTAACGACGGCCCATCAAAAAATCATCAACAATCTTTCACAATACTCAATATATATATATATATATATATATATATATATATATATATATATATATATATATATATTTCTAGCGTCGCTCCATACATCAGTATAGATAATGTAATTTGAATATCATAATCACTTCTCATAGAAAATGAAAGAATAATGAATAAGAATCCTTGATAGTGAAGCCTTTCTCGGAGCAGCACCATTAGTTAGGTGGGCGCTACAAACTTTATCTTTGGGGAGGCAGACATCGGCGCCAAGTTTTAGCTTCATGCTTATATGCAATATCAAGCATTAGGGTTCTCAAGAGTGTGCAGTGTGAAGCTCAAGCGGTATGGATTAGCCCACAACACTTCTAGGTAGCACCGAGCCAGCGAACGTCGGCCAGTAAATCACAGCACGAGCCAGATGCTGCCAGACTGTTGGACCCACTAACCAAGACGTGTGGACCTGCTGCTGCTGCTGCTACTGAACGGGTCAGGGAGGGCCGCCAGAATAAAGTTCTCACCACCAGATTCAGGTGACTGGAGCTTAAGGCGAAGTTTGAGTCATGCTACGCGTCAAGTGAGTCAGGTGTCAGTAATGTTCACAGCCAGTGCGGTGCGATAGGTAGGTAGGGCGCCCTTGTAGTGCTCCATCACGCGAGTACATTCATCACGACGCAGTAATCGATTGTCATATCTTTTATGATCTCTTTTTCAATAGATTATTTTTATGTCTGCTGTCAATTTTACAACATAATATCACGGTCCATCTTCTGTTTGCCTTGTCACACCTTGGAGCCGCGTCCCGCACCGCCCTTCCTCTTAGTGCGTTGATCAATGCACTGCTTCGTTGAGGGGTATCACTGCGGCCGGATTGATCGAGAAGAGGGAGCAATAGTGCGGCAGGCGGCCTTAAGGTTCAGTTAAACGAGGCCCGACACCTTCATTATTCAAGATATTGGGACCTTGATGGAGTTCCCCGCAGCGAGCGAGCGACCACGGCACCCTCACCTCACCGCTCCGGACCCCCTCCCCGCGGCCAACGCTTGATCGACACGTAACTTAACATGCAAAACAAGTTACCTATGATACATAATAATACTGTTCACCGCCTCTTGAGTAAGGCGTCGCCACCGATATAAACACAAAGGCGAGTTTGTTATGTAGTGTTATGTCTTGTTTTACGCTTTGTCACGGCTACTGTGCATGGAATCAACAATGTTTAGAGCATCGATGTGAAATACAACACTAAATAACACCGACGAAATTTAGGATTAGTCCAGGCAGAGTGTGGGTGAAGTAGCGAACATCTCTTTAGCCTCAGTAACTTTCTGTCCTTCTGTTCAAGTGCAAAGGTAAACCCATAACATCCACCACCGAGTATTATAAATTTTTTCTCATCATCAAGTGAAGATTGGAGGCTGGAAGGTGAATCCTGGAAACCAAGACACAAATAAACGACGAACACAGCGTGGAAGTCGACTTAGGGAATGGAAAAAACAACAACATAAGAGGCTTCCCCTTGCCAGTAGGAAGCAGTGTGTGTGGTGAGTATATACACCTGGTGATCCGTGCGACCTTTCTCACCAGGACGAGGGCGCGGTTAAGCAGGTGCAAATATGATACACCAGAAAACCTCGCAGGGTCGGCGCCATTGAGGGTGGTGGAGGTGGTGGTGGTGATGGTGGTGGTGGTGGTAATGATGGTGGTGGTGGTGATGATGGTGGTGGTGATGGTGGTGAGTGAAGAGCCGGTCGGGTACTTGACATGCCACGCCCGTCCACACCCCATGAGCCCCGCCCCCCCGCCACCCTCCCCCCCTCACTCCCCTCACAGTACGTGCCTCGCGGGACTCTCCAGCCCTCGAGCCGCCATGTGTAACCAAGGCCGTATAGCTTCTTTTTTTCCATGTTTTATGATTTAGGAACCGTTATCACCTTCTTTTCCTCACTTTTTTAATTGACATTATTTCGGGATGTTCCATTTCAGCCTTTATATCCTTGTGGCTCTGAACGTACTCTCTCTGGACCCCTGTGTTGTGTGTCCTTGTTCCTCTCACTTCCCTTCCTCACCAAGCATGTCGTCAAGTACGCGACGGTTCATCTCTTTATACTTTATCTTAGCTCATCCTTATCCTCTCATCTAAGTCTTTATAGCTCAGTTATATTGTAGTATTTTCCAGGTGTTGCCCCTTTCTGATTCTTTACCAAGTCACCATGTTGTGTTGTGTTGTGTTGTTGTTTTTCATACACCTGCAAGTAAAGTAACCAGGCTCTCAATTCCCCTCTGACTCCTTCCTCCTTCAGTTTTTGGCTCGCTTCTATTTCACGAACTTTTCCTCTTCTTTTCACGCCATATTTTCGTCCTTCTTCGTTTCATTTTTCTTTATCCAGCATCTCGTCGTTCGTCCCTTCCCCTTGGCCAGTCCCCCTCGGTCCCCCTCGGTGTCCCTTGGTCCCCCTCCCCTTCCTCCTCCTGCCATCATAATCAGGGAGGGCGGCCACACGGGGCGACGTTCCAAACATTGATCCCCAGAGCCCTTCTATGCTCCAGATTAGTTCCAGGCTCGTCGCTCTTGGTAGGTGGAGGTGTCAGTACCTCCCTCTTGTGTGTGTACCGGTCGCTCGCCTCGGTCTGTCTGACGAGGCCTTATTAGTCTCTACGGTTTCTCTACCCTGGCTGCGTTGGAAAGATTAACCGCTAGATTGGTCGTGGAGAGCTTTCAGAGCCGCCATCAAGCTGCAATCCGCCCCTTTAGCGGTCTGTCTAGGGTCGTCGTAATTGATTCGACGGCGTCAGACCCATCATCTTCCCCCCCTCCACCCCGCCTCCCCCCCTGTTGTAAATGGCCCCTGGTGGTCATCCTCTCCGCAAGTTACCTGCCTTGCTCTCGCTCCTTTCTTCATTCGAAGAAAATATATATTTCTTCACACTCGTGCCCTCCTTCTTTCCTCTCTCATTTCACTGGACATTCGCCCTTCAGTAAATAATTACCGCTACATTACCGAGTTTAAAACTCAGGTGGCTTGCGGTCAGCATAAAAAAGTGATGAAACTGGGTCTGTAGTCGAGTAAATATTCAAGCTATTCCAATTCACGCCTTCACTAAAAATAGATTAAGCATTGAACCTCCACATGGTTAAAGATGCACCATCTTGAATACAGAAGCGAGACGCACACAGAGCGGCGAGTCTCAGCGACAGTGTTGTGTGGTGGCGAGCACTCGTGTTGAGGGTGTTGTCGGGGCTCCAACGAGCATACCAGGGAGGTGACGAGCGGCATCGCACCGCAACTAGACACCCACACATACGCACCAACAACACAAACATTAGGTACAACACATCTGCAATGCGTCTGTCGCTTTCACTTTTAAAGCCTCGGTCTTTCACAGCATCAGCCTCGGAGGCTCGCAAAGCCTGCTGTGAAGCACAATATTTATCGACCAAGAGGAAAGCCACGTCATAAAGTTGACTCCCTGAAAGCGAATTATCAGTTACATACGAGTACCGACTCTAACCTCGACCGTTCCCACCATCCTATCTCCTGCTGCTCCTCCTGCCACTGCTATCTTCACCTCTCATCGCTTCGCTCCTTCATCCTCCTCTAACGCCACGCCCGCATCCTTCGTGCCAGGCCAGGCACAGCCACCAGCACATATATACGCTTCGGGAATGTGGGAGAGGCGGCAGCATTCTGAGTCAATAACGAAACGCAATTTGCTACTCAGAGGCCGACAGCGAGGTGCAGGGCGGGGGAAGCAGGGCGGAGGGCGGAGGGAACCAGTGACAAAGGAGTGTGGGGGCTTGATTCTCTTTCTCACATAATATATATATATATATATATATATATATATATATATATATATAAATATATATATATAAATATATATATATATATATATATATATATATATATATATATATATATATATATATATATATGTATGTATGTATGTATGTATGTATGTATGTAAAATGGTATATTGTTAGAGTATGTGTGAATAATGTGTGTGAGGTGCGTGAGGCCCCTGATACGCCGAGCAGCCACACACACTTTCCATCACACACCCTCCTGGTCGACCCTTGCAGCCTTTGCCTCGTGGGCGGCGGGTACATTTTAGCAGAAGCCCCACAAGGGCCTCCGCTTCCCTGACTTGGTCGTCCTGGCCGCCCATTGTGCTCCCTTCATCACCCACCCAACCACCATCACCTCCATCCTCCTTCTCAAACTCCTCCTCCTCCTCTTCCTCCCTCCTCTCTTCTTTGAGGTTCTTTTATAACTTGCTTCTTCTTCCTAGACTGAACATTTTCTTACCATATCCATCCTTCTCTTCCTTTCTTTAATGGCTAACACTTTATCTCGCCATAAGTAGTGAATAAAAGTATCTATATAACTTATGTTCTACGTATCATTATCATTTTCCCATATTGACAGACAGCCTCAAGAGCAACGGTATAATAAAGATGATCGACGCTGCCTTACCATTAAGTAACCTATCATTGAGTAGTCATTCTCTTCCTCTTAGTGACACCAGTCTGTCTTATTGCCATCATCATAGCTACCTGTCATGTGTGTGTGTGTGTGTGTGTGTGTGTGTGTGTGTGTGAGAGAGAGAGAGAGAGAGAGAGAGAGAGAGAGAGAGAGAGAGAGAGAGAGAGAGAGAGAGAGAGAGAGAGAGAGAGAGAGAGAAGAGAGAGAGAGAGAGAGAGAGAGAGAGAGAGAGAGAGAGAGAGAGAGAGAGAGAGAGAGAGAGAGAGAGAGAGAGAGGAAACTACTTCATAACCATCGCATTCTATTTCCGCCTCAACATCCCACCTGCACGGGACCAGAAAGTTACATCAATGCAGGACTCACGCTCGTCCCTCACACCACCACTGGGACGTGACGGTAACCTTCCATCTGCCTCCACACCCTCACACCCTACCGCCCACCCCACCGCCCACCACACCCACACAATGAACACGAGGAGCTTCCGCTGGCAGCATGAGCCTCGCAATAAGAAACGAGACGTCACTTAAAAAAAAATATCTAACTCGCGCTACTAACAGGCTGACCATCTAAGGCCTCCACGGGTAAGAGGATGAAAAAAAAAAAATGTATGCAAGCTAAACCTCACGAATACACTAGCTAACCTACACACAGACTCCACCTCTCTCTCTCTCTTTCTATCTCTCTATCTATCTATCTATTTATCTCACTGTCCTTTAGGCGTTCTCTCCAGCAGAAGACAAAACCACTCTGCTCAGTAAGTACGTAGGTGCACGTGTCCACTGATCTCACCGTGCACTAAACTTCCTCACCACTACTAACTTCCCTTCCCTCTGCCTCGACCTGAGTTTCCCTTATAGAAGACCCGACCTACGTCCTCTTGCAAAGGACTTCCCTCCCTGCTTGCGTCCGTTCCCTTAGCATCTCTCTCTCTCTCTCTCTCTCTCTCTCTCTCTCTCTCTCTCTCTCTCTCTCTCTCTCTCTCTCTCTCTCTCTCTCTCTCTCTCTCTCTCTCTCTCTCCTTTCCCTCTCCCTTGCGACTCATCCCTCGCTGGCAGGTGTCCCTTTCCCCTCCTAGCGTGTCCACTACATCACCTTACCTCAGTTCCTTTTCCTTTGTTCTTGCTTTGCTTATATGTCTGAAATAAATATTGTAAAGGGAAGCACCAGCAGTGTAAGAATGGTGATCGGTGTGAGCATGTTCGGTGATTCGGTTCTTGCTATGTTTAAAATTGTTATTCTTTATTTTATTTGATTTATTTTGTGTTTTTATTGTCATTTATATTATTCTGTTATTCCTCTTTCGTGATTTGAAACATCTTATTGTTGTCAATATCCGTAAATCATTTAAGTATATTGAAATGTTCTAAGTTTTCCTCCGAGACGTCATTTCTTTAGCGAAAACAGCCTCTCTTCCTAAGGTTTATTGCGTAAGAACGAGATAATTTTAGTAGCAATACGCTAGACAGATTTTTAATGAATTATGTTATTTTTTATGTTGAGGTGACTAAAATTGCACCGCATACTCAAAGTGAGGTCTGACTAAGCTGATAAACAGGAGTAGAATAACCTTTTTTACGGAAAAGTTTGTTTATAAAGCCCAGCATTCTGTTAACTTTACCCGTAGCGTCTTTGCGTTGTTGTGAGAATCTAAGCTTCGACGCAATCGTAAGACCGAGATCCTTAACATTTCGTACGCTTTATTTATACTCGTATTTTTTATTTCTTGTTCCGATTTGAAAAACATGTCATTTGTCAACATTAAAAGGCATCTGCCATTTTTCGGACAATGTTGAGATTTTGTGCAAGTTTGTTGTGGTCTCAGATTACTAAGATTCCGATTTTCGTATCGTCCACAAGAGTGTATCGATGTGTGTGTGTGTGTGTGTGTGTAGGTAGGTAGGTAGGTGTGTGTGCGTGCGGCAATCGAGGAAGCGAGCGAGCGAGCAGGCGGGGGAGCGAGTGTAAAAGAATACAAAGTATGGTCCTTCCGGTTCATTATCCAGCAGTGGCCGGGTGTGGGCGTGGGGAGGGGGGTGGAGGGACCCTAGTTGGCCGTCCTTGCCTGTACCGCCCGTCAGCCAGCCCCGCCCATCCTGCCCCTAACGCACCTTCCCGCTCATTCTTCACACCACCTGCCTTACACTTCCTGCCACCCATCCTCAATCTTCTCCCTCACTAGACGTCTTTACCTCTGGCTACTTCTTCTTCCTCCCTAACACGTATCTCCTCCTCCTCCTCCTCCTCCTCACCTATCTTGTCCTCACCTTCCCTCATACTCATTCCTCTCGATAATTCATGCTCGTAGTTCCCATGTCAGACACACGCGTCAGGTTGCATAGATTGGACGCTGTATTGCTTATCTCCCTCCCTCCCTCCTTCCCCGAATCATGTCTTCGCCTCAGTTAGTATTCCGTCTTGCTTGTACACCTTCCTTGATAGGTGTCGGTTGCTCTTTCCTTGCCCCCCATGTTGCATCCCGTGCCAACATAACCTTCAGCATAACCTCCTAAATCTTTCACCTTACGTCATCCGGTAAAGGGGAGCTGTTCCGTCAAACAAGCCATTACGTTGATACCTGCCACTGATACCCTGAAGCCGCCGCCTCTGCCTACCACCGCCACTACTACCGCGCTTCTTCCCTTCTTAGTAGTAATGAACCATTCTTCGGCTCTTACAATATAAACTCGCTTCATAAATATAAAGTAATAGATAGATAAGTGAAAGCACCTCTTCAATATTATTATTTTCCGGGCAGACGGTAACATTTATAAAAGCATTAGGGAGCCTCATCGTTCTTCCGGGGAGTTGAATGCACGACTAATAAGAAGATTGTTGAGTTGACCGTAAGTTGAAGCGTCATCCAGGGCGGCGGTGACTGGAGGCGCGTCTGGGCGGGCGAACTGATCAGCTTGAGGCGGAGTGGCTGGGCGTTCTGAAGTCGTGGGTGCACATTCCTTGTGCATCGCCGGGAGATAGTGGGCAGGCAACAGGGGCCGAGTATTGAGCGAGGCACAGGTTTACTAATAAGCAGGTGAGACGGTGGCCGCCGCCTTCCCTCCCAGGTGAGATTTAATCATGCCGCTCACATTCCCCCGCCCCACCCCGCGCTGCTGGACCCACACGACCTTCCACCTCCCGTCAAACCCCCCACATCCCCTCCATCCTGCCACTTACCCGTCCCCCGCCACCCTCACACCTGCTCCTCCCTGCCCTCGCCTGCTGCCGCCTCCCCTTCAGTAATCCAGTCCAGTGCCTTTTATTACGGCTCGCCTCCTGACACCCGGGGTCCGACCTCCCACTTCCCTCGTTTTTCCTGCCTTGTCTGACTTTACCCCAACACTCTGAGCGGTGACAGCCTCCTAGAGTTGTGTCTTGCTGATCCCAACAGCCAGCCTGACCAAGTCTAACAGGTCCTTCAGGTCAATCCTCCCACGGCGTCTTGGTGTCTTTGTCACAAGGCGATGCGATTCGCTCTTCAGCAGCATGTCGTGTTTCTGCGTCATATATTGTTAGCTCCTTCTCCTGGATCTTAGCATACCCTCACCGTGTCCTAGTGTCCAACACCATCACCTCACTCTGTCCTTCCTCCACTTTACACCATGTCCTCTCAACATTCCTGTCTCCTGGAGATATCCAGAGACAAGGGCCTCGGAGTCAGGCCAGCCATGTACCCTGGTACCCCTAGCAGGCCTCCCAGTGTCCCCGGGTGTCCCCGCGTGCCGGCCACTTGAGCCCCGTGGTGGTGGTGGCGGCGGCGCGCACATTAGAGGTTGCGCCAGATTGCACCCAACTCCCAGCCTCCAGTCCTAACCCTCCCCGGGGGAGCAAGCGAATTTGTCCTCTAACCCCGGGTGTAATAAAGCTTTGCATGAAGGTGGTCTGTGGCGCGAGTTAGTCGACTCTATGGCGGGTGGCAGCAAGGTCGGGAGTTGCATGCGGCGGCGTGTGGGGTGCGTCCCTGGACCTGCCGCTGGCGTAGTGGTGTCGGCAGCTCTGTTCTCTACCCAAGTTACGGCCTCGGTTGCCACATGTGGGAAATTTTGCTGATATTTTCTTACATAATTTACGCGGCTTCTCTTTCCTCCTGATCTGAAGAATTTTTAATATAAGTTAGTGCAAAAATGTCGAACTAAACTTTACGTAACTTACTAGCTGAGCTGATGAGCAAGATTTCGGATCGAGAAGTTTTCCAATATCACTTCTTTTTTCCCCGTCCCCAGCGACTATTTTTCCCCCCAGGAAGCGGGTGGCAGGAAGGAAGCGGCCGGCAAGTGCAGTTCGCGAGAGCTGATAAATTCTCGCTGTGTTTTCCCCCGCCATTTGGATAGACTGGCGGCCGGCGGCATGGGCCCCGGCACTACTTCCTCCCCCCGAGGGCCGGGAGCCCAGCCCGCCCGCCTTGGCCCGCACATTACCATCTTTCCCCCTCGATGTGCAGCCTCCCCCGGCCCGCTCTCTGATAACTTCCACGGGCCCGCCTGCACGCAATTTACTCCCATCCCTTACGTGTGCACTCGCCGTAGTGGCGCGGAACAGATAAACAGGATGTGGCCCACGAAGCAGGACAGACACGCCTTCAACCCCGCGCCAACACACACACATCGACACATGGCACCACAAACTGGCACACAATACAACCATAAAGATACAGCGAAAAGCTCCACTCGCACCATAATTACAAGCGTTAGTTTACTTTAAATGTGAGCGCAGATGTAAACACACACACACACACACACACACACACACACACACACACACACACACACACACACACACAGAGTCAAATACGAGGCCCGAGAGAGCGGGTGGCGACGCTCCTCCTAGCTCATCACCATCGTGTTTGCCACCTTCCCTCAAGATTAATTATCGCGCGACTCAGAACACCTTCCTTTATAAGTCTCTCTCTCTCTCTCTCTCTCTCTCTCTCTCTCTCTCTCTCTCTCTCTCTCTCTCTCTCTCTCTCTCTCTCGTCAAAAACATCCAATGAATGCGTCGCAGTGTACAGCGTCCTTCGCTGTCCCTCCTCCACAACACTTTTTTTTTTTTACGTCCTGAATTTGGTTATATAAAAAATAATCAATTTTTTTCGAGAATTATATATGTATACATATATATATATATATATATATATATATATATATATATATATATATACATATATATATATATATATATATATATATATATATATATATACATATCTATCTATCTATCTATCTATATATATATATATATATATATATATATATATATATATATATATATACACACACACACATTCATAAGAGGATATCAAATTTCTGCACTGCAATAATGGATCATGATTTTCGACAAAATTGGTAAAATCTGGATGTGATTTATCACTTTTGGGTGGGCATGAAATTCCTGCAGTTCATGTCACCCGCTGCCTCGCCGAAGTAAGTGAAAAACAATGCGCGAATTCCGTAGAGTTTTATGAGTTCCTGAGGAGTGTTGGCGGCGAGCCGCGGCCTGAAGGGGAAAACACGGACAAAGGCGAGGAGATTCTCAAGTAGCTAGTTAATAAACACTTATCAAGGGTGAAATAGTCTCTAAAATTAGCTCTCCATAACCAAAGTGTCATTTATGATATATATTATTATCTCCCATTACATTCCTTTTCAGCGACGTGCTATGAGAGTGTTGTTGTGGTGTAGTGACGCAGTCATCATGTATGATATACACAGGCAATGCGTTGCTGCATCCATCACGCGATGTTCAGTGTGCAACGTCGATAAACATACAATATTTCTTGGTGTATATATCGTGCACTCTTCTTCCACTGCTGAGTGTCCCTTGTTCCCTACTGAAGACGAGCTCCTCATCTACATGTTTGTACACCCACACTATACCAACGATTACTAAACGAATTCCTGTACAAAAAATAAAACACACACACACACACACATACACATACACACACACACACACACACACACACACACACACACACACACACACACACACACCAGCACGCACACTGTACCTGATCCAGCAGAATCTCCCTTTCAAGCTTCGTTCGTGTGCAGTGCAAGACCACAACTCACCTGGAAAAAGGAAAAAAGGTCATTAGCTTTACGTAACAGACACTTTTATCTAATTGTTTTTTTATGCCTTCAGCACGCTTGGAGAGCAAGAGAACGAGGCAGCTGACATGCGTGATGAATTCATGAATCTGTCACCGGCAAAGTCGCGCTCCTGTGGTTCTTCATTCTATTTTCAGTGCACAGGACCTAGCGCACACCTCAGCCCTGTGCAGGGGGACGGAGAGGCGGCAGGAGGAGGAGAAGGGGGAGCGCTCTCCTGCGGCGACCACTTTATCTGCGGCGTCCCTGATTACCACGCTCGCCACAGCCGCCGCTCTTCTCCCCCTCCCCCTCCCCACTCCCTCTTGCCGCACCCGTAATCCTGCCTGCCTCACACAGCCGCTGACCCCTGCATCCCACCCCCCGCGACTCATACTCGCCTCTCACAAACAATCACTTACATTAATCTGCCGGTCATTAAACCAGCCTGCAGCTATTTGCCTGGTACTCGCCTACTCTCCCTTCCCTCTCGGCCCTCTGTCCTTCAGTAGCGGCAACACCGCCTCACCTCAACTGCCATCACAGTGCTCCTTCCCTCGAGCCTCCACTCTCTCCACCTCAGAAGTGTCTCCTCAGTAACCGCAGCACGCCTCTTCTGTTCCCCTCTCCCGCCCACCTTAATCCCCTCCTTCCCTCCTCCCCCTCCGCCATCACCATCACCCCTCCTTGCCTCCCACTCCCTCCCCTCTCCCCCCGCATTCTCCGGTGTGCCGTCAGTGGCCCGTGAGAGCGGCTCATCACCCGTAGTGCCAGGTAGCGAAAGCGGGTGGCAGCTGCGGCAGTGATGGCGGCGGCGGCGGCGGTGGCGGCGACAGTGGCGGCAGTGGCGGCAGTGAGACCGGCGCGGCAGTAGCTCTGACTACCTGTCCCCGTCACCACCTGTTGCTCGGCCGAGTGAGTGTCGGGCTGCAGTTCTGGCTTGCGCCGCTGTTCCCCCCTCCTCCCCTACCCCACCCTTACCAACACCCACCACCCTTCCGCCCGCTCTCACGTCAGAGCGTACACAGTCCCTCACTCGGCACACCCCGACAAAAGTCTCCTACTCCCGCCCGCTCGCCCGCCCACACTGTTTTTTCAGCACACACTTTACCCGCGCACACCTCTTCATTCCACCACTCGCGCACGCACTTCTACCACCCCGTCACCTCCTCACACCCATCCTCTCCCCATCATCCCTTCATCCTATATCATCCCATCGCACCCTCGTATCAACCCACACACTTTCCTATCACCCCATCACGAGCGAGAATTTCTCTTCGTTAAAGTCAGCCTTTCATCTCCTGTCGTCTCAATATTTGTTTTACGTTACTGCGCGAAACCTACACTAATCTTCCTCCTTCTACCTCCATCCTCTACTACTTCATCACCCTTGGCTGCGGAAGTGACGGCGGGAGGGAGAGAGAAACAGGTCGTGATGGAAATAAAAAGAACCGGGATGAACGAGTCGTGAAGAGGGACAGAAGAGAGAGAAAGGGAGGGAGGGAGGGAGACGAAATGAGTCGTTGAAGAGAGACGGGTGGGAGAGAAGACACAAGGAAGGAAAGTCGTGACGGAGAGATGAAGGGGAAGAGGAGGGTACACGGGAGGGTGAGGGAGGAAAGAGAGGAAGGATCATTAAGGAGACAGAGAGGAAAAGTAGTGAGAACTGGAAGGAAGAAAGGAGGGATAGAGAAACGTGAAGGAAGATATGAAGAGGAGAAAGATGAAGAGACGTGACAGAAAATAATAGTTAGATAGAGAAAAAAATATATATATAGGTAACATTTCTTTTTTTGGGGTGAAAGTGAAAAATGATTTAAGCGCCATGTGTGTGTATATATATATATATATATATATATATATATATATATATATATATATATATATATATATATAAAAAGTCGCTTAGTTCAAAGGACACACGTAAATAACCTAGGTAATACTGCATGCATAAAATATACGCGGATGAACGGCATGAAGGAAATAAGTGAAGCGCTTTAGATGAAACAAAGGTAAACACATAATAATATACCAAATGGGGATGAAAAAAAAAAATCACACAAAGCGAGACGAGAGACGAAAGCGGAAGTTATGAGAACAAGATACGAATACGTCCCTTGTCCAATGTAACGAACGAATGCTACTCTAATAAGCGAATTCTGAATACGACGTAAGGGAGGAAGAACAAAATGAACAAAGGTATATATAGGTAAAGTGAACATAGCACGGAGAGGAGAGGAAAGGAAAGGAGCAGTGAGGGTCAAAGGGGAGGTAGTGAGAGGGAAGGAAGAAGGTATTGAGGAGACGCTAAGAAAACCTAACAGTGGCTTTATCATTATCATTTTCCAGAAGGTTGTTGTGGTGCTCTTAAGGGATACCTTTGTCCATCTTCTCTATCACTGTCCTCCCCTTCCCTTCCTCCTCCTCCTCCTCCATACCTCGACTTGTGACACGAGCATCAGTGTTGCCAACGCAGTGGTGTGTGGAAATCGCCTTTACCAGCCTCCGGGACCAGCTGATGTCCCTTCCCTCTCTCTCCCTGAAGGCCGCCGGGCTCAGGATCTTCTGACGAAGGGCCATAATCCTGCTGTTTTCATATCCCTTGTTATTAATATCTTACCTCCACAGTCTTCTCTCTCTCTCTCTCTCTCTCTCTCTCTCTCTCTCTCTCTCTCTCTCTCTCTCTCTCTCTCTCTCTCTCTCTCTCTCTCTGCAACACAATAAATGCGTTTCAAAATAAACTTGATCACCGTCTCCTCCAACAAGGTCTCCGATGCAGCAATAAAACCCGGCGTCCTGTTGACTGTTTGAATGCGTTTTCTTCTGACTACGTATATTTTTTACTACGCTTCTTAATTGCGTCCTTTTTAAGATATTTTCTACTCTAGGTTAAGGACAGACTATGTAGATTGGACTTTAAGGTCTGTGTGGTCTGGAGTTCTATTTAATAAATAAATAAATAAATATATATAAGCGACCTTTTCTCACTGTCTGTCCTTTGCCTTTGTGTAACTGCCTCTAGCACTCACCTTCCGTGCGACTAAACATCCATTAAGTCAATGATGTAACCAAATCCTCAGTATATTAGTGCACGACCACCCCCGCACCTGCCGTCCCCTACCTTCTCCTCTCCTCCTCCAGCACTCCCGATCCCCGTGTGTGGGTCCAAAGCGGCTCCGCCCTTCCTCTCTCCTCGCCCTACTTTGTGTATGCCCCTCAGGACGTTGCCGCTGACGATCCATAATCCCTCCTGTCTTCCCTGCCAGTGTTACTTCTCCCTCCTGCTCCCATCCTCCCCTCGCCCTCCTCCTGCCAGCACCGCCGTCTCCACCTCCGCTCAGGCCGCCAACACATCTCACTCACCCGCACAATTTGCCGCTGACAGGAACAGTTAGTTGCACAAGTGGCAGGTTGGAGAATTTACCTCCTCCCCGCCCCGCTCCCCCGCCGGGCGCGAGGCAGCTCCTTCACATTACTAGCACCCTTGCGGCTGAAGCAAACGACAAAAATTATCCAGTCTCACACAATCAAAAAGCTGCTCTCTAGACGAAAGCAAAACAACGTTTTCTCGCATGAGGGCAGTGAGCGAACGAAACGATGTGATACCGAACGAAGGCAGGTGAAACAAGCTGGGTGTTCCCACCACACCGGGACTCAGCCTGGGGCCGCTCGTGGCCTCTGTCAGGGCTGGTGCTGCTGATGCTACTGCTGCTGTTGCTGCTGCTGCTGCTGCTGCTGCTGCTGCTGAAACTGATGACGTGACATCCCCTTCCCCCTTTGCTCGCTGGCTGCCGACACCCGCCACGGCTCGCCTTGGAGCTGTGGTCGCTGCTCTCTCTCTCTCTCTCTCTCTCTCTCTCTCTCTCTCTCTCTCTCTCTCTCTCTCTCTCTCTCTCTCTCTCTCTCTCTCTCCTCCAGTCTTCCTGACCCACTCACGCCACTTGGATCACATCCCACTTTGTTTCGTAGGTAGATTTATGACGTTTTTTACGGTGTGTCGCCTTGGGTGGAGGAAGGGAAGGGCGTGAAGGGTTTGGGTTGATGCACAGAGTGAAGGATGTTAGTAATGCGATCTTCAGTTAGCAGAGGACGAGCCTGCCGATGATAGATTGTCTGCCCATAAATCTGTGGGAGGGATCGTTCACATGTCAGGAGCAGCTGGCAGCGCTCTGGACCTGGCTGGCTGCGACACGGCCCAAGCGACCACGTCCGGCCCACCACCCACCACCACCCCGGCCCACCCATCTCTCTCTGCCACCTCCACACCTCGTTCCGCCACCCACTCACCGACGACCACCCCATCCGCCCCTCTTACCCACCTGCCACCCTGCCAGACCTCTCACCGCTATCCTCTCTTTTCCCAGGCTTCTCATTGCCTATCGTGGGCCAGAAAGGTATATGGGAAGACAGGAAAATACCCCCTGAGGGATGAAAGGTGGGTTCACTGAGTTTCTTTGAGGGAGGGAGGGGAGGGAAGGAGGGAGAGATTGGAAAAGAGTAGAGTGGAGGCAGACTGTGGGGTCGTGGGCGGGGTCATGGTGGTGGTTGCGGTAACTTTTGTCAGGTGATGGGCGGACGCTGTTGGGTTGAGGTGCTCCGTCTTGTCTGGGGGCGCAAGGAAGGAAGGAATGAGTGTGTGTGCGTGTGTGTGTGGGATGCATTGGTGTGCCTTGTTGTATCGGCCCTGTGATGTGTGGAGGCCGCAGCGGGGTGTGGCAGGGAGGTGGTGGTGGTGGTGGTGCTAACTTAAAAGGCTCGTTTTTGCCTCTTAAGCAATTCATAAGGTCTCTTCACGCAAGCCTCAAGCAACCTGCATATGTGTTTACCTGATACATATTAATACTTTGCGTCTCTCTCTCTCTCTCTCTCTCTCTCTCTCTCTCTCTCTCTCTCTCTCTCTCTCTCTCTCTCTCTCTCTCTCTCTCTCTCTCTCTGTGTGTGTGTGCCATGTGTTGCATAAGTATACATAGTCAGGGCAGGAACAGCTGGGAGGGAGGTGGAGTAGGGGAGTAGGAGAGGAGGGCCACACTGGCTGAATAACAACCAGTGCGGGCAGGCAGGTGGGCGAACAAATATGGGGATGAACAAATAAAGGGCCAAGAAATATGGAACAACAAACACACATCGAGAGAAGAACACACACATGGGAGACAAAACTAACGGAGTGACGGAGAGAGAGAGAGAGAGAGAGAGAGAGAGAGAGAGAGAGAGAGAGAGAGAGAGAGAGAGAGAGAGAGAGAGAGAGAGAGAGAGAGAATACAGAACAAAACAAAAAACCGGACCACAGAACACACACAAGTGGAAGACAGAACAAACATGGCCGCGTCAGTAACATGCGGGTCATGAAGGAAACATGCGGGAGCCGACGCACTGCGAGACTCACTTGTTCACACGTCTGACCCCGCGGCCCAGCTGGGGGCGGCGAGGAGCGTGTGGGGTTGGTGCTGAGTTATGTAGGCAAGAACACGGTGCAAGAGCGAGAGCGAGAGAGAGAGAGAGAGAGAGAGAGAGAGAGAGAGAGAGAGAGAGAGAGAGAGAGAGAGAGGGTAGGCAACACTTGCGTGGGTGAGTCAGTGAGGGCGGCCCCGCTTGATGGTAAGTTAATGGGGGGAGTGGTTGGCCCCATCTGCGGTATTGCAGCAGCCTGGCTCCCTCAAGCCCTCACCTGGTCCCAAACGCCCTTCTCCCGCCCCCGACATAGCAACTCTCGTCCAAACACCTCGCACCCACACACTTTCAGGTTGTGTAAAGCTTGTAAAGCCTTTCCTGGGAACCCGACCACCAGGAGAATGAGTCGGCTTCGATGTTTTGAAAAAGGCCTCGAGACCAAGGGAGGCGAGGCGGTGAGGAAGCGGAAGGTGACCCACAGCAAGCCTGGTCGGGTCTCCATGTCCTCAGACGGCCACACCCAGGCAGGCGCCACACCGCCTTCAGCTTACATTACACTCTTATGGGGGTCCTTTGTGCAGCCGTGCGGGAAATAACAACTTGGCTGCGGGGCTGTTGTTGTGGTCCGCGGCATGACAATTTATTCATTCTTAGTAATGCTCCCCGCAGGTCGACCCACACGGACAAGGTGGTCGACTCCCTTTCAGAGTATTAAGTCTGCTCTTCCCTGAGTAACAGAATCAAGTGACTTTTAGTAAAGGGAAGCGCGTTTACAGCAGTGATGTCGCCAGCCACTGGTTTCCTGTTTGTCATCGCGTAGGTGCTCCACCCACCACCACCACCACCAGTACCACCGCCGCCACTTGAAAGGAACACTTGTTAGGCGAGACGGAAGGTGCGAGGGTCTGGTCTGGTCTGGTCTGGTCTGGTCCATGGTACAGGTCCTGCACCTTATTGACTTGTGTGGCCACAACACTGACGCCACAGCTGCCATTCGTTTATTTTTTCCTACACACCTTAGCCTTCAGAGCATGTGTGGTGTTTCCTTTCCTTCGACAGCCACACTCTCTCTTTGGTCAATCTTAACTTTATGTGTGTGTGTGTGTATGTGTGTGTGTGTGTGTGTGTGTGTGTGTGTGTGTGTGTGTGTGTGTGTGTGTGTGTGTGTGTTCCTTGTCTGGTCTCCGGGAATACCAGTACCTGACTTACGTCTGTCCCACGCCCCGCCTTCTTGCCTTCTGGTATTTTTGTTGATTTAACTTTTCATTTTAGTTTCACCGGTGGACTGGCGCGTCCCCTCAAGGCTGCTGTGTCGCCACCGGGGACCAAAACAACTTTTTATTTTTGTTTCTTCCACAATTCTCTCTCTCTCTCTCTCTCTCTCTCTCTCTCTCTCTCTCTCTCTCTCTCTCTCTCCAGGTTAGTCACTTGATAACACTTCTCTCTAAGTTTATTTTACGAGAGCCATTGTTAATTCGCCTCCTGTTTGTTCCGGGCCGCTCCTCCTCGCTCTGCCGCCTCCACACACCTCGCCCTCCGCCCTAACAACTGGGTGTCGCAGCTAACAATCTCCGGCCGCGCCCTCGAGGGTTGCCACCGGATACACACCCGTCGACCCACCTTCCCTTCCATGCTGCTCCCCTGCCTCCCCTGCTGCCCAACCCATCCTCTGCCACCCTGCCTGCTTCTCTTGACTTCATCCTCCTCCTC
>JAPQNM010000002.1:240012-332512 GCA_029783475.1 Metacarcinus magister
CTCCCTTCTCCCCTTACACTCTCCCTTTCCCATTCTGACCCCAGGCTACATGTCACCCCTTCCTGGGCTGTCATCCTCGTAAGAAATCAATCAGTCTCATAATGTCGATATGTTGATGTTCACGCATTAACTGAGAGCGAGAGCGAGAGCGAGAGAGAGAGAGAGAGAGAGAGAGAGAGAGAGAGAGAGAGAGAGAGAGAGAGAGAGAGAGAGAGGCAGATGGCTTCCCGTAAACTCTAGTACAGGCAACCCAGCAGGAAACCGCTAGACATCTGTGGCGGGCATCTCACGTTCGACTTCCCGACACTCCGACAGCTGAGAAGGAGAGTCCCAGAACCCCGACCAACCCCGACCTGATGCATTAAAGGCGCAGGAAAAGGCAGAGGACACGAGGGTAACACAAATAGACAGACACACCACAAAGATCTAGTGCTGAATACGTTATAAATAGTGTTCATTATAAGCAGTGTTAGACAGTAGAAGAAGCAAGAACGGGAGCCTTGTACAGGGACAGCCCCAGGCGATGGTAGTGGTGGTGGTGGTGGTGGTAGTGGTGGTGGTGGTGATGGTGGTAGCGGCGGGTTCGGGGAGATATGACTCTACAACCTGCGGCTTAACAGAGCGGCGATCACCAAAGGGAGCCGTGTAGCGGGTAATGGCCGGCAGGTGAGGTGGCGGGCTGAGGCGGTTAGAGGAGCAGCAAACAAGGTGGGTTGGCGGACCACTGAAGTATAATGTAGCGGAGCCTTCAGTAAATATATCAAATCAAGTGTGGCTCACTCAAGTTACAATGGGCTTTCTTAATGAACGAGTCCGTACAATTAAAACAAAGATAAACAATATATATAATAAAGTTTTGCAAGAGTGAGTACAAAAAGTGATGATCAGTGTAGTTGAGGAAGCCTTGGAGCTGAGAGAGGGTCTAGCGGGGAGGCTCTGGGCGGCCCCCGTCTGGCCCGCCGCCACGGCCCACAACGGGCGGTCCCATTACTAGCAAGAAAGATGTCTTTGCTTATGGCTCACTAAACACTAAATTCCAGAAAGTGAAAATTCCCGTGCTGGTGTAGCCGGCACTGGATTCGCTCGACGCAATTATTACCGGGCCATCACTCACGCCTCTACACGCACGATATTACCGCCACGAGCACTTGTGATGATGGTGGTGGTGGTGGTGGTGGTGGTGGGGATGAGACCTCACTTCCCTGCCACCTCCCTGCTCAACACACCGCTGCGGTTTCACACTGTCTTCCTAACATTCCTCCACTACTGTCGCACACCATTACTTCGCTACCAGTGCCTCAGGAATCTATTTAATACAAGTTAGACGGAATTACAGCCAGGAAAAGCAGGAAAGACAACTGGCGGAGGGAGATATGACCATGCTTTGTTAGTTAAGTCCCTCTTAGATGTTTATATTTATATTTAACTGTCATTCACCCAACAAGTCTTTTTCTGATGTCCGAGGAGAAAGAGAGTAAGAAGTCGTTAAGAAGTTACAAGCCAGGTGCTAGACGGAGGGGAGGTGAAAGTTGGCTGCTGGAGAGAATGAAATAATAAGGTAATGATACGATGAAACGATGGAAAGGATATAAAAACGAGACAGATATATAAAGGGGAAGAACACGACTGAGAAGAGGTAAAGGAGAAGGGGAGAGAGAGAACAGAGAGAGACGGAGGATGAGGAAAGGAAGTAATGCGACGCAAGGAAAACAGAGAAGGAGTAAGACAAAAAACAATAACGATGCTGGGGATAGGGAGCGAAAGGAAGAAAGAGGAGCATGTAGTGAGCATAAGGTGGCGTTGGGTGTTGTTATCTGGAGTAGTGGAGTGGAGTGAGGTTGAGATAAGCCACAGTCGGCACCGCACCACCACCACCACCACCACCCGCAGCGCTATCACAAAGACAGAGGAGAGGGGGAGGGGTGGGGACGATTTATTGCCGTATATGTTTTCTACGGATGAATCTACACTAAAACGCGAAGCAGCAGCACCAAGAGCAATGCTGGAGAGAGGAATCCGTCAACAACAGTAAATTCTGCCCTCAAGCAAAGTGTGGGACTCTGGCCGCCCACAGAGTCATATCAAAACGTGATGGCGCCTGGTAACCGTATCAAGCTTGCGTCAGGCCATAATTTTCACTCTCACCTGAGGTGGCGAGGACGGCTTGCAGAGATGGAGGCGAAACTATCCGACGCAATACATTGTTAGTTGTGTTCAGCTTGCATGAACACACTACACGACGACACTTGACGCGACCAAAGCACCACGACATGCAGGCACCTATTAGGCACCCACCACCCAACAAGTACAGTCCTGCCTCACTCTCTTGATGGATCGACAAAGAGTCAGGTAAATTATAGATACTATTTTTTTTTTATAGAATGACAGAGATTCCTCGTCTTGAATACAAAAAGGTTGATTGTAATGAACATCGGGACAATACTCTGTACACTACCTATACCTTGTTGAAGTAACTTGAGCGCAACAGCTGCACAGAGCGACGCAAACAAGCCCCGACGTCAACATCCACCTTAATCTCCCCCCAACACCACCACCACCACCACCACCGCCCACCCAGTATCATGATTAACGCCAAACAGAAACAAGAGACTCAGCATCCTGCGGCCGACCTGCCATCAGCTTGGTAGACAGAAGCGTTGAGACGTGATGTGGCTGAGCTGAGCTGGTCGAGACAACGCAGCGGCTTAGCAGGCCCGGCACGCAGCGCACACAGTTTACACGCGGCCCAGCCCCAGCCCCACGGCAGCCCCCACCCCTCACCCTCACCCTCCATCACTGTCCGTTCACATCAATACCACAGAGCACCACCTACATCTAAACGAAAATATGACGCTTCACCGATGAAAAAAGGCAAACAGAGAAACAATGTGTGACGGTTGATGAATGAAAACAGTCTCGCTGGCCCTAACTGGCGGACCGGATTCCTCGAGGCCGCGACATGTGAACATTAAAACTGCGTGGGACTCATGAGGGAGGGAAGGAAGGTCACCACTCACCCGCCACCGTCAAATCGAGAAACACTTCCTGTCGCCCAGCTGGTACCGAGGACTGACCGTTTCTCGTGGACTTCGAACCAAAACAATTCGGGGATTGAAAATTCTGATTCGTGTGATCAAAACTCAGAACCTACTTGTAATAAACATTCCATAAAACTCTAGCGGTAATTTCCCTTCCTGATAAAAGAATAACTGCAGTTGATGATGACAATGAGTACGCGGCTGAGCTACTTCACTCATTACCGCGCAGAATGCTGCTCGTAATGTTATATGCCGGTGAATATGTTGGTGGTAGTTGGTGGGGAGGTTGGAGGGGCCGCGGGGCTCAGGAGGGGGTGAGGGTAAGAACTGTGTGGCGGAGTTTCCTTTCATCTGCCGACTGCGGCCAGCCTTGCGACACCAGTGGACTGGGTTCACAGCAGGTCTCTCTCTCTCTCTCTCTCTCTCTCTCTCTCTCTCTCTCTCTCTCTCTCTCTCTCTCTCTCTCTCTCTGCTACACCGGTGAGAGGATGAGGACACCACCTCGCCTCTGGTCCCGGAAAGACGGCTAGAAATATAGGATTGAAGGCGGCTACTCCTCGCCCACACGCCATTCCGTCCTACACGCCTTGACGCGGTGGCTGCCGGAGATAACCACAGCGATACAGAGTAACAGCTTTGGTTGGGCAAGCGGGGCGAGGCGCCGGGTGGAGCCTTAGGGGCTGGTGTGAGGCGTGAATTATTTAAGGGGCCGCCAGACGAGTGGCCAAATGGCGGCCGCCCTGTCCCAGCCGCCCTGTGTGGTCCGCCTCCGCCTCCGTCTGCCACAGCTGCAGGGAACAAGGAGCGAGGGGAGGGTTGTTGATGCACACCAGAGGCAAGGCCGGGAACGAACACAGATGGAATAAATGGTAAAAGACAATGATGTAACAGCGCGTCCCTCGGGTGGGTGCGTGATCAAACATGTAAAGGGATTCAGAAAGAACACTGAAGGCGAGAGGTAAAAATATGAACACAAGCTGACAGAATGAGAGAGAGAGAGAGAGAGAAAGAGAGAGAGAGAGAGAGAGAGAGAGAGAGAGAGAGAGAGAGAGAGAGAGAGAGAGAGAGAGAGAGAGAGAGAGAGAGAGAGAGAGAGAGCGCAAACAAAACAAACAAACAAGGAAGAAACCAAGACACAACGCGAGCGAGCGAGCGAGCGGGAAGAGTAGTAGGATGAACACGGGACGTCAGCGACTGCGTTAAAAAATCACACCCGGGCCTCGAGCGATATGCGGCAGGAAGGCTGGTCGTGGAATACATTAAGAGCCTGTTACGTGAAACATCCGCCCTCTCCCTAACCTGGCGAGCGGGGCTGTGAGTGGAGCGAGCGCTGGTACCGGAGGAGGAGGAGGGGTGTGTGTGAGTGGGTGTGGGTGCAGGACTGGGGGTGGAGGAGGAGCCTTAGGGTGAGGAAGGAGGGGAGGCATGGAAGCAGCGTTGGGATTAATGAATTACTGTGTGGCCCAACCCTGACATATTGTTCCCAGGCCCGAGCGGAGAGCGAGAGCGAGAGAGAGAGAGAGAGAGAGAGAGAGAGAGAGAGAGAGAGAGAGAGAGAGAGAGAGAGTAGTGGGGGCATGTAGGTACACACGAATGTATGAACAATGTATACAAACAAGTAAATAGAGGACAAAGCATAAGGGGACAGAGGCAAGCAGACAAACAGGCAGACAAGCAGGAACACGCGTAGCTATACATACAAGCGGAATGAAACAGAGACAGACGGTCGGTCAGGTAAACACAAGGAATACACGATAACTTAAAAAAAAAAACCATCTCCGTTGGCATAGAAACACTCAACACTAATCACAAGGAACTGCAATCACTCACAGCCTCTCGAAGAACACCAGTGCTTTCTCCCTCTCTCCTCTTCCTCCTCCTCTTTCTTCTCTTCCTCCTCCTCGTCACCCGCAAACACCCATCGTCTCTTCCCCCACAGACACTTCGCTCCCTTCCTAAAGCTCTTCCTTCCCTGTCACTCACGCCATCCCGGTCAAATCCCAAGCTTTCCCCTTCGTCTCTCTCTTCGTCCACACATTCCAGCCTTTCTCCGTTCCTATGCACACCCTTCCTTGGTTCTGCTGCTGCCTGCCTGCCACGCCCTCCTCTGTTCCTTGCTATCACGATGCTCTACTCTGTACTCTTACACACACACACACACACACACACACACACACACACACACACACACACACACACACACACACACACACCTAGCCGCTCAACCCTACATACAGTACATACACCCTTCGCCTGACCTGGTTCTCGTCGCTGCTGCTCTTCATTCCCCTTACACCCTAATCCCGCATCAACACCACCCTTCCTACACCTACACCTACACCCTGCATCATCCCAGGCAATACACTATACACCAGCGCCACACTCTCCACCACAAACAACTGAATATTTTTCGGCAAAATTTGTGACAATGGTAAGCAAGGGTGAGGGCAGACGATGCAGAGTGGAAGGGTGGGAAGAAGGGACGCAGAGGAAGGGAAGGGGCGAGAGGAAGCGATGACCTGGGGAGAGGCGAGGTGAGGGGCGCGAGATGGACGAGGAGACAGGGAAAGGGAAGGAGCAAACTGACGGAAAACGACGGAGGAGGGAGCGAGACAGGTTGATAGGAAGGCGAAGGAAGGGTCTGAGAGAGAGAGAGAGAGAGAGAGAGAGAGAGAGAGAGAGAGAGAGAGAGAGAGAGAGAGAGGGGAAGCGAGGCAGGTGTCGAGCGGGTGTGATGTTGCTTGGTCCTGTGAGTAGTGGTGACAGGAGGGACGGGGAAATTGAGAAGATTGCGAGAGCATTGAGGGGAGATGACTGTGGGTAAAGGGGGAGAAGGATGAGGGGCTGCGGATCAAGGAGGAGGGGAGATGAAGGACCTAGAGCGGGATGAGGGTGAAAGAGAGGATAGCAGCGGCAAGATCACCACCAATCCTCATCATTTTTTCTTCTTCTCTCTCTTTTTTTAACACACACATCCACGCAACACTTTAAGGATGCTATAAGCGTGAAATTATGACGGAAGGAAGGAAGGAAGAGGAGAAAAAAAAGCATCACTAAAACATTAACATACAAACCGACAACGCCTTTAAGAATGGAGGACCCTGGAATAACATGATACCAGCAGGGACATCTGAAACGAGGATGGAGGGGGAGCAAGGTGGCTGCCCCGAGGGAACATGACGCGCTCTGGCCGGCTGGGGCGCTGGGCTGGTTGTGGCAAGACACGATAATAATGTCTGGGATGCCGAGAGGTGTGGATAATAACAATGGTGCGAGCTGAGGGCCGGGATGGAGAAGGGTCGCCAATGGTGCCGGGGGGCGTTGGGGAGAGGGAGGAAAGGAGAGGAGGGAGAGGAAGGCAAGGGACGCGGTAGTGAGAGAAGAGAGAGAGAGAGAGAGAGGCGAGTGGGCGGATGATTCTGAGGGAAGGAGAGGGAGGGAGGGATGGAGGGAGGGCTGCCAAGAGGGGTTGAAAGAGGGGAGGCTGGCAGAGGGTCGGTGTGGAGGTCGCGAGGATAATGGTGAAGTCAACCCGTGCGACACCTCCACGCTTCATTACCCGCTCCCTCGCCTGCCGCCCCCACGACGCGGCACTCCTCGCTTCACGTCCTAATTCTTTCTTATTGCCTCTCACACCCAAAAAGCAAGACCAGCTTCCCTCTATCTCATCCCAGTGACCTGCTGCCTCATCATCACAGCAGGGGAGCAGCGGCCTGAGTGCTGTGGCTGCAAAAGGCTGGGGTACGGCACTCAGGGTCTTCCGTTGACTAGCCGCCGTCCATCAATGGTTGAGTGTGTGTGTGTGTGTGTGTGTGTGTGTGTGTGTGTGTGTGTGTGTGTGTGTGTGTGTGTGTGTCGCTGGACTATCACTAGGAAAGCTTAACATTGACCTTTATTCTCCTTTCTTCTTTCCCGGAAAACATAATCGCACATCCAGAGTGACTTGAAGGTGTGAGAGAATGACGGCCGTCACGGTGAAGGGAGGAAGCACTTTCCGTTCCAGTGAACAGCGGTCAAACATCGAGCGTTTTTCCGATCGATTATGTGGCGGTTTCTCTTGAGTAATCCATCTGAACGCGTCAGCTGAAAAGCCAAGCCGCGCAACCCTACCTCTCTCTCTCTCCTTCAGTAACCTGCAATGTATACCAGAAGTAGCAGCACCATAGTACAGCACCAGCACCTACCACCACTTTGTAACCCCGTCAGACTTCACTTCCGCACCAAACCCTCGTTCTGTGGCTGTGGTTTTGGTGCGGTGAGTTACTCTCCCACACCTCCTGACGGCATCTATATAGCAGGAACCAAGTCAAGCCTCTCTTTCATGAATAATAAAGAATGTCCGAGACTGAACTTTGGTATAAATTATAAACCATGACATATTTTACATTTATTTCTTATTTTCCCTCAAAGTACGGCACTAAACTCCACTCTCCGTGTATATAACAGTGCTCTACTTCCTCCCTCTTTTTTCCCTTCTCATCTCTCCTCTCCCCTTCTTGTAATGTGGTATTCCCTTCACTCCTACTCCTTTCCCTGTATATACGTAGCATAGCATTCACCCTCCCTCCCTCCCTCTCCTCTCCCTTTCCTCTCATTGTCCTCTCCATGCCATTGTCACTGTTCTTCCTCCACTGCAAGATAAAGCTCACTTCATTGTTTTACGGTGGGACAAAAATAAAATAAAAATTCGAGTTTATTCCCATCATCTGGGAGGGAAAAAAAACCCTCGACTCTTACATAGCTTCTGGGACACTTGTTGCGGCCTCTCTTGTGTTTCTTTTTTTTTCTTTCTCTTTTTCTTTCTTTTTTTTTGCTATTGACATGACTGACTGACATGACTGACATGACTGACTGACTGACTGACTGTCTCTCTCTCTCTCTCTCTCTCTCTCTCTCTCTCTCTCTCTCTCTCTCTCTCTCTCTCTCTCTCTCTCTCTCGTGTGTTCCTCACCAAATACGACAATACACCCGCCCTGCCTGTCTCTTTATCCTTTTATATACAAATATTTCATGCTGGAGGGGCGGTAGGTGTGTGGAGGGAGGAGTAAGTGCCTCGGGGTGTGGGTCCAGTGTGACTCGGGTAGCGTGTGAGGGTGTTGTGGCCGCAGTAATGGTTAGAGGGAGGGAGGGACGGTGCCTCAACCTCAACCACAACCGCACCCTTCCAACGCGCGGCGCAGCTCAGGGAGGCTTGTTTGTTGCCTCAAGGGTCGGTCGGGTTTAACGCCGATTTACGACTTTTCACTCCCCGGCTTTACGCGTCCCAGAGTACGGTATTAAGCGTCCGACTGTGTGTCTGTGTGTGTGTGCTCCGTGTGTGTGTGTGTGTGTGTGTGTGTGTGTGTGTGTGTGTGTGTGTGTGTGTGTGTGTGTGTGTGCGTGTGTGCGTGTGTGTGTGTGTTCTTGTGTCGGTTATTATTAGCTATCGCAGACCAGCCTGAAGTTGTTCCACCTCCCACACATCTCACCCTTATGACCGCTCAACGATCCAATTTCAAGAAGCGTCTCCAAATCCCGCAACTCTCGCCATCTAAAACCTTCCCCGGAGTCACAAGAGGAGACGAGTCTTAAGGTCGACTTTCACGCGAAGCAGAGCCGCCTCCTCGCCTCTGGGCCCAGCAGACCCTCCCCAGGTTATGAGGAGAGCCCAGGGAGGGGAAGTTCGCCTATTGTGGGTGGCGGGCCTTGGGACCCTCGCACTGCCGTCACGCCAACCCTACTGCTGCCTCTGTGTGTGTGTGTGTGTGTGTGTTAAGTAAGCAAGCATACATATAGAGATACATTTGGACATGGACGGACGGACGGACAACTGATCACACATCAAGACAGGTGGACGGACATTCTGACGGACACGGACGGGTAAACAAGGGATGCAACACGGATCACATCAACACTGGCACCATTTACAACCTCCCACCTGAAGCTGGTTCCCGCACACAACACACACCAGCTACAGGCTACAAGGCGCTCAGTAAATGGCAAACAACCCAGATTTAACGAATGGCAACAACCTACCCACTCACCACCCACTCACCTACCATCCACACAGCTTACTGGACACCGTTAGTTACCGATTGAGTTTAGTATCAAACAAATTTCTCGCTCCAATGGTTGTTCAAATAGCAGTGCACGTGTACAGACAAACTCACACACAAACAACACTGCGCTGAGTCTATATAAATAATTGCAGCTCATCACGGCACTTTAGATAACGCTATGGAGTACATGAGCAATACAGGTTATGAGACGATTAACCTTTTCATGGAGAGTGACACATTTTAGGCAGGCGCGCTCGTGAATTAAGAGAGAGGGTGATGGTGAGAACATTCACTAATAAGCAGAATGGTTACCTGGATTTTACATTACAGTGCAAGAGCACAAGTAAATAAGGGCGATACAGCGCACCTCACTTGTCCTGCCGTTATGATATGGAGTTTGTTTCAATAACTTGACATGTTCCACGAAATATAAAAGCATCATAGTTTTGTATACATATATATATACATTTTTTTTTCTTTTTTGCGTCGTAACTTTAGTGACGTACTGATTCTATCCACAAGAGCCATTTATGTCTTCCTTTCCCACAGCCTTCCAACCGAGCCGAACCGAGCCTCCTCTCCTCTCCTCTCCCCCTCTTCTCCACTACCAGCTCCTCCAGCCACCGCGTCCCTCCCCGGAAGGTCCCTCACCCCGGAGCACCGAGGAGAGCCCGCCGCGTGTGAACAATTAAACGGACGTCAAGCGGAAATCAATGAACGTTTGACTGGGACGACTGCGACCACCCCACCAACACGACCACCGGCCCTACGACCTACACCATCACCGACGCCCGCACGCCCCCACGTCGACAACCTGCATCTCCAAGGACGACCCCAACATAACAAGAGACGCCACACCACCACCACCACCACAACCACTGCGGCGAACCCTCATGACCAATACATTTTTATAGGTATGTGTCATTCTTCCTGCCGCTGCGTCACCACTACTCTTACCACACCATCACCACAACACCGTCACCACACCGCTACCCTCACCACAACGGCATCATCAAAATCACAGTGTCCTCGCCGCCCCAACAATCAGCTCGCCAATACTGTCATTCATCCCAACGTCCCTTACCATCAGCGCGTCGTTCCCACCTCCGCCTAACCATCGCCACAGCTGAACAATCCCAACCACCACCGCAATCTCTCTACCAGCGTCTCCACCGACCCGGCGTCCCCACCCAGGCGTCCCCTCCCGTCACGCCCCCACCACCGCACCACTCCCTGCCGCCGCCCCCACCTCAATAACAACCCATCATCATCCAGTTTCCCCGGGCCGGGCCACGACAGGCGGGCGGGAACCATTCTGAAGCGAGACGAAGCGAACTAAACTTTGTGGAAGGTCGAGGGTGGAGGCGGCGGGGCTGGGCTCGCTCATCAGCCCGGCCGGGATCGCAGCGGTACAAGCTCGTCTTCATATTTTATCCCCTCCCCTCCACTCCTGCCACCTCTCCCTGACTCCCCCCCCTCGCCACCCTGGAGGCTCCTTTACCAGGCGGGTTGCGGTGCCGCCCACCTCGCCTGCCGCCAGCCACACACAGCCATTACCACCGCGGCGGCCCTGCTTTACAACACTGACACATCACGCTGCTGCCCTCATGCCGTTATCGCCGCGCGGGGTATCACCACAAGTCTGCTACGTTTGCTTCTTGGAACGTATCGAGGAGGTGAGAGCGGCGTCAAGTGAAGCATGTCAGCGTCTTTTTGCCGAGAAAATCTTGTTCTTGCGCGGCACACCAAATGTGGTAACCCTGGCTGGCATTGCCGAGGGCGACAACAATACCCCGCACCATAATCACTAACAGCACCAGTGCCCTCATCCCCACCACCCCTCCCCCCAACACTCACCCTCGCTCCCTCCTTGGTGGGGGGAGGGGGCAGGGACCCTGCCTCCAGGGGATTTCCGCAATTTTACATTGGCTTCCGTTTCTGTTTGGAGACCTCTCCGAGTCCCTCACCGGACGCAAGGAAGTGTCGCCTTTCGAGGTTATGTGTGCATGAATATCTTAGCTTGGCATGTTTGTAAAACATGAAGGCAGGAGGGCGAGGCGAGGCGAGGCGGCAAGGGGAGGTGTAGTTGAAGCCGCTGCCACAACACTGTTCACATCTCGCTGTTTCGCTCACGTGTTTAGGTGACTGGGGCAGCAGGCGACAAGTGCTTTTATCCCCGCTGACTGCCGTCGGGTGGGTGCGTTCAGCCTGTGAACGATGGGGGCGTCTTAATGCTGCCTCGCCTCGCACTGAGAATGTGGTGCGTGTTTTATTACTTTGGTCATACGTTAGAGGAATGCTGTGCTTTCAGACTACGGAGTTGGGCATCAATATGTGTGTGGATAGCCGCCAGGTTGTGAGGTTGTGTACACAAGTGTTCTCGTGTCCACTTGGGTTACCTTCTTCCTGTCGCTCACTCACACAGCTGTAGCGGTCACGTCGCCCTGCTATAAAAACCCACGTTAAGGGGATCCTTCTACTCATTCTGCTACTGCTCACCCTCGGCCTCGTTAAGGCATATTTCTAGGGTTCACTGCGCCCCTCAAACCAAAAAAAGTTAAAAAAAAGTGAGAAAAATGCTTGAGGCAAGGCGATAAGTAAGTCAGGCTCGTGCCGCCCCCCGCGGAGCGTTGGATCAACCCACCCACACGCCGACCGAAATAAAATGACACACGGGCGAAGCTGAGTGGCAGCGAGGGGCGGTGGCACTGGTAGTGGCGGTGGTGGCGGCCGTGTTGGTGGTGAGAGGGTCCGGTATTGAGCCAGCCGACCGCCCTCCCAAACGCCCGACCACCCGACCACACGGGGGCCCTGGCTGCGACAGACGGGCAGGTGGCTGAGGGGGATGGGGGGTCCTACAGCCTCCCATCCCCACCCTTGCTCGCTCCCTGGCCCTCGGTGCGCCACAGAAACACACACTCCACATTACTTGGTATTCCACGCACCAAAACTATACAAGTTATTTCCAACTCAAGCAACAAAGACGCGACGAAATAGTGTGATAAAGTTTTGGATGTGCTGGCGCCTGGCATCCTGAAAGGGACTGCAGGGCTGGCGTGCGTGTGCGGCTGATGGGAGAGGCCAGGGCGCGAGCTGTCGCTAATTTCCGCCGCTCCCACACGCCTTCGCTCCTTCCCACAAAACCTCGCTCGCTCCCGTTTTTCTTCGCTCGTACCGGACGGCTTTTGATCGGTCCCACTTAACTTGTGCCTTCCCCGACCTCCATTACTCACATTTCAACACTGCTGCTTCCTTATTCAGCGGCCGCGGATACGGTGAGCCTTGTTGGAGGTGGGAGTGGCTAGTGGTGAGCAGCGACGCCTTGTACTCGTTACTGTTTTGTGGCCTGACCCTCTCATGGCTCCTAAAGTAGTGGTGGTCAGCAGGTAGAGCGAGCGAGCGAGCGAGCGAGCGAGAGAGAGAGAGAGAGAGAGAGAGAGAGAGAGAGAGAGAGAGAGAGAGAGAGAGAGAGAGAGAGAGAAGAGGCCAGATCGGTGCCAAGGCTCCCCTCCGTCCTACTCCATTCTGACCTTCGACCCCACTCCATAATTGTGTTGTCTGGACTCCACACCTCTTCTGCCTCACAAGATACTGCACTTCACGGAGACGCATCTGTGTGTGTGTGTGTGTGTGTATTTATTTATTTATATATATATATATATATATATATATATATATATATATATATATACACACACACACACACACACACACACACACACACACACACACACACACACACACACACACACACACAGCTAAGTTGAAGCAAGTGAGCAAGGGGAAATGTATCCCTCTCCTCTGGTTTATACATGACCTTCCTGCCAGCGGCCCCCACTCCCTCCTTCGCCTGAGCTAAGAGCAGACCTGCACTAACTCACCTCGCTGAAGGGTGCCACCCACCGCGCGCCACACACCTCCACCACCACCACCACCACCACACGCAGCTTCACAACACCACATCTTTTTCCTTCCTCGTCGATGACACTTTACATTTGTTTAGCAACATATAAATGAATTATTCACACTTAACTTGCTATATCTATCACGTCCATCACAACCCTATCAGCCCACTTGCACACTTCACCGCGCCTCCGTCTCCTCCTCCTCCTTTCATCCTTCATTCAGTTCATTGCTCCTCCGAGAACAAAATAAAAAGTATTGTAGTGTTTATAGTGCTTAGTTGTAAGTACTTAAGATCCTTATTTTTCCTCCTCTTCCTTGTTCATCATATCCTGGTCTAGTTTCCTTTCCACCACCTCCCACATTACGCTTCATTTCATCAGTGTCTCGGAGTATTTACCCTCCCCACCCACCTACCTACCCTCTCCCTCCCTTCCTTCCTCTTCCATCCATCACCTATCTTCTCCCCGTCTTTCCAACATCCGATCTTAAATCAGGTAGGGGTCCGCCTTGACACTATCAGATTCCCCTCGTTCCTGGCACTTAAATCGTCTTCCTTGAGCTTTAAATCTGTATCCCAACCATTACATCTTCCACCGTAACGCTTGGATTTCGTCCTTCTAACCTTTTCATGTGCTAACCTCACCTCACCGCTTGAATTTGTTACTTTGAGGCTGGAATTCAACGCTGACACATCCACGTCCCTGAATCTAGTATAGTAAACCCTTAAATTCGTTACCTTGTCCCTCTCCCTCCCTTAAATTCCCCATAGAAGTACGTGATTCGGCCACCCTGACCATAAATTCTATTCCACGGCCCTTACCATTAGCCCTGTTCTTATTTTCACTCTCTCTCTCTCTCTCTCTCTCTCTCTCTCTCTCTCTCTCTCTCTCTCAGTAACACTTCGTCCCTTATTGCTCTTTCCCTGGTGGTTTTATTCCTTCTATTTGTCCATATATCGATTAACGGCTCCCTGTCGCTCTTAATATATAGAGACACCCTTGAGGCTTCCCTTCTGGCCAAGTTTCATATCCTGGAGGCGGCGGCAGCTGGGCTTAGGGTGGGATGGATCTGTGCGCTCTCAGCATTGTTGTTGGTATCGGTAGTGGCGTTGGTAGTAGTGGTAGTAGTGGTGGTGGTGGTGGTGGTGGTGGTGGTAGTGAGGCAGGAGGGTAGCCCGACACAAACCAGGCGTGACGTGTGGGCAGAGGCGCCGTGATAAATAATGGCTCACCAGACCTCGTCCCTACACACACACACACACACACACACCACACACACACACACACACACATACACACACACACACCCCTCTGCGTGACCCCACAAGCTCCACACGTCACCTCCACACCATCGCCGCCCACCACACCAATCATTGACTACCGGTGCTTATCATCAACCACTGCCTATCGCCGCCCCTCCGCCCGCCACCTTTGAATATCGACGGACCCTGCTGTCCTCTGCCTGGTGCCGCCCGCTAACACCCACATGACGAGTGGGCGGTGCGGGCGGCGCCTGATGTAGTGCCCGCCAGCCCTCCCGGTGACTAACGTAACGACGCACCACCTGACGTGTGTGTGTGTGTGTGTGTGTGTGTGTGTGTGTGTGTGTGTGTGTGTGTGTGTGTGTGTGTGTGTGTGTGCTACGTTTAGCGTCCTTGTGTTGAGCACCGTCCTATGTGAGCTTATGTGTTATCAACATGGCTCTGTTTTTTTCCGCTTATGAATGTTTCATTAACATGTGCATTCATCAGATTTGGTATATGAGACAAGCCTGAACCCTTGTCCCCCCTGCAGTAGTCCTACACCCTCACCCTCCCCCTTTAAACCCCTTAAAACCCCCTTAACGCACTCCCTTTCCCTGCGCCTCCACTCTCTATGTCCCCGAGAAGCGTCTGATGATCCCTGGCGTAAATAACCCAGCCGCGAGGTCATGAATAATTTGTCGCTGCGCCTGGACATCATGACGCGGGATGTGTGAATATGTTAATGAGGAAGCCGACCCGTGGGGAGTGTGGGGCAGCTGGTGACCTTCCTCCCTCAGCCCCTTACTAAGCCTTAAATAAAAAAAATATATAAAGTCTTGCCTTCATATCTTTACTTCACAAGAGGTTCGTTGGAAGGTAGTTCTCTTTGACGTTTGATTTTCGCCGCGACCCGAACAAGACTGACCTGGATAGCAATCTGAGGCCTATAATTAGGAAAGGTGCGGGTAGGTGGCAGGCAGCGTGAAAGTGAGGTGAGGTGAGGTGCAGCGGGAGGGCGAGACGGATGGTGATGGACAGGTCAAAAGGAGACAAATCCGTGACCGTGGGCAGGAAAAGGTGGGCGGCTACCAAGGGGAGGGTGAAAGAGGCGACGTGAAGTGTGGAGGAGTGAGGCAAGGGAAGGGAAGGGAAGGGAGGGGAGGGGAGATGAAGTGTGAGGGAGTGACGGAAGGAAGGGGCAGTGAAGTGTGAGAGAGTGAGGGAAGGGAGGGCCAGTGGAGTGTGGAGTGAGTGAGGGGAGCTGAGGCGGCGAAGAGTGCCGGTGAGGAAGTGGGCGGAAGCAGGCTCCCTCGTTAAAAAATTTGTGAGGAGGGCTTGACGGGAGGGCGGTGCGTGGTGTGTGTGTGTGTGTGTGTGTGTGTGTGTGTGTGTGTGTGTGTGTGTGTGTGTGTGTGTGTGTGTGTGTGTGTGTGTGTGAGCTACAGTGACAAAACACCAAAGATGACCTACAATTACCACATAAACATCAAACCACGCACGAACTTTAGAGTACGACCACGATTTCCGAGGCAAGCCATGCACGGGACGGAGACAGAGGTGAAAGATCCAACACACAGAGAGCGAGACAGAGAAGGAGGCGATGAAGTAAGGCAAGCGTAACTGTGTCGACGCTGCTTTCTCACTCTGGTCAGGACTTAGCGGGGTGAAAGAGCGTCTGGCATGCTGGCCTTGGCTGCAACAGGCGACGCACCACTTGGATTATAAACAGCTCGCTTCATTTGGGTAAGGAACACCCACACTCACAAGGGGGATTACCAAGCTGATACTCCCACTGGGGCGGAACCTGGGAACCCAAGACGATGTGAAAGAGAAGTGAGAGGCGAGAAGGGCGTGTGTTAGTTAGCTACAGAGCGACAAAGACACCGGCTGTGGACATGTTTACACATAAGGTAGTTTTCGTCATGCTCCATTCCATTTGCAGTTATTCATATCCAAAGTGCGACTTCAGGAGGCGTGGATGTGGCTTAGTCTTCTCTAGCTGCTGCAACGAAGCTTGAGTGTCACCCCCCGCAAGGCCTCCCTCCCCTTGTCTCCCTCCTCGGGCTATGACCAAGTGGCTCCTGTCTGGTCTTATGGCGCGTCTGGCCACTCCCCCCTTAAGCCTGTTAGCTGCCTGACTGCCTCGCCTCTGACTCGCCTGGTTTAATGTCCCCGTGCTGCTACTGGTATAATGCTGATGGTGCTCCAGCTTGTGTTATTGATACTAGTTCTTGCGCTTCTGTCGCTGGTGTCTGGTGTGGTGCGGCCGCTTGTATACCATCACCCGTGGAAAATGGATCAGATTTATCTTCTGCGGCACCAGCTGTCTGGACGCTCTTTATTTTGCCGCACCCACTGTTCATGCTATGCTACATGGGAAAGCGACTATGTTTGCAGAAGGAAAAATATGACTGGCCCGTGTTCTTTGTCTACAGCAGTCTCCAGGTTCTTCTTAAAGTCAGGTTTAGTCTGCACTCAGAATAATTGACGGTGACAACAACCCGAGCGTGTGGGGGACGCAGATACACAGATGATTCACCTTGTCCGATCTCCTTCCCTGAGTGCGCCGCGTCGCCTCATCCTTGTTAAGATTCAAAACAACTTTCAACACGATAACAAGTGCATGGTGACGGTGGGCAGGTGTTGCGTCTTTGAACAGGTCATATAACTTGTCTCACAGGCGACTTCAACCTCATTTGGTCGCATTTATACCCCACAAACCTGCTACTGGTTTGCTATTATGCATGCAACAACACCCACTAAGTGTCTATCATATATACCTTCATATCAAGGCGCCTTCTTCCAATCAGTCAGTCAGTCACCCTTGCCAGCCACGCCCCGCCCTTCTTTCTATCCTCAAACACGTATTACTCAAGGTATTTCCTACATCTCCCCGCCTAGCACACCTTGGGCCTCGGATAAACAGCAGCTTCACCAACAACAACCTCCCACGTCTACATTATTTCTTACACTCTGCCCGAGGACCCAATACTTGGCCAACCCACCTCCGTCCAGGTAGCGAGGCCACAGCCGCCACCACTGGCTTCCTCGCCTGGTTTCTTTGCATTATACATGGACGGCTGAGGCTTCCGGTGTTGAGTGAGGCGGGCGAGGGGGAGGAGGAGGAGGAGGAGGAAGGCAAAGGGAGGAGACAAGAGCCACTGCTGCTGCTGCTGGGACTTACTCGCTCGTTGTATTGCTGTAAATGCTTGCAGGGCATCCACGGTACGTCGCTGCAACACACACGAGAAGCAGGATCTTAAAGACACGCAGCACCGCCCTAACATCTGTCCGCTATTTACCGCTGCCGCCGCTGTGATAACGACCGCATCTAACGAGGTGACGACTTGCTGGTGGCGTGCAGTTCTCGTCACATTACTTAGTTGAGAATGAAGAAAAATGGAAAAATTTTGGTATTCGGTAGATACAATGTCCTCTGTGTGTTATTCCGCTGCGTGCACGGAGCAGAGGTCACAAGCCAGTCTGCAGAACAGCACCTGCAGCACCGCCACCTGACAGCCAGCAGAACAGCACCCGCCCATGTAACCCAGCAAAGGGGGGGGCGCCCAGCATAACGGCAACACCACTCTGCTCTACATGGGAGGACACGAACATGAATGTGATGCACTAACTCTGACCGAACCTGCTTCATCTACACTTCGTTAAGGCTTGCAAGAAGGAAAATAGCACTGCACTGTCAACCCGGACCATTTTTCTTTTCCAATTAATTCCTCAGGTCTAACTAGCGGCGGCAGGGTAAGGGGGAGGGAGGGAGGGAGGGAGGGAGGGAGGGAGGGAGGGAGGGGGTGACGCAGGACTGGCAGGGAAGTGTGGTGTGGTGTGGTGTGGTGGCTCGTGGCCAGACTCCCAGCTCGACGTCTTACTCTTGTCATTACAATTGTTTCTCCTCAGTTAGGTTACCAGCGCTCTCTTCTTCCCTCGTTTTCCCTTCCCCTCTCGACGCTCTGCTGCACGATCCCCTCTCTTCTCTTCTCCTCCCCTGCTTCCGACTCCCTGGCAGGCGTCCCTCTCCCCTGTGCGCGGTCCGTCCCTTCATAACGGCCTGATGTGCGTGAGGGAGGGCGCGTCCTGCAGCAGGTGATCTGCCAGAGACGCACTGGGTTCGTGCTTTCTTTGTCCCTTCGACATGGTAACAAAGTCTCACACAATACTGCCATTTGGTAAGTGACGCTATCTGTTGTGTGACAAGATGAAGACGAACCTGCAATGTTGCATCAAACCCATCATTCCCTGGTTGCTTTCACCCCATGCTTGCCCTCAACCATATACTTAACATACCTACAGTAGGACATGACGGTAAAAAAGTTATTCCCATAAAAAATAAAACGAAAAGTCCCGACAAAGCGGTGACACGACGCGTCTAATGACATGGCTGAACACGGCTTGTGTCCCCTTCCTCAAAGGATAGCCTCGCCTCCACTCAGCGTCCTTGCCTTCGACTCCCTTGTAAGAGATTATTTGCAGCCAAATGAAAAGAATTACAATAATCCTGGAGGAACAGGAGCTCAGTGGCATTAGCGTTACAAAAGGACAAAGACAACCACAGAACATCGACGCTGTGTCGCACTAGTTCATGTTGTAACACACGTCATCTGAAGACTAATAAACCAACAGAATAACGATAACAAAATGAACCACATTTTACCACGTTTTACAATTCATAACGCTCACAAGCATATGCGAAATAGCATTTAAGACATTTTATAACGATTCCTCTTCCTTTACACAATAAGATAGAGTAAAATTAAAGTTTGTAACATAAAATACCAAGGCAAGAATACCCGATGTATAAAGCATCGAGTTAAAAAAATGAAGAGCGACAGAGGAGGATTCTTGGAGGCGAGGAGAGCCGAACCACGCTAGTCCAACAATGCCTGCTGGTGCCTGGGTGCCTGGGTGGGGGGGGGGGAGAGGTCAGTCAGTTGCAAGATGCGGTGTCCTTGACTATCCTTCTGCTTCAACACGATGTCCTCTGCCAAGGAGGGAAGACAGATGACAGTGACCGTGGCAGAAAGGAGGCCAGTTAACAAGGGGACGCCGGTGGCATTCATCCTCACAAAGAAACCAAACAAAATCCTTCGGTCGGTCCTGCTGCGGGTCTGTCTGCTCACTCCTCTCGCCGCACACTCGTCCTGAGAGGCTGATTTCCATTACTTGAGGGTGAGATGACCTTATTTGCTCCTGATATAGGATATTGACCTCGTTATAGAAGGGTTTATGATTAAACTTTTTTTTCTCCTCATCCGCTGAGAACCCAAACTGTGGCCAGCAACTGTGTGTGTCTGTACTAAGTCATAGAGGCAAGGAAACTGTTTACCTGTGACCTGTAGTGCATACAAAATTTAGTCGAGGACGTGTTCCCGTCTCTCAATAGGAATAAGGGAGGAATCACCCCTACAAATCCCCATATTCATCCACACCCACACCCACACCCACACACACACACACACTCACACACACACACACACACACACACATACACACACAAACGCAAACACCACATGATCAATTGCTACTTGACTTTCAACACGTGATACCATAACATGTTTTTCTTTGAACTCTTCCTTGCTTTGTTGTGGCGTTAGTGGAGCCGAGGTACAAAATGGAAACAGTCACTATTCCTTGAGGGTGACGAGGAGGCAACACTCCCTCCTCTGCGGCTGTCAGTGCGGGCCATTATCCCTGTATATGAGCCGCTGTGTAGGTCGCCTCCACCGCGCCTCGCAAGGTTACACAAGACACCCTGAGAGCAGTTAAGCACGAGTAGCACGCCTCCCCGTGGCCTCATTCCTTGCCTTGCCCTACGCACCGGGAACAGCACACGTCCAAATATGTGAGAGTTACGCGAAACCGTGAAACCGTGAAGGTGAAATGTGACGACTTACAACCGCTGTACCCGGCGGCCACAGAGGTGCAGCGGGCTGGTAGGCGGCGGCATGAGACGAAGTGTGATGGGAGGAACACCAGCGGGCGGTGGTGAATGGAATGCAGGCAGGCAGACACACCTGGGAGGGAGGGAGGGACAAGGGAAGAACCACCGATACGGGGAATGAATCAGATCGGTACGGCGCCGTGTATGTGTGTGTGTGTGTGTGTGTGTGTGTGTGTGTGTGTGTGTGTGTGTGTGTGTGTGTGTGTGTGTGTGTGTGTGTGTCCACTCGGGCACGGAAAGAGAAGGTGGAGTTAGCAGAGTGTGACAAGAGTGCGTGACCACGGAGGACACATGAAGGGGAGGAGAGAGAGACGCGTGTGACGGTGCAAGAAAAAAAGAGGCGATGATGCGGGTGGTTACGTGATGTACACAGGATGGACGGCTGAAGGGGATACACAGGTAAGGTACAGTACATACACAGAGGAAGGGGAGAAAGCAGGTGAGATGAGAGCCGCGAGGGAAAACGTCAAGCACGGTGCCTCCGAAACCGACAGACGAGAACGGTTTCTAAGAGGCCAAGAGGGGCTCTGAAACTAATGTGCAGCTGTAAGACTGAGAGGAGAAGAGGGGAAAGAGGCTGGATAATACACCCTGGACGGAAAGTGGAAAGGCAAAGTTGGAGAAACCGGAATGAAACTATGAAAGGAACGAAAGTAGGGAAGATGGAAGGATAGGAAGAGGGAAAAGAGGAGGGAGGGCGAGGGGAGGGGCTGCATGAAAGGAGGAACATACGCCAGACTGTCTGTGGACTGCTGCAGAAGAGACAGAGAGCCAGGCAGGGTGAGCATCGTACAGGGGGAGGGAGGTAGTGCCACACGTAATCGATCGGAGGGCCACATGTGGTGCCTTAATATTTCATGTGTTGACTGAAGATCTCAATACAACATCGCGCACGGAACACCGACTAATATTACAAACTTTATGTTGCGTCGTGTACAACATTTATTGTGGATAACATTTATATTTGATTGTTCATGTCGATCACTGTAAAAAGCTGCTGTACTTCAACGTTTGATCCTGTGGACAGTTTTTTTTTTATAAATAATACACAGATCTATGAAACAAAATAATAATCAAATATCGCGACAAAAGACGGTTTGAAGTGCGCGAGAGGCTCAGAGCGAAGCAGTGCTCAAAGAATAAGTAAATACTTGAAACGAGACCAGAACGAGAGGGAAGGGAGAGGAGAGGAGGTAGCCGGGAGCGATGGGGATGCGGCCGACTTCTCGTCAGCAGTGAGACAGTCGACCTCAGCGATCTGTGTGGAAGAGAAGAGGGGGAGAGGAAGGTGTCCTCCGCGATATAAGAATAGACCTGTCAATACCCCTCTATGTCGCTGCTAGATCCATTTGTGTCCCTTCTTGATGGAAAGGATTACCATTTCACGCCGCTCACTCCTCTTTAAAATTTACTTGTATACTGTATGTGTGTGTGTGTGTGTGTGTGTGTGTGTGTGTGTGTGTGTGTGTGTGTGTGTGTGTGTGTGTGTATGTGTGTGTGTGTGTGTGTGTGTGTGTGTGTGTGTGTGTGTGTCACACACACACACACACACACACATGGCTGAACGTTGGTTGTGTGGCTGGTAGTTGGGGTTGAAGGCGAAGTGTACCCCACACACACCCGCTCACCCCAGCCAGCCGCCCACCATCAGGGACCTCAGCCCTGCCCCCTCCCTCCCTCCCTCTGACCTGCATAAACATCCCTCCCTGCCTCCTGGCCCCTTCATGCCCTGCTGCTCTCCGCTCCACGCTCTCTTCTTTTAACAATTCCTAAGTATAAATGTTTTGTTATATCCTAGTAAGATTGCGCACTGCACCACCTACTAAGCCACTTTCACACCCTCTTAATCACGATACTAGATAAGCTAACACTGAATTTTGGGTTAGAGAGAGAGAGAGAGAGAGAGAGAGAGAGAGAGAGAGAGAGAGAGAGAGAGAGAGAGAGAGAGAGAGAGAGAGAGAGAGAGAGAGACTTTGGAGGCGGCACTTCCTGCACACGTGAGGGAGGATGACAGGGGCGTGGGGAGGGGTGAGGGCGTGAGGGGGCGTGGGGGCGTGGGGAGCGTGTCGCATCCCGTCCGTCCCCAGCCGAGCCTCATCCCTTGCCTTGCACCCGCCGCCTCTGCCACCCGCTTCCCTGCGCCCATAATTAAGTCATGGCTCATTACTGTCTCGCTTCCCCGCCCGCCCAGCCACACCACCACCACTAGCAGCCCAGGGGAAAAGATATGGAGGCGTGAGGACATGGCTACGGGGCAAGGAAACACAATGAAGACAGCTGCGAGCATCAAGACTTCAAGAAGATTTGTTACTGACATGGACTGACGCAAGATCATTAGTTGGTGTAGGATGTAAATGTTGCTCATCATTACTTTGTGGTACAGTACATTACATTCACTATGATGGAAGAAATAAAGCACACTAAACGAGACCATATTAAAGCAAATAATAAGGGTGTGTGTCAGACAATGAATAGGAGTGTCTGCGTCAAGGGTGGCGGCCTCACAGCGGCCCTCTCTGCCGAGGCTGATGCTGCCGAGCGTGTTGGAGGGAAGCTGGTGGGAGATAGATTGCGTCCTCTCGCCCCGCTGAGCGGCCGCCACACCCACACCTCGTGCCTAAACTTTCTCCACTATTTCAGATTAAGGCTTTACAGCTATTTCTCCTCTATCCGTCTTGCTCTTTGGCATAATAAAATATTATAATTTGCTGTCCACCGTTAGAGTATATAGCATGTTGTTATAGCATTGTGCATAGTAATGGCAAAGATCCTTCTGTAATTCATTATTAACATTGGCTGAAGAGTTCAACAAAATAGTCTTTTATGTGAGAAGCTTGTTGGACGTCACAAGTCCAAGTGTGGTGCGAATAAGAGCCTTTGTTCCTTGCTCCTCCGTCACCGTCACAGCTGGACCCAAATTCACCGAGCAGATCCTTTTACGCAACAGTCCTCCTCCGCAATCTACTCTCCTCCCCCCTCAGCCCGGCTACAGCCTGCACGGCGCGCTGCCCTGCGTGGTGGGATGTGCCAGAGTCGCCGAGGTGGCGTGGGGGAGGCTTGTCAAGGGGAAGGGGAGAAGGAAGGTCAGTAAGATCAGGTGGCCGCCCTCCGCCCTCCCTCCCTCCACACCTTCAACTCTCAGCCACCAGAGACCCGGGTCGCCATGCAGCCATTACCCAGCGAGGAGGCGTGCAGCGGTCCGCCCAGGTGCTGTACCAGCCTCGCAGCGGCCGTCTCTTCCGGTTTACTGCAGACATCCTGCTTCCCTGCGGTAACTGTTATTTTCCGGGTAACTGCCCACCGCCGTGAAGGTCCTCACATAAAATATCGTGACGTTTTCGGGATAAAGGAGTGCGCCCGGGCAAGATGGTGTTCCCTAATCTTTCCTCTCACACCACCACCACCAAGGCAAGACAAGACGCCGCCGACCACGACCACGGCACCATCTCCCGCTCCTCCCCTTAAGGCCTCGTCCTACTCTTATCCCATCTTTTCCTCAGCCACTTCCCCCACTAACCTCACACCCACCACAACACCTTCCCCTACCCACCCACCACCCACCACACATCCTTTTACAACGTTACCCGCCCACTCCCTTTGCCCACGAACACCCTGCTGCTCCCTCTCTTTTGTGCGTGGTCCCGCTGGCCCGTAAGAGCTGATCTAAGTTCTAACAGCCTCTTGTTTATCACCTCGCACCCAAGGATCGCACCACACCGCACCCGCACCGTCTCTGCTCACTCAGCTACACATATTCAGCCCAACAGCCCACTTCAGCCCCCCCCCACCCCCTTTAGTGACCCGACGGGCGAGGACCGTGAAGGGTGAACCACTCTGGGTAACACCGTTCATCTCACACACCACACATAATGGCGATGCCTGCCGGTCCATGGCTGGGGGAAGGCGGGGTGGAGCAGAGACTGGCGTGACTGCCCCAGTCTGATCCTCTACCCCCCCAAGCCCCTGTACCCTTGCCCACCCCCACCCCAACCCCTGACACACCAGCTGATACTGTTAATGGTGCATGCGGGTTTTCTCTCGTCAGGCCGGCTGGGTCCTGCCTGGCCGCCTCCACCCGACTGCCACCTGCTGGCTGACTGCCGCTCACTGCACCACCTGCTGCCTCTGCTGCCGTTCCAGTAGTTGTTCCAGTGAATGCTCAACCTGCGGCAAAATGTTGAAGCTTATTCTGACGCCGACACAGCGTAAAGCCTCGTATTGCTGTTCCAGATGCTGTGTCGACGTCTGCTTTTGTTGCACACCTTCAGGGCCGCTGCTGCCGCTCTCCTGTTCCTGCCGCTGCCGCTACCTCTGCCTCACCCACTGCCGCCTCCACCCATCCACCCAAATCCTGCTCATAAATTTCTCCGGGTGATGCTTCTGATCCCCTTCGCTTCATCTGTTTCTCTCCGGCGCTTCCAGCATCCCTCCCTGGCTGTTGGGTGTTCGCTCCCTCATGCTAACGACACAGGGTTTCATGTGATCCCCATTTTAAATCCAGGTACATCTGTGTGCCGGGAGGCTGGTGCAGGTGGGAGGGCGGGGCACAACTGGCACGCCGAGGCTCTCTGTGTGGCGCAGGGAGGGAAGGGGGAGCTGAGCTGAGTGGAGATAACGCACATAAAACCAACGATGAGAGGAGTGTGCCAGACCCAGGACCAGGACCCTGCACCGTGGCCTCCAACGCTCTACAACATGTGTTTCCTTCCCAACACACACACACACACACACACACACACACACACACACACACACACACACACACACACACATACACACACACACACACATACACACACGGGTTAAAGTGACATGAGCACGCCAGTTCAAGTATGGGAGAGGCAAGGCGGCCAGCACCCCTTCGCCTCGCCTCATCCCGCTGCGACACACCGGGAGCTCTTATGACCTCGTTGATCTGCAAGTCTGGTCGGCCCTGCAAGGATCGGACCCACAAAGTTTGCCTGCCTGCCTGCCTGCCTGCCTCCACCTCGTTGACTCCTATCCTGCCCACTCCAACACTACAATCTTGCTGCACTAATAAGTCTAGAAACCTTTACCCAAATCCTGTTCACTCACTCCACGTGCCCCATAATCTAGCCTCATAAAATCAAAATTGCCATTAGTTTTGTTCTTGTTCTCCATTAAAAAGAAGTGCAGGATTAAGTTCAGTAAAGAATCATCCAAATACGTATTGATTCGCCTTAGAGGAGACCAAATATAACGATTCCACGATCACAAGTTGAAAGGTTATTAAACGTCACGTGGTAATATAAAAATGTCAACCTCGTTAACTCCCGGACGTCTTTTCGCGAACGTTCCTAACCTAACCCAGCCCTGCCACACCCGCCTCGACACAGCCTTGGTAACACCTGCACGTTCCCCACAGCCCGCGGTCACAACAGCCACTTCGTCACAGCCAGACCCCGCCGGCCAACAAGGCAACCTGGGGATTCTGGCTCTTAGGTAAACGGCGAGCCTAACCAAGCCCCCACAAGCTGCTTCCTCTATGAATGTTAAACGAAAGAAATCTACATACAACATCACGTCTCCTGAACCTAAAGAAACAGAAAAAAGTACTAACAGGAGTAGAGGCGGACGGAACACAACGGTAGCAGCAACAGTAGTAACAGTGACAGGAACAGATGCTAATGGCTCAGAAATAGGACTGCCTTCTGCAGCTGCAACGGGAACACCATGCTCCCGCCCCATCCCCGTAGCATGGCAGCGGCCGCCCGTAGCCATATTTGCTATTTAAATTAATCCCATGCGGGTGTTTGGGCTCGCGGTTCCCCCAGACATTAAGCTGGTGTCATAAGTTATCGAAAACTCATTCTGGTTATGCATCCCTTTCACCCGGGCCGGCGGTGTGAGGTCAGGCGGCCGGGGGAGGCGGGGATGAGGGGCGGGGGCTTGTTTTGGTGTACGGGATTGTACTGTGTGTGTGTGTGTGTGTGTGTGTGTGTGTGTGTGTGTGTGTGTGTGTGTGTGTGTGTGTGTGTGTGTGTGTGTGTGTGTGATTTGTCGTCCTCATATAAGCGAGGTATAGTGTTGGTGCGTTTGAGTCTAGTGGTGAGGAAGTAGGGAATGGAGGTCGTGGTGTGGTGGCCTGCTATGCACACGGCTAGTTGTTCATTTGGCTCATGGCCGTCAGGGGGGTGTGGTGGGTCCTACTAGGGTGTGCTGGAGACCACAAGGGAGGGTGTGTCAGAGTGATGGACAACAGGGTGGAAGGGCAGGGCAGGGAAAGGGAGGGGAGGGTGAGGTGCACGCCACTTCATGAGAGGTTGTCAGGCAAGGCTTGTGTCGGACCAGCTGGCTGTTGAACGGTAGGTGAAGGGAGGTGAAGGGAGGCACACACATCAATGTTTGGGAAGCACATGTGTTTTTAGCCAAGTATTGTTCTACATCACAAACCGTTGGTGCCAATAGGCTTTATGGAGGCTAAGATGGACTGTCTCTTGCCCGTTATTTGTCGTAGGTTTAGATTTTTTTAGAGTGACGCCTTGTTGCGGCGAGCATGTGGTTCGGGTCCAGTCCTAACACAACACCTGCCACTCGTCAAACTGTACCCCACGTGATTCGCCTTCACATCAACCTTAATTAATGTACACGAGGGGGAACCTGACACAGCGCGCACCCCGCAGCAGCCCGGCCTGACCCCAGCCAGTCTGGTTCATCTGTACCACAGGACCGTACACCAGCTTGCTCCAACTAATAGACAATCCTGAACTTGCCGCTGCTTCCTACAACTCAGTTTAAAAGTCTGGTTTGTTTTCCTTTAACATTGTGTTTCGCCGCAGGATATAATGACGCAGCACTACCACTGCACACTAACTATCAGGAACGTACGGACTACTTCCACCTTGGCCTGCACTTACAAGACGCGTTCTGGACTTCCTCGTCGGTAAGCAATGGCATTCAAAGGGTGGAGGATGGAATTAATGCTTCTCCTAGACATGGGAAATATCATGATCAGCCTGTATCCAGTATCTAGAAGCTGATGTAAAGAGCCTCTTTGTGGGAACTAGCCTTGGCGATAAACAACTTTCATTCGGGCGATTTTAGAGAAACACAAGAGGCGTCGCGCACTCTTCCTTCTCTCCGTTGCATCAGTGTGGGTCTTGTATTGAGGACGTACAAACTGGTGTATGCCTCAACTCCGCAAAGCTGGCGATTACATACTATTAGGATGACTGACACTGTGAGCTTCTACAAACAACTGTTAAAGACACACACACACACACACACACACACACACACAACTTGGGGTAGCGGTGGGAAGCGTGCGGAGCCTCCAGACGTGAGCACAAGTTAAGAGCTGCGAGCCAAGACAAGCGATACAAAAAGCTGCCAAACCGACGGCGAGGCGGAGGCGAGGCCTGGAGGAGGGCACCTGCTGCGGTGTTTACCAGCCCTGGGGCCTCGCGACCCCCCCTCCACCACCCTGCCGCCCGCGCCGCCCGCACTGCTAACACCCACCCCACCTGGTGGTTGTTATTGGCAGCTGATGCCGCCGCCTAGGTGACGCTATAATGTTTACAGCACATCTCTACCGCCTGGATCTTGAGATTTAGTTCAGACTGACGGACTGGACTTAATATATGTAAGCAAGAATGACAACTCTGATGACATTCTCTTAACTTAATGATGAATGGACGTTAAATGTGCACACAAGTCCTACCCAACGAGTCCATTCCACGTGTGTGTAGTAGGATCAGCAGCAATTACTACATAATAAATAACAAGATAATATATGCAAAAACATTATAATCTTGAGCGCAGTGCAACAAGGATAAGTCATTTCCGTAAGCTGCAAATATCTCTGAATTTTCCCTCGATGAAAATTAGATCTTTAATGGAACGTGGAGGGAAGTATGCTGCAACAAAGGCTTTACGTTGTGTTGGAGGGCAAGGCTGTGAGTCCTGGAACGGCTCGTGGGATGAAGAAATGCGAACCAAACTGTAAATACATTAATGAAAGAGAACCATGGAAGTAGGAGTAGAGAAGGAATAATGAAGGTTCGCCAGAAGATACATTGGCAGCTGTTGAACACACTGCATCATGCTTGGTGACTGTCAACTGAAAGACGAGTATACACACGTATCTTTAAAGTTATAAAACTAAAGCACGACAACACACTTGTCGAACATGAACTATGTTTTAGAGACCAGAAGGACGTAGCACATACCGATGGATGACAACACAGCACACTGATATATATTAACGACAAAAGAGAACCCCGTGCCGCAGCAGCTGTGTCAGCACCGCAGCGCGCCTCCCTCCTCATAGCCGCTGCTGCACAGCCGGTTCCGACAAATGACAGGGTAAGCAGAGGCTAACAAACTGCTCTGGGCTACAGGACGGCAGCCTTAGAGGAGAGTGATGGTGACAACCAGGGAGTTGGCACGCAAGACAGCCTTAAAGCTACAGATGACGTCGCCGGAGGAAGCCGAGGGCGGCGCGGGGCGAACAGGAAGACCGGCGGGTGGCAGGTACGCGGGTCTGGTGGGTGGGTGGGCGGGTGGTAGGGGAGTTGTGGGTGGTGGGAGGCAGGGGCCGGCTGGAGCAGCGGGGTGGCTGCGGCTGGCTGTCAAGTGAGGCCTTCAGCCCTGAGCGGCTTGAGGGAGATGCCGCCACCCGCCTAGGTATTACGCTCTCTTCACACACACACTCACACACACACACACACACACACACACACACACACACACACACACACACACACACACACACACACACACACACACTTTCTATATAAAGGGGTGAACCTACACAACCCCTGTAAAGAGCGATGCATCAGCGCTGCCAGAAGACCACACCAACAAACAAAAAAGCGGCAAGTAGTGTGAAGAGAGGACGGAAAAAGTTTGAGGTTGATGGTCACGACTGGCAGCCATCCGTCATGAGTGGTGGGAGGTGCGTGTGTAGCTGTGTGTGTGTGTGTGTGTGTGTGTGTGTGTGTGTGTGTGTGTGTGTGTGTGTGTAGCTCCCAGACCCACACACACACGCTGACCCACCGCCACCACCACCACCCGTCCCACGTCTCCTGCTTAGCCACACGTCATGTCTCCTCACATCTGTAATCTACTCACGTCACTTCCACCAGTTTTCCCTCCTTACTTTTCCTCGCCACACCACTACCAACACACACACACACACACACACACACATACGTCTTCACAGCTTGAATCTCTCCCTCTCTCCTCTCCCCTCGCTCTCCAACTCCCACCCACCCCACTCACGACCAGAGATCCCGTCAACTCATCGTACCACCACATCCCTGTCCCCAGTTTCAAGTCGCGCCACTGCAACCCCCACCCCCACCCGCACCCTCGCCTTGGTCTTCACTCAGCCTGTCTGCCCATGAACCCAGATCACGCCATCACCCGCCACCTGCCCTCCATCTCAGGGATCTCCGTCTGAGGTATTCAGCGTGAGCCTTCGCCCGGCAGGGAACAACCCCTAGCGATCCCTGCACACAAACACCGCCAGAGACGCCTCCATACTAATGATCATTTGCATACACACTGAGCCTCTCTCAGACCCTTTCTCCCTCCCACACCCTCTCCAGCTGGACCCTATCGGAGCAGACCTTCCGCTTTCCTTCCCTCCCTTTCTCCCTCACGACCACACACACACACACACACAATCACTTCTGCCACCACCAGAAGCATTCACGCTCAGCAGACTCGGTTACCCTCGCCAGACGCTCTCACCCTCGCCACCCTCTCGCTCTCCTCACACACTCTCCCCCTTCAGCCCTCGTTCTCACCATCATCTGAAGCCTCCGCCGCTGTCAGGGAGCCGTCCAATCCTTTCTGGGTTCGCTCACTCTCCTCAGAAACTCGAGCGCTCGTACGATGTTCACACTTTTCTTTCCATTTCCCTAGAGTGGCTACATAACACAGGTAATGACACACGCACCAACGACCCAGCCTTACACATTCACCCTGGCCTCATTCCTCTACCCCCAAGCGCGCCCCACACACACACACACACACACACACACACACACACACACACGCCCGCACAATGGCCACACACCCCCTCTCACTGCCTAGACATTCTCGCCACCACAAATAACAAGGGTCGCGGACAGGCTTTTATTCTCTGCGTGCACCTGCTGTTGCCTCACCACCACCACCACCACCACCACTACCACTTCCACCTCTTCCTCCACCCGTTCCACTCTCCCACCGTGCTATCATTCTCCACCCACGCTCATTCCCTCCACATTCCCACACCGGCTGACACCCTCGATTACTGCACGGCTCCTCTGCGCTCACATCCACCCATTCATCACTCTAACGCCTCGCCCTTCCCTTCCAGTCCGAACGCCGTCATTCACCACCTCCGCCTCCCACCACCACCACCACCACCATACTCCCTCTCCCTCTCTCTCTGCGTTGCCCCAACACGCCATGTATCTTCAGTCTCGCTACAGCTACACATTCCATTCTTGTCATGCCACCACCACCACCACTGCCTTCCCCTTCCACTCACTCTTCTCCTGTAAAGCTCTCAGTCTCGCTCTCACCGCCTCGCCTTTCTTCCCCTCGCTCCCTGCCATCAATAAAGATATCACGACCATCAAATAAAGTATCCAGCTGCCCGACCATGGGAGCGCTCTCTTCCTCCTCCATGTCCTCCTCCTTCTTCGCACTTTCCCTTCACTCTCTTCGTGTCCGTCCCATCTTCTTCCCTTCCCATCAAGTCTTCCCTCTGTGCTCCCTCCCCTCCTCCGTCCAGGCAGGCTAACGATTCTCCCCTAAAACCCCTTCCGGTACCTGCTTTCATCTTCCCCCTCCGTCCATCCCAACCCCAACCCACCTAAACCTCATCGTTCCCAGCCAACCACCACTACCATCACCACCCCTTCCTCCCACTCTCAGCTCCGCCCAGACCCTCCCAGCCCGGCTTTTACGCCCGCCGCCCATTATGCAGCCTCACAACAAAAGGATCGCCGCCCACTGAGGTAGCGGTCGTCACCACAAACAACAGGTTCCTCCTCCTCACCGATCTCCCCCTACCATGCCGCCGCCACATCACAGCTGACGCCTCCTCCTCCTCCCTCCTCCTTCTCCTCCTCCTCCCCCCTCCTCCTCCTCGTTCCCTTGCAAGCCACACCTGAGCCGTGCCACACCTAATGCCTCCTCCACCACACCTCACGCCTGCTTCTCACGCCTCTTCCTCCACCTCCTTCTCTAGATAACCGACTCTCCTCACGCGCTTCTGACTCATGCTTTCCCTTCCTTGTTTTCTGCTTCTGCTGCACCGACGCCGCAGCAGAAGCAGCCACCGTCATCCCTCTTCCTTCCTCTCTCACTCCCTCCCTGCCTACCTCCATCTTCCTCAGCTCAACACCACTGCACTTCACACACACACACACACACACACACACACACACACACACACACACACACACACACACACACACACATACACACACACACACACACACACGTCCTCTCCACACCTTTTCCCTCTCGCCAAACTTTATCTAACTGCGCCCACTCACCCCCCCCATCCCCCCCCCATACACACACACAAACCAGCACGCACACACACACACACACACACCACACACACACACACACACACAAACCAGCACGCACACAAGCAAGCACACACACACACATACACACACACACACACACACACACACACCAGCTGTCTCCCTCTTTACCCAAGACACATACACAAACACCTCGTCGGAGTTGAGCCGTGCGGCCAATATAATCACCACACGCCAATACATCTCAGCTCCGCCTCACATGAACAAATATGAATAAAAAACGAAACAAACTGAACCGGCAGTGAGCGAGCGTGTTCGATTATCACTTGAGGAGCAACAGCGAGTGTGGGGACGGTCGGCCCCAGCGGTGTGCTAGCAGGGTACCCCCAAGTCCCACGTCCGCCCCTGTAAGGTTCACGGATGTAATTTTACCTGTGGTTGTGTGGAGCGCCAGCCACGGTACCTGACCGCGCCGCTGCTGCTGCTGCTGCTAGCCCGAGGGGACAGAATCCACACTTACCTGCAGGAGGGAGAAAGAGAAAATGTTAGAACGAAAAGCTTACATTACACCCATCGTAAAGAATAAACACACACACACACATACACACACACACACACACACACACACACACACACACACACACACACACACACACGGAGGCAACCCTCACAGGACACTACAAATCACATTTCGATGCAAAGAATAAAAAAGGACATCGCAATGACCTGGGAGGGAAATAACAAGACACAAAATCTCCACCTTACATGGAAAAAAATAACATTACATAGGAACAAAATGTCGCACCGCAAGGAGGGAAGGGGGGGCGGCGGTGAGGGTGTGTGTGAGGGGTCGGTCGGGGGCGTGCGGGCAAGACACACACAGGCGGAGAGGAGAAGCTCTTGATACGAAAAGAATAAACAAGTAATGTCACCGTCCCCTCCTCGCTGCCGCCTCACGAGGACCGAGGCGGAGCGTGCGAGGGGCGGCGAGGGGCGGCGAGGGGCGGGGAAACGCTGTGTGGAGCGTGGAGGTGGAAAAAGAGGCGCGGGGGAGGCCACACGAGGAAGGGGAGAGGACAAGAGGGGCTGACGTCGCATAATGATCCTGAGAACATCACCTCCTGGCCGTCCCTTCCATCCCGCACCTCAGGCAGTCTAACCGATCCCTCTCTCCCTCCCTCCTCTCCCTCACACTCTCTCCCTTCCTCTGCGATACCAGAACTTTAAACATATCTTCACCCCAGATCAAAAATAAATATTTGAATAACACATGAGCGATACTATACATGGCTTAAAAATGAGACTCATGTTACTAAAGATCCAGGGAAATGACGTGGATTTGGTGCGTGCGTGCGAGTGTGTGTGTATGTGTGTGTGTGTGTGTGTGTGTGTGTGTGTATGTGTGTGTGTGTGTGTGTGTGTGTGTGTGTGTGTGTGTGTGTGTGTGTGTGTGTGTGTGTGTGTGTGTGTATGTGTGTGTGTGTGTGTGTGTGTGTGTGTGTGTGTGTGTGTGTGTCGGGGTGAGAGGTGGAGTATGAAGCGGTTTGGAAGGGAAGGAAGGAGGGAGGGAGGCGGTGCATGGATGCGTAAGGAGGAAGAAACGGGGCCTGGAGCACTGTGTGAGGGGAAGGATGCGGTCTGCAGATGCGTGAAGATGAAGGAGAAGGAGAACGAAAACGAGAAGGAGGAGGATGAAGATCTGAAGTGGTGTAAGAATATGACAAAACAACATGATAGTCTAGAACAGCGAGATAGTATAGCAAGGCGGAGCGGGGCGGAGCGGGGCGGAGCGGATGGTTTGAAAGGCACACATGCGGAAACCATCGACAAGCGGTCTGGAGCAGTGGTCGCAATGTTAGAATTTGGCGGAGCAGCGTGACGGGGATGGCCTGGATCAGCGTGACGGCAGGGGAGCGAAGCGTGGGTTTGGGCCAGTCATTAACCACGCCCCTGTGAGTCACTCGGCCGGTGATGCGGGTTAATGGAGGCGGACTGGACACAACACGGCCCTGGATGGCGAGGGGGGCGGGGTAGGTACCTTTTGGCGCGGCTGTCCCGAGGGTTGAAGGGGATAGTTGAGGCAAGTGTTCCGTGTTGGGTGGTGGTGGTGGTGGTGGTGGTGGTGGTGGTGGTGGCACAGGAAGTTGTGTGTGTATGTATGTGTATGTGTGTATGTGTGTGTGTGTGTGTGTGTGTGTGTGTGTATGTGTGTGTGTGTGTGTGTGTGCGTGTGTGTTTATATGGCCAGTAGTAGCAGTATTAGTAGTAGCAATAGCAGCAGTAGCAGTAACAATAATAACAGTATCATTATAGTTATTATTATTATTAGCAGTAGTAGAGGTAACAGTAGTAGTAGTAGTAGTAGTAGTAGCTATAATAGTAGTGCCAGTAGCAATAGGAGCATTAAGTGGCATTAGTCGGCTTCCTCGCTGCACCTCACCACTTGCTATGTACTGCAGTAACAGGCGGTGCAGGGGGTGATCAGCGGCTCTTCCAGAATGGCGCCGCACAAAGGCTGCCTCACTCATTCACTAGCGTGTTACTCCCTCATACATATACTCGCTTCATATTACACTGACACTCACACTGTTACAATTCCTGCATTGTATCCTAAAAAGTAAAGAAAAAAGTCGGATTTGTGTTTCAATGCGCCACTCCTTTTTATATTACTTCTTTTTTTTCCCCTTGAAAGAAAGAACAAATTCCTGGCGGGCATCTTATGATATTAATTGCAATCTGTCATTTGTGTTCGTTTATTTTTGTTTCGTCTGTGACTCTTTCACCTTTCGTGCGTTCCCCCGTCTCCGGCGTGTCCCTTCCAGCTGATCCGGAATGCCGCCTCGCTGAGCCGAGAGCCACGGAGGCCCCACTCAGCCGGAGGTCGGAAACAGCCAGCCAGGTCGCGAGTCTGACTGCGCCTCGGGAACACAAACTTTGTACGCCGCAAACTGACGACGCGCGAAGATCAACTGAGGCAAAATTAAGTTGGTTCAGCTTAAGGTAAACTTTGATATCCGTGACCTGAAGGAGACTACCGGGATGCGGGCTGGTTAGGGCTAGTTGAGCTGACTATAACGTGGTATGTGGAGGGTAGTGAGGGTGGGAGGGACGGCACGGGTGTCGACCTGGAGTGCGAAAGGTTGTTTGTACAAGGTGAAGGGTGTAGGGTTGAGTGTGGAGGGTTATGTACACAGTGTAGAGAGTAGTGGGGGTGTGAAGATCCGTGAATGCAATGTGGAGGGATGTCAAGGAGGGTGGAATACTGCATGTACTATGTGGATGTGGGTGGAATGTGTGATAGACTATATGATGATGTAGAAGGCTGTACATGCAGTGTGGAGGAGGTAAGAGGGGACAGGACATGGAGTAAACTGGAGTACATATGACAAGTGGAGGGAATTCAGGAGGTGTACAATGCAATGTGGAGGGGCGGTGGTAGTGCGGTAGTGTGGTAAACAAGGTGCGTGCAGTGTAAGGCTGTGCATGAGGCGTGGAGAGGCGCAGGGAGTGTGTACGACCATGCAAGGGGTGTGAAGAGGGCGTGGAGAGTGTGCTGAACTACATATACAGTGTGGAAGGCCTTGCATCTGATGTGTATGTACGTGCGGATGGAGCGAAGTATACTAGGTGCAGGTGACGTGTATAAAGGGCGTGGGGAGTGTAGAAGGACGTGCGTGGGATGCGGAGGGGCGTGTAGAGGGGGGGGGAGGAGGAGGAGGATAATATGATGGCTTTGGGGGGGATATCATAAAGGGTTGTGCGTATGACAAAGGCGATAACTGCAAACAGGCAGTCATAAGTATAATCCTTGTTAATACAGAAAAAGGATTAGTGGCAGTGAGGGGAGGAGGAGGAAGAGGAGGGAGAGGAGGGCTTGAACTAATGGTTGAGGGAGGGAGGCGGGAACACCAGCCAGCAGGGGACAGCTGTGGGATTCTCGGAGGTCGTGTCTAAACCTGGAATGAGGGTCTTGAGAGCGGGGGAAGGCTAAAGGCGGGAGGCGGGGAGGCGGGGAGGGAAGGGAAAACGACAGGACGTGCGTCGCGGCCACTTCAGTCCGCTTTATGGATGAGGCCAACGGCGAGGTTGCTCACAGATTCCATCTAGATGATAGACTGAAGCGAGGAAGCTGTGCTAGCAAGAGCAGCGGATGGCAAGGGAGAGTGGGATGGGAAAGAGAAAAAAAATGGAACAGTAAAGTGAGGGCGCCGGGGGAGACGAGCAGCGCGACCAGCCTGTGACAGGAAGCCACTCGGCAGGCGACAGCAGGGGCGGTAGCGTCTGGACACTGTTAACCTGATGACGTTCATAAGATCGAAACTCGCACACCACTACAGAGAGGACGCGACCCTCGAGCCAGTGGCGGTTGTTGCTCTCCTCATCGACCCGGGGAAAGTTAGCAGCAAGTTGGCACACAGACAGCAACATCCCCCGCACTGGCGACCGTGGCCGAGCTGTCCCGTGGCAGGTGTGTCCATTTGCAGGTGGGGGAGGGAGGAGAGGGAGGGAGGGGTGGTGGTAATGGCAGTGATGGTGATGGTGGTGGTGGGTGTTAATACTCTGAATGTAGTGGTGACGGTGACAGCACTGTGACTGATGATAGTAGTGGTGGTGTGAGGGTGGCAGGTGTGTTATAAGGTACCAGGGGCAGTGGTAGTGGTAGTGGTGTGGGCGCCGAGCAGCTGCCGGTGTAGGAACCTATTGACGGTGAAGAGAGAAAAAAAGAAAGAAAAAAAAAGAAAAAAAAAACACTTCTGCACATTTTAACGACATTTCGGAAGAGCATAGCGAGATAACAACATAATGATTCCCTTAACGTTTGGTGCTGGAAGTCAGGTTTATTTTTCTTACAGCAAAAAAAATTAATAAATAGAAAAATTAAAGTGTAGCGTACGGGAGTGCTACATAAGGATTGGAACAACACCCAGGCTTGGCTTTGGTAGTTTATTGCTGCACGAGTTGGTAGACACACAAGTAGCTTGTAGAGTGGATAGAGAGCCTGGAGATGGTGAGTGATGTGTGAGGGGAGCCCCGAGGCTTGACTCCCCGACGTGAGCTATTATAGTGGTGTTGGTGAGGTGGTAGACTACAGGTAGACTGACCTAGCGATGTGTGTGTTGGTCAAGTTAATCTCGACCTCAGCCGCGGTCACGAGGAAAGTAATTATAGGATCAGGCTCTGGGTGTGTGTGCATGTGGGTGTGTAGGTGTGGGGTGTCACTACAAAAGTATCAAAGCCTGAGATAGTTGTGTCCTTTCCTCACAGTTAGAATTGTTTTGAAATGGTAAAGTTGTGAGTGTCTAGGTAGAGGGTCGGTGTGTAGCAGTTCCCTCATAGCATCGTCGCGTTGCCTGACTCACTTCTCGTGTGTGAAAAGCACTTTAAGCTTCTTATAGGCGGCGGACACCTCAAGTGGCCTCCGACACGTAGGATAAACACACAGAATACTTTGCGTTGCTGTGCTGGCGGCTCTCTGCACCACCGATGAACGAGAACCGACCACCCGATGCGAAAGAAAACTCACACGATGAACAACACGGCTCTGTGTGTCATTACCTGCATGTGCTACGGCTCCACACACAGGCCGGACACATGACGGAAAGGATACACACTCAACTACCTCAACACAAGCAACACATGCATGACTACTTTCATTATTGCTTCTTGCCACACTCCCTTAGTACGTACACAGGCCACACGGACCACCCTTGCTTGGCTACACACCCTCTTACACCCTCCTTCCTGTTGCCCAACTTAACGACCCTTGCCTTGCCTTGGCTACACTCAACGTGAGGTAAATGAGCGCAAGACATCATCGTCTGGCACACCGTCACACCGTCTCCTGGTGCACGCTGACCTGCTTTAGAGTCTAGCATTACACGGTACACTGACTCACACTCTGGCACACATTTGACAAGCAGGGTGTCTCCCGGCTTGAGCTGAGGGCCACGCCAGCCTCTCCACCCACCGTGTGTGTGCTCCTCCCCCGTTTGGTGGTAAAAACGTAAATTCAATTAAGCCTCAAAATGCAGGCAAATGAAGGGTTAATTATTCGATAACCTCTGGCTTGTGGTTGGTCGGAGCGGATTATGCGTCCTGCCAGTGTTCCATTAACTGGTCACCTTCAGCGAGGCAGCAGCAGCAGCAGCAGCCGTCACGGTGACCGAAAACTTTCAATGGCGATGTGAAATACTCAAAATGTGATATATTCTGGATTTTCTCCTACCAGGCGTCGTCCGTCGTTCATTGTGGGTTGGAAGGGTGAGGTTCTTCAGGGTTACTTGAGACACAATTGTGGTACTCGATGTCATCCTGTGGTGAGTGTTGCGGGCGGGGTGGGCGTGCTTCAGAGGTTCCGGACAGCGGCAGGCAGGCAGGCAGGCAGGCACCCTCACTTTAACTTTCCCGAGGGACTCATTCAGTGGTGCGTCAAACCTGAAAACTGCTGCACGACTTTGGAGGGGACACACACACACACACACACACACACACACACACACACACACACACACACACACACACACACACGGTCACTGACATCCTGTAAGTGCAATCCTCTACACATGCTTTATTCCACTTAATTCCGATACAACTTTTTTTCTCAGCTACTTACTAACTCTCTTACCAAAGCCTCACCTCACCTCTCTATACCTCCATCACCTCACCTCACATCCTCCTAACACCTATACGGACTTTCCACCTCATATAACCTCACACCATCATCACCTCCTCACACTTCCTCGTAGGCGTGTAAATACTACACAAGGCATCTCTAAAACGCAGTATGTTTACGAAATTCTTGCACCTCTCTCTCTCTATTGGTGAGGAGGAGAGAGCAGAACATTACAGCTTTGTTCTGCAGTGGTGCTCAGTCCTTAGGGTGCCGCGGGGGGAGTATGATATTGGCAAGGCAGCAGTGAGTGTCAGGAAGTGGGTGATGTGGCAGGAGAATGAGGGGCGTTATGCGTGTTGTGTGTGTGTGTGTGTGTGTGTGTGTGTGTGTGTGTGTGTGTGTGTGTGTGTGTGTGTGTGTGTCTCTCATTTTTTTTTTCTGCTCTCTCTCTCTCTCTCTCTCTCTCTCTCTCTCTCTCTCTCTCTCTCTCTCTCTCTCTCTCTCTCTCTCTCTCTCTCTCTGTGTGTGTGTGTCATCTCTTTCTTCCTTCTTCCCTTCCTTCACACTCTACCGCCTCTCGCCCTCATACTCGCTTTTTCCAACCTTCTCTCATCTATCCTATCTTTCACACCAGCCAATACTCTCTCTCTCTCTCTCTCTCTCTCTCTCTCTCTCTCTCTCTCTCTCTCTCTCTCTCTCTCTCTCTCTCTCTCTCTCTCTCTCGCTTAATATATGTTTATCAGTTAATTTTTATAGTCAATTATATCCAGATCCATTTTATTTTACGTTCTCTGCATCTGGTCATTTATCTTTCCTTTTATATATTCTCTTTAAGTTTCTCACATTCTCCTGTGTTTCCGATAGTTACTGATGCGTAGATTATCAACTCTCTCTCTCTCTCTCTCTCTCTCTCTCTCTCTCTCTCTCTCTCTCTCTCTCTCTCTCTCTCTCTCTCTCTCTCTCTCTCTCTCTGTATGTGTGTGTGTGTGTGTGTGTGTGTGTGTGTGTGTGTGTGTGTGTGTGTGGTCAGGAGAGGCTGTGAGTGATGAAAAGAATATAAACTCGGTCCCAACGATGTCGGGGAATTGATCAGTTGTATCGAGGTGATGGAAGAGACGAGAGGACGCCGACGAGGAGGAGGAGGAGGAGGAGGAGAAGGCGTAGGGGACGGAAAGAGAGAGAGAGAGAGAGAGAGAGAGAGAGAGAGAGAGAGAGAGAGAGAGAGAGAGAGAGAGAGAGAGAGAGAGAGAGAGAGAGAGAGCTGGAAACTGCGCGTCAGAGAACAGGTGTGAAGGACATAACAGGTGTGAAAGGGTGAGAGAGAGAGAGAGAGAGAGAGAGAGAGAGAGAGAGAGAGAGAGAGAGAGAGAGAGAGAGAGAGAGAGAGAGAGAGAGAGAGAGAGAGAGGGTACAGGTGGGCGTGGTGTTATGGAAGCACAACAAGGTCCACTTCTGATAACTTCACCTTGACAACGTAGGTAGAATGTTGCAGGGAAGGCCAATATTACGCGGCCTGCCTGCCTTTAGTGGTGGTAGTGGTGGTGGTGGTGGTGGTGGTGGTGGTGGTGGTGGTGGTGGTGGTGGTGGTGGTGGTGGTGGTGGTGGTGGTGGTGGTGTTTAGGAATTAGACGGCGTAAAAGAACTGACTAGGGAAAGTTAACCTATTTTCATGATGTTAGAAAAAATTAAGCGTCAAGTATATAACAGAATGAGATAATGATAGTGAGAGAGAGAGAGAGAGAGAGAGAGAGAGAGAGAGAGAGAGAGAGAGAGAGAGAGAGAGAGAGAGAGAGAGAGAGAGAGAGAGGTGGGGGTGTGAGGTTGACACAAAGGAGGCAAGAGGAGCTAATGGGAGGAGGAGGCGGAGGCGGAGGCGGAGGAGGAAGAGGAGGAGGAGGAGGAGGAGGAGGAGGAGGAGGAGGAGGAGGTTGCAATGAGGCAGCAGGTGTAGTAAGGAGTGCCGAGCAGGTGACGCGAGGCTGCAACACGCCAGCGACAGGCTTCACCTACTCACCAAATTGCCACAGGAAGGATAGGTGACGTGCTGGCCCCTACCCCAACCCCTACCCCCAACCCCTAACCCCAACATGCATCCCCTCCCAAACATCACTCATCTATCAAAACATTTCCCCTTGCCATCCATCCCCAACATACCCTCTCCCCTCTTTCTTCCCCTCCCCCATCGCAGTTCTGTCCTCCCCTTCTTCTAACACCTCGCCGCTCCCCTCACAGCAGCAGCAGCAGGGGCGGCGCATGACTCACACCACCGCAATACCACAAGGTCACAAGCTACACAGGTGGCGGGGCTTGGTGAGGAGGTGTGACAGGGGGCAGGTGGCAAAGGTGTATGTCAGAAGGTACTTTGAGACTTAGACACGTATAGAGTTAGCTTGGGTAGGCAGGCAGGGAGATCACTAGGGGCATGCTAGGTGTAGGGATCACTAAGGGAATCGTGTAGGGGTCAAACTTGCAAAAGGGGAACAAGGGAACAAGGATATCCAGCTGGGGGGAGGGTTAGGAGATCAAGGGGAGAAATCTGGCGTGGGCAAAATGCACTAGGGAGTATACTGAAGGGGATAGGGGTCGTTGCAGATAAATACTAGTGGGACGGGGTGTGTTAGGGAGGAGGGCGAGAGGGCGAAAGGGCGTTGGTCGCAGAGGGAGCGGGAATCAGTGGGAGGTAGACAAGGGTGGGCTCCCGCTTAGCCAACACACCGGTAGGAACGTGCTAGGTGCTGCTCACAACCCAAGGGAGTACCGTTACCAGAGAGAGAGAGAGAGAGAGAGAGAGAGAGAGAGAGAGAGAGAGAGAGAGAGAGAGAGAGAGAGAGAGCAAGGCAGAAACAAAGACAGAAAAAGATTGAGATTGACGGATAGACAGACAAGGACCAAAGACAAAAACACAAACTAACCGAAAAAGGCAGACAGAGCGACAAACAGACTGACCGAGAGAAAGATATACACACACACACACACACACACACACACACACACACACACACACACACACACACACACAGAGACAGACCAGCGTATAGGGGAAGGAAGGGACCCTTGAATGTAAATAAAAATAGCACGCATATTTTCTGTCATATTTCCGGAAGAACAGCGGAGTTCACTCGCAAAGCTTTAGTGCAGCTGAGGGGACACATCCAGCTGGTGGCGTGCAGCAGACTGGGAATTCGACAGCAGACTCGACAAATGAGGAAGGCAGTTGTACGCTTTTCATAATTATATACTACTCATCCTTACCCAAGAGTACATTTACATACACTCTGTCGGGAAGTGAATTTAAAGATATATTTCCATTTCAACAATAAGAGACAATAAGCACAGCGACCTATAGTGAAAAAGGAAGCAAAACCAATTCAAACAAGAGAGAATATCACAACAAAAACTCAAGCACAAAACTATTCTGTAGAGAAAGAGAAAAAAAGAAGAAGCTTTATTTGACACATCTGCAAGCAACACTCGCATAATGCAAAGAAGCCTTGGAACTTGTGTCGCCCAGACCACCCGCAGCTGCTAGTCAAAACATCACCTTCACGGGAACAGCCACGACAAAGTGCCACTCTTTTTCTGCCTTTTATTGTGTCTAGTGGGAAGGATGTGTAAGAGAGAGACAAAAAAAAGAAAAGATGGGTGGTAAGAGTCGGAGGAAGTTAGTGAAGGAGGAAGATGAAGAGGAAGAGGAAGAGAAGGAGGAGGAGGAGGGAATAATGTTGAGGGTATGAATGGTATGTTGCAGACGAGGGTTCACATCCACACTTAGCTACGGCAAGAATGCGGATGTCAGTCAGTCAGCGAGAGAAGGGATCATGCAAGCTAAAACTAGACGTGCATGCGGCGCGGCGCTACATGCAGAAAGGTTAAGTCAAAAGTGAAAGCCAGAACACGAGTAGGAAGGACGGGTGGACGGGGAGACGGGACGCGGTGGTAGTGAAGCGAGACAAGAGAGATGTGAGGCAGGAAAGCGAACACAGCCGAGCAGCCAAGCCTAAGCACCCCGTCCGTCACACAAGGGCGGAGCAGCGTCGGCCCCTTCACGTCGGCGTCAATGTTAACGGCACGATCACCACCAGCAAGAGAGGCCAGCGGGCGGGGGAGGAGCGAGAGCTTGGAAGGTCGCGGAGGGGTGGGTGAGCGGTGAGGGGAGGAGAGAGGGAGAGGGGGAGACAGTACGGGAAGGTCGGTGTAGGTGACCGGCAAGTTGATGACGGCGAGATTAAAGCTTAAGGGGAGGTGGTAAATTGCAGTGACGGGCGTGCCGGTGTGTTGGGTTGTGATGGTGGTGGACGCGGCGGAGAGGGGGCGCCGCAGTGGTGTCAGAATCATCACTGTGGTTGCTGTTGTGGTGAAGGTGGTGGTCCTGGTAGTGAGGGGGGTAAGGGTAGCAGCGGCTGGCGGGGTCGACCTCACCAAGGCGGGCGGCAGCGGGGCGTGGTGGGCCGTGATCCGTTAAACCACCCACTTATCCCCCTTACCCGCGGCCCGTCCACTCCACCTGCCCCCGCCGTGCCTCCCTGTCCCGAGTGGGAGTGAGGGAGTGAGACTCTCTCCGAGGGGTTAGCGGGGGTCGGGCCGCCGAGTGGGGCTGCGACGAGGTGCGGCACTTCATTGTGAGGCGAAACAAGGATCAGGTTCGTCTGCCAACACAAAGAATTGGAAAGTGATGCTACTCAGACACCGTACACCTGCTGTCACACCTTTAGCGATACTGGTGTTCTTGTTTTAATGACCACATCACCAACCACAACTGGTGTTCGCTATAATAATACCCACCGCTGTCATCCCGCTAATACTGGCCAGCTGTCCGGTACTGTTCACTGGTGGTAAAACTACATTTATGGCTTCCATGAGACTGGGCGGCCCTCTTTTAGATGCTACGGAAATTCTTTTTACAATGAAGAACTTGTATATTGCAAATACTATTCATCAGCCTCGCCCATTCAGTCCCCAGAAGACACTAAAGATCGTGGTCGCATTTCTTTCACTCTATGATACAGAGGCGGGCAGTGTGTTCTTCCCTTCATATGGGTGACTCTATGAGGGAACACTTTGATGTTGCTTACAACCAAAGCCTCGAGTCTTAGCCGCGTCTGCAATCATCGTTGGCTGCAGGATGTACAAGATTAATCCCGATGAATGTGAGGTTGGTGCAGACCGCAATGCGCGAAAGGAGCTTCATGGCAGTGCTACATATCTCATGCCAGAAGGGCAGCCTGCGTCATCACCTTCGCCCTCCACATTCTTTTTCACTCCATGCCATTCCCTCTTCCCCCACTTAAGAACTGTAAATACATCCACAATTGCCCTTTAAAGTATGCAGCCCACACGTCCTTACACTTATACCCTCCTCCCCCCCCCCTTATGTCCGCAGGAGAGGACACAAGTGGCTTAGTCAGTACTGGTGCCAGCTGCTGCCTCCGCCTCAACACCTGGTAAGCACACGAGATCTCCGCACGCCTCGGCCAAGTGGCACCGGCACGCCACCCTCTCCTTCCTTCCACGTCACACACCATGCAGAATCCCCACCACGTCAAGAACCGCAACCCCCTTTTCTCTCTCCCTCTCCCTCTCTCTCTCTCTCTCTCTCTCTCTCTCTCTCTCTCTCTCTCTCTCTCTCTCTCGGAAGCCTAGCATGCCACCTCAGGTTCCCGACAGTAAGCCTGACCTGCCACTTGCCACTCATCCATGACTTAGCGCCGCCCCCACTCACCCCGCCCTCGTACCTAACACACACACACACACACACACACACACACACACACACACACACACACACACACACACACACATACACAAGCTGCCACGCATTCTTTTCAAGTCTCATAAATCTAACTTGCTTTCTAATCTGCCTTTTTTATTTCCCTTTTTTTTTTTCTTTTTTACCTATCAAGAGCAGTCCTCCCACCTGGCGTCTGCCCGTCTGCCTCCCATTTGTCAGTGGTCTCGGCCGTAGCCTCCGTGGGGCCACAATACCGGCGGGGGATTAGTGCCAGTCTTCTGTTCCCTTTCTCAGTGCCGCCCCGACACTGTGGCACCTCCTCTTTCCTGGCACTCTCGCCGCCCTGTCACACCCCGTGGCACCCAAGTCTTGCCCGGCCTCTACTCCGCCCAAACACTTCCGTCACTGTCGCTAAAATAACCTGTGTTGAGTTTTATTGCATGTCGCCTCAGAGCCCACGCCACCAGACCGGTACTAGCACACTGATAAGTCAATCTCCCCGGAGTGAGAACTGTGCCGACGCCCCCAGCAGTCCCCAGCACCCAGCAGCCCCTCCACGCCAACACACAATAGACCGCTTTCATCAGCACCGCTCGGCTCCTCACCTCAACCCAACCCCATCTTCCCTCCCTCCCCCTTGTAGATCCTCCCAGCAGGCGGCGCGGGGTGCGTGACCTGCGGCTAAGTCTGTGAGCATGAGGGAACGCGAGTGTGATACAGAGTGCGTCACCGCCACCTGCCGCAGCCCGCCTGGCCAACCGCACACACACACACACACACACACACACACACACACACACCCCTCACGCGCACCACATCCTAAGACCTTCCTTCCTACACCACCTCACAACTGTTTTGTTCTCTTTTATCAAGGTTTTCTGACATAAGACTTCTACACATTCTACACAGTAAACTTAATCCACTGCAGTGACAGCGTTAACACACTATAGTTTGCTTTGATGTGAGGCGCGCGCGGGTTTGCTCCACTGAACATTGCCAGAAGGTGGAGCAAAAGGGTGACACAGACGAAACGAAGGTAGAGAGAGAACACCATATGGTCCTCTGAGCCTCATTTCTTTCCTTTCATCCCTTCCTGCCCGCCTGACCGAAAGCGAGGCGGCAGGGAAGACGAGCTGCGGCAAAAATCAAGGCAGCCCGGGTGCATCAAAGCCTCCCCGCCCCTCCCACCTCCCCCCACGCCCGCCGCCCGCCATAACCATCCCCGGAATACTAACAACCACCATCAACAACTGGCCTAATCTGGGAGGCCGCAGTGGTGGGCCGCGCCGCCGCTACCACCACCACGCCTGCGGCAAGTGTCACCACCACCCTACGCACACAGCTGCTCCTCGCACCTAAACACACACACACACACACACACACACACACACACACACACATACACTTTCCCTCCTTAGTTAACTAGTAAACACTTCCTGCCGTTCTTAAAAGGCACATATACATAGATTTAGCTTTACGCGTAGGAGACACGCAGTCACTCTCACGTCCTTTTACACCACCTCTCTCTCCTCCTCTCCCCTCTCCCTTCCCCTCCAAGCCGCAGGCAGTGAACGTGGCACGACAAGGAGGGCAAGCACGGCAAGCACGGCACAGTCACGAGAGCGAGGCACACACACACACACACACACACACACACACACACACACACACACACACACACACACAAGAGAAGCAGCCATGAGATATGAAACCTCCTCTGCATGTTAGGGCGATAAACAAGACGGTGAGAACGATATCCCTGCGTGTATGTGTGCGTGTGTGTGTGTGTGTGTGTGTGTGTGTGTGTGTGTGTGTGTGTGTGTGTGTGTGTGTGTGTGTGAAGTAGTACAAAGAGAAAGAACTCTAACAAGTACAGTGCATCAAGGTGGTGAGGCGAGGAGGAGGAGATTGTGGAGGAAGACAAACAGACAGGCTGGGGTGGTGGTGGTGGTGGTGGTAGTGGTAGTAGTAGTAGTAGTGGTGGTGGTGGTGGTGGTGGGGGAGTGTAGTAGTGACACACAATATACCGCCGGCCCTTGTTCCCTCTCTACTGGTGTTATCATAATGTTACGTAGCGGTCAGTCTGCGTCCCCTTACCCCCTCCCACCCCCACACAGCTTCCCTTTACCACACACACACACACACACACACACACACACACACGCTAGTACTACGCATAACAACTGTGTCCTTCCTTCATCTGCGTCTTAAAACTTCATTCTTTTCGTACCTTAATCCCAAGTCAATAATAATTTAATCTCTTCCTAATTCATCAGGTTTTCTCTCGTCTTCTTTGTTCAACACCTTTTATTCTCCCTTTCCTCTTCTTCGTTGTATATATTCGTATTAAATGTTATCTGCATTCCTTTATTTCAGGTTCGTGCTTAGCGCCAACACGCTGCCAAGACTCTTGAGCTCCACTACCACTACGCCATAATCCTGGTTGACAGCTAGCTACCCTCCCTTCCTCTTACCTCTCACCGCTCCCCATCACACATATCCGTAACATATTGGTCCGCACGCCGCTCGAACACTCACCCTCGACCGGCCCCATGTCCTAAAAAGCTGCTGCTCCCCGCCAGGAAACGGCCATCGATAACAGGGGTTATCGGGCTCCACTGGTCCTGGCTCGCTGATGTCACCCGATCAAGGTCGCTGCCTCTCACCCCGCTAGTCGCTCTCCCTCCCTTCCTCCCCTCCCATCTACCCACTCTGCTTCATGAGTAAACTAATAAATTTTGAGTGTCACCCTTACACCCGGAGCTCCTGTCCTTAACAGCTGAGGCGGGGCGTCGCATTTAGGTCCGGATACAGTAATCCCTTTGCGGCCCTATAATGACAGCGAACCCCCGCCTCTACACACACACACACACACACACACACACACACACACACACACACACACACACACACACACACACTTGCCGCCTTTTTTCTTACTGAATTGTGTTGTGAAATCATTACATTACTGATGCAAAGCAATGTGGAAGTGAAATTCTACACCCACCTCGGAGACCTCAGTACATACATTATCTGTAGGAGTGCAAGTGTTCGAGAGAAAGAAACCGTTTTCCCGGCGAAGGGTGAATCGACCATGAACAGAGCTAATAACACCATTACAGTCTGGCGACCTTATACGACACTCTTACATTTGACGAGGTTATGTCGCAACGACCTGGGGGTGAGGGAGCCTGCGTCAGTGGCGGCGTGCGGGCAGGCAGCCTTGATCTCCCGGCTGAGAGGGGCAGGTGGCGCCGCTGAGAGGCCACCACAGCCTTGCCATCACCACCACTACCACCACAACAACCTTCCTTGCTACCCTCACCCTTCCCCCTCCACAAATGCGGCCTCTGTTGACACCGGCAGTGCATTATATCTCCCTGAAATTCGCCATTCATCTTCTAGGACAGCAGAGGCTTGTCCCGCAGTGTTCCGCGTCTACCCAGGAACATGTGAGCTCCTGACGGCAACACAGCCCCAGCAGCGGCCCTTGAGAAGCCAATAATGCCAACCTCCGCAGGCGGGCGAGGGCGGCACCACTACACCAAGCAAATGCCGATAAAAATAAAAATTGTTAGCCTTTTCCGACGAGCAGGTTCCTAGTATCTGCCGCGGCTCGCTTTGGTCCTCTCACCACCACCACCACCACCACCACCACTACCACTACCACCACCACCGCCACCGCCGCCACTGACAGGAAGCTGATGTATACAACGTATTTTATGTAGCTGGTATGATAAAACGTTGAATATGTAAAGGGAAACTATAGGAAGCGTTTTTTTATCTAACTGTAGGTAGGTAGGAAGGGGAGTGCGATACAGTAATGAACTGGCCGCTAACATAACCTTCCTTCCTTTACTGAGAATTTCCTGTAACTATGGTGTGTTGCTACAGTGTTTCGTCCATACTCGCTCTCGTTTCTCCTCCTACTGAGTCTTCCCTCCATCTCCCAGGGGCGAGCACAAAGCCATCTATGTGTTTTGCTCCCCGACCTCGCAGCCTCCCTCCCTCCCTCTCTTCCTGCCCTCAGTAGCACCAGCCTCTCTTTCTTTCTTTCTCTCTCTCTCCTCTCCCTTAGCCAGAATTGCCTTTCCTTTCCTTCTCGTCCCTGCTCTCGGGGTAACATGACTCCAGGCTTTAGGACTTTATTTCACACCTTTTCTAACACACACACACACACACACACACACACACACACACACACACACACACACACACACACCACACACTGTCCTACTGCTCCGTGCTTATCTCGGCCGCGACATAGGGCGGCTTGACACCCCTCGCCGTCCCCTCCATCCTCTGATCTGCACGTGATCCTCTCCCCTTCCTCCCTCCACCCACCCACCCCATCTGCTACCGAGGCCTGGGAAGGGGCGCTCGCTGGAGGGTCGTGATTGTGTCCTGAGGCTCAAGATGTGGTGGTGGTGGTGGTGTTGGTGTGGTGAGAGGCGCTTCGTCCACGACATATATTTCTTGCGTCCCTGCTATGTATTGTTATGTATTCTTTGCCACGACCTACTCAGAGGAGGAAAATATATATATATATATATATATATATATATATATATATATATATATATATATATATATATATACATGCATAGAGGTGAAGGAATACAGATTGATGACTGGTTTTTTTTTTTATAATGTCCTAAAAAAAAGAGCGTTAATAAGCAAAGTTTGTATAGGTTTTTTTTTATTCTCTCTCTCTCTCTCTCTCTCTCTCTCTCTCTCTCTCTCTCTCTCTCTCTCTCTCTCTCTCTCTCTCTCTCTCTCTCTCTCTCCCCGTACCGATGTCCCCAATAATTATGTTTCCGTTGCACCCTTGCCACACTAATGCAATAATCCACGTATCACATTACACTGTTTCCACTGTCCACCACACGCCGCTCCACCTCTCCACACAAGCGAGGAGGTGATGAGGGTAAGTGGGGAGGCGTAGGGGGGAGGGGGTGTCCTTCCCAGCCCCCCCCTCCTTGCCTACGGACCCTCCTATGTGTCTCCCCCAACCTCCCATCCCCCCAAAGCATTTCTTCTTATCTCTCCGACAGCTGCCATCAGAACTGTGCAACTTTCAACACCCTCCCTCCCCCTCCCTGACTTACTGTCCTCTCTCTCTCTCTCTCTCTCTCTCTCTCTCTCTCTCTCTCTCTCTCTCTCTCTCTCTCTCTCTCTCTCTCCCCGCACACTTCTCCTTTTATCTCTTTTCCCTTCCTTTCTCTCCCATCTGTTCTATATATTCTCTTGATTTTTCTCTATGTTCATTCCCCACTCGTTCCAGATTTCCATAATGGCCGGAATGACCTAAAAATTTGACCCATTAATTCCTCCTTCGTCAGCTTCTATCGCCTACCTCTCACTCACTCAGCACTCCTCCTACCCCTTATACGCTAAGAGGCCACCGTCACTTCACTTCCTCACTCATCTCACTGTCCATCAGCCTCAACCCTTTATCATTATCGAAATTTTTTAAAGTCCAGGTTTTTTCTCTCTCTTTTTCGATGGACACTATACTATCCCTCCCTCTCTCCCTTCTTCATTCAACTCCCTTCCGTCCCTCCTCCCTTCTGTTCCTCTCTTTCCATTCCCTCCTCTTGTCCTCTCCTACCCTCCCTCCTTCTCTCCTTCCGTCTCCCCTTGCCGCCGACCTCACCTCTCACCCTGGAGCCACGTCGGGGTCTGGCGTGATCGACCATTGTAGTTGTGGGGCGGAATTATAGGTCGCTCCGGCTGCTCCTTTAACTTGCCTGGTCTCCTCCACGCCAGCCGCCCTCACGTCGCCGCCGCCACCCTGACACCACGCCTTTACTTCCCTAATCCGCTCCCACTCAGTGTACTCTCATACACCTCCAGCGGTCCCCTCCTCCTCCTCCTCTATCCTGGTTCTCCAATCCCCCCATGTCCCTCCTCCGTCTTTGTTTCATCAGCCTGGCCAACCCCTGACACACTCTGCCTCTTCAGTCTGCTTCACTCTACAGTACTGCGTTGTTCCCCTTTCCAGCCTTCACCTACGCCCCCCTCCCCTCTCTCTCTCTCTCTCTCTCTCTCTCTCTCTCTCTCTCTCTCTCTCTCTCTCTCTCTCTCTCTCTGATTGCTCCTCTCCTTCCCTTCCTCCACGTCTTTCCACCCTCCCTCCTATCCTCCTCCCGGTCTCCCGCCCCGCCACAACCACCATCTCCTTACCCAAAGCCCTGAAGCTGGCAGCCATTATTCCGAGAGTGCTAGGGTGCTGGGGTGCTGCCGGCCACTGCTTCCCCTGCGTCAGGAGTGCAGGGTCGGTCGCAGCCGCCCCATCCATCACGCTAACGAAGACCAGACCAGACCGAGGCAACACATACACCACCTCCACCTCCACCTCCACCGCTCTCTCACTCATCATCCCCGACTCGCTTCCTCTCTCACCCTGCCCGTTCCCGCCTATCACACTGCTGCTCTCTTCTCCTCCTCCTCCTCCTCCTCCTCCTCCTGCTACACCACCACCACCACCACCGCCGCCCCACCACCGCCATGCCTTAGTAAACAAGTAGTGGGTTGAGAGCAGTCAGGTGAGGAGTCTGGTTGAGTCGCTGATCTTCTTCCCTTGCCTTCTCTCTCTCTCTCTCTCTCTCTCTCTCTCTCTCTCTCTCTCTCTCTCTCTCTCTCTCTCTCTCTCTCTCTCTCTCTCTCTCTCTCACTGCTCCGCCCCGCCCCGCCCCGCTCTGCTCCGCCCCTCTTCTATGTTCGCTCAGACACTTCCGTCGGTGCTCCACTGAGAACAATGGTAAGGTCGGGACACGATAAAGTGCTTAAGAGAAGAAGTTCCCCCTCCTCTCCTCTCTCTCGACCGGATTCACTCCCTCCTCTTTTCGCCTCCGGCACGCTTAGCTCTCCGTCTTGTTGCTTAAAGTAATTATGTCACCGGGACACACTTCTCGGCTAATGACACGCGTAATATTTAAGAGGTGCTTCGGGGAGTACCACAAGGGACGTGTGAGGAGAGGAGTGTCGGGTTGATGCTGGTACGGAGATCACAGCAAGTATGTAGGCTGACGATCTAATCTACCCCTGCCCCTGTAGCGCCCCTGCATCGCGTCCCTATACTCCTTCTATACCTCTCTCTACTCTGACGTGATACAACAACAAACCGACCGCCTTCCACATCCTGTCTCTACACTACATCCCGTCACGTCACGTCACACTCTCCTTTCCCTATGACACACGATCCCCTTCCTGCCCCTATACACCCCTCACCCCTGCCACTTGACCTCATCCTTACCCTTGCTAACCCTCCCTCCTCTCGTTCTCGTTCCCTGCCATTGAGTGTATGAATGTGCTGTTGGGGATAGAAATGACTGAATTATAATGGGGGAAATTAATACTGGCAGAGACTTGCAGTGCGTGTCCGCCAGCGCGCCCAATAACAACAGGCTTACAGTTCATCAAGCTATTCCCACCCGGCGTGTGTGTATTCTCGTAACTCGGCGGCGCTTTTGTTGTTTTTATGTTAAAGCTTGTGGTTACGGGGAGAGAGAGAGGGGGGGAGGGAGAGGGAGGGGGTAAGGGAGAGAGGGAGAGAGAGAGAGAGTAAGAGGGAAAATGTCCTTGTCTAGACCAGACCTCAAATGAACCTTTCACAAGAAAAATTGTTAATGACTGTGATGCTTTTCCCTCTTAATTTCACTTTTTTTGTTAGTTGATGTTTCGTTTGTGTTTATATACGTAGCGTTGCAGACCAGACCAAGACCAAAACAGTCATGGTTTGGTTGTGGGAAGCAGCAGTCAGTCCAGTGGCGTTTTATTTTCCATCTCTCTCTCTCCTTTTGTACTGGAATTCATCGACCTCTGACGCAGCAGCAGCAGCAGCAGGCACTATACTGACCACCACCACCACCACCACCACCACCACCACCACCGCTCAGTCAGTAAGGGCTATGGGAGGGAGGAGGGAGGAATCTGCTGTGGCTATATACTAGTATGTGCTGTGTATAGGCTGCCCGATTTCCTGACAACACCAATGTTACCGCAACCTCACACACACACACGCACACGCACACACATACACACACACACACACACACACACACACACACACACACAATCACATACCACCAATCCCCGTATCACCTTTACTGCACCGCCGATGATATTGCACTCCTACCAGTTCTTCCGCCTCCAGGCAGCTCCCGCGACTCAGCTCAAGGTAACCATTGTGTCCACCACCACCACCACCACCACTCTCACCATAATGCCCGTGCCACTATCAGCGACACGCTCCACCACCACCACCACCACCACCACCACCACACATGTAACACCCAGACAACCCTCACCACAACTATCACCTCCACCACCACCACCACCACTCCGCTGCGGACAGCCCATCATGCAAATGAGGATTTGGTGAGCTGCTGCGGCCGAGGGGAGCTATTGATTTGTTTGCTTGTTTAAGGGTCAAAGTCTCGTATAGATGTGTGTAAAAAATACTCTTGTGTGCGTGAATGTGTGTGTGCATGTGTGTATGTACGTGTGTGTGTGCAGAGGCGAGATGTAAGACCGCCGCTCATAGTGTGGGTAAACATAATGGCGCAATAATACGTCGATCAGTCACCGCTTGCCTTGTGGTGCACGTTAACGCCCTTCGCTTCGTGCTAACTTTGCCCTCCCGCCGCCACCTCCGTTCATAGTGTCACCCCTCTCACCCCTCACACCCTCTCACCCCTTCCTACTTGCTTCCCTTTACATCCGTCCTCCCAGCCCACTCCTAGCACTACACCAGGCGTGAACACCCTCACCACCTCGCCATATCGGCATTCTGAATCTGATTTCCCGTCTAGCCAGAGCCAATTATGGAAAGGCCGTCTGCATCCCCGCGAAGATGGATGGTGGGCGGAGGTGCGAGGTGCGGGCTTCAGGGGGATGGGGGATGGGGGATGGGGATGAGGGATAGGGATGAGGGCGGCTCCTGGATAATGGTGGGAACCCGGCCGCGGAGGAGGGAAGGGAAGAGTGGAAGGCCAGGGATGAGAGATATTATATAATACTAAAAAGAGATTTAGAAAGAAGCTCCCGTGGAAAGTGAACAAAAGGCCGCCTTGCCTTGTCGGGTGTAGGAAGAAGTGATAACAATTAATGGAACATGAAGGTCTGCGGCTTACGACAGACCGTGCGTTAAAAAGAGGCAAGAAAAAGTGTGCTCTCTGACAGTTGATCCAGGAGGCAAGAGGCAGGAAGGAGCATCGGAGGCTTGAAAATGAAGAGAAGCGACACCTGGCGAGGAGAGAGCAGCCAAGAGCGCGAGCGAGCGAGGAGAAAAAAAAATAGTGAGAAAAGAGAAGCAAGAGCAGAGGTAGTGGAGCGTGCCTGGGGTGGGAGTGGCAGCGATCAGTGCAGCACCTGAACCGCTCCCAGCACACCACACAACGCCGCCGCCTACTGCTCCTCCACCTTACCTTCTCTACACTACACAGTCTTGCCCCGCTAATCCCACTTCTCTACATTATCTTAGAGTCTCCCTTTTACCAAGTCTAACACGAGTGAGGGTGAGTGAAAGATGAGAGTCTTCGTGAAAGACTGGAAAAATGGCGCGAGTGTTGGTGTCGGCAGGGGGCCAGAGAGGCGTAAAGCACAAGGGGGCTGGTCGGAGTCTGGGTAAGCTGGCAGATGGGGGAGGGCAAAGTGGCAGGTAAAAGTGGGGAGGCTGGTAGGCAGACTACCAGATAAACCCGAACAGACGGGTATAAAGGCGTAGACAAACTGGCAGCTCCAGCGTGAGTCGCAAGAGCCGTGAAGCCATCCCATGTGTCAACGGTGGAGCGGCGGAGTGTTAATGAGCATTCCACGGAGCAGGTGTCTTCAGGAGGCGGTGGTGGGCCCGCATTTCTCAAGGCGCGTGGAGGGGAAAGTCGAGACCAAAGATTGTGGGAGGGAGGAGGTGGTGGCGGTAACGGTGGGTGGCGCTAAAAGGCGGAGTAAGGGAGATGCAGGTGGTGCGACGCGTGAAAGGTGAGAGTGTTGAGGGTGATGTTTTGTTTGTAGTGCGGGGGTAGCAAGGGCGGGAGGGAGCAGGGTCGAGGAGGGAGGAACCTGAGTAGCAGGCTGGTGGGAGCGTGGGGGCACGGCGCCGTGGGAGGCCACAGCTGTCGCCAGCCTATCTGAGGGTGTCCGGGTCCGCGATATAGAATGTTCTGCTGCTGCTTTTGAAGGGGTGTTGCCTACAATGTCCGGCAGTGAATGCATTGTGCAGGCGCTACTGGGCGACACACACCAGTAACGACAAGGATATCTGAGCGAAGCGGAAGACGAGCGAGGCAGTTCAGCGTCCTTCAGTCCAATACTGGTTGGAGGGAGGGTTGGAGGGCCGCCCTGTCCCCGCCCCGCCCTGCCCTGCCCACCCCACATTCTCACAGCACCACTTTGATACACATGACACGGGAAGTTTTACATACAAATAACGGTTCTGGTTGAAATTATGTATTAAGTAGTAGTTGTTCCTTTAGATTCGAGGGTGAAACGAAAACAGAATCCAGTGTGTGTGTGTGTGTGTGTGTGTGTGTGTGTGTGTGTGTGTGTGTGTGTGTGTGTGTGTGTGTGTGTGTGCTACAAAGAGGGGTTGGTGCATGGCTGTCACACCCTTTTGTTGTGTGTGTCATCACTAAAGTATCAGTATGTAGGTGGGTGACTGCAAAGTGACGATGAGAGCTAAGGGGTGTCGGCAGGGTGAACGTAAATGGTGCGCCAGAGTCTAGACAGTAGGTGGTGGTAGGACGCGCGTGTACAAGGCTGCATGACTGAAGCTACTCGGCTCAGGCTGATACGCACAAGTGGCTCATGTTCTGACATCAAGTAAGCTTTAGGGTGATAAATTACGTGTCCCTCAAGGTAAGTACGTGTCTGTTAGCGAGTGTGCGTGAGCGCGCGCGCCTATGTGTGTGTGGCCGAGGACATGCCCGTGGCTGCACATAGGGTCGTAAACGAGAGGTTACGAGCCAGGCTGGTGCTGCAATTTCCGTCTCCGTTCCGAGGCAGTATAGCGGCGGCCGTGCCCCGACGTGCCACCACCACTGCCACCACACCCCGCCCTTCTGACGTCACGTCCAACCCACCAAACCTGTCAGCAAGTCCCCGCAGCTCCGCATCCGGCCCCTGCCTCAACTTTGGTCACAACTTAGACCGCACTTTTCACCACCGCCGGCGTGCTTGTCATCACCAACGCCACCTGCACACGACGGATTGCCATTACTAATGACACCACCGCTGCCACGCCATCATTGTTGCACCAGACAGCCAACACATAAAAACACACCACCGACACATTAGAATACCCCATTCAACACCACCGAGCCCTAACACACAACTCTCCGACCGCTGCATCGTCAGGGCCACTAACATTCCACCACCGCTGACGCACCCAGCCGTCACCACCACATCACAAATGCACCTAACCACAAACACTCCCAAACTCCTACATTTCACCAACATGTCCACCGACCAACACCACTCCTTTCCGCCACCACCTCCTATCCGAACCCCTCATCATTATTTCAAACACGATCACCATCACCATCACCCCCCTCTCACTATCACCACTCCTCATCGGTGTCCCCATGACCGCCACTATCTTTACTACCACCTCCACCATTACTACCTCACCCCCCCCACCCCCTACCCCCACCACCACCAAGTAATCTCCCGCCCAACGCCACGCCACCAAAGCGCATCGAGGCGGACATTGACAACCTTGCAACGCGTGTCAGTTACACCACGCCCAGACTCTTACACTGCGCTGGGCAGAGTGAGGGGGTGGAGGTGGGGATGTGGGGGGAGGAGGGGGGCAAGCTGACTAGGGAGAAGCAGAGAGGTGCCGACAGCGGGGTTTGGGGGTGATGACGGTGGGGGGGAGGAGGGAGTGGATGAAGTACTGGAGGCAGCTGGCTAGAACCTGCGTGGGGGAATATAATAAGTTTGCCGCAAGTTAACTCAAGACTCTGCCGCAAGCAATCTTGTGAGCTCGTCCGCCCAACAGACTCCCTCACAGCAGCCACCCTCTTCCTCTCTCCTTCCCCGCCACTCCTATCTATCTCAAGGGAGGCCACACCACCTTTCAAAGTCCTGTGCACTACTTGGAAACGAGCACACCAACGCCCAATGCCTGGCCTCCCGTGCACCCAGCGGACCCAGCGCCGCATCCACCCCCTTCACCCCTTCACCATCATCATCATCCCCGAGAATGGCCGTCATTGACACCATCGCTAGAATCGCCTACCACATCAAGACGAACTACACCCATGTACTGGACAATGCTTCTCTAACTAGACGATTTACACCGCCTGTTCATCGAGATCATCTATCCACCCATCATCTGTTAAGCGCTAGCATCTATCAGCACCATATGCCGTCACCATCACTCACCATCATTATTAGTGGCATGCAACAACCCATCACTAACCCCCAACACCCTACATTGCCGCCGTGCTCCGTCCTTTCCGCCAGCAAACAAACACCGCCACAGCTAACATGATCGCGCCGCTACAACGCTACTTATCGTTCCGTCACACGGGCCGTCACAACGTGAGGGGGAATATGACGAGCGACGGCGCCACGCCACACTACCACCCGCTAGTGTGCCTGTCCGCCCACCATCCACGGAGTTTATGACGCACGGGGTTCCTTGCTCTACCACACACACACACACACATACACGCACCACACACACACTTCACAACACTCCCATGACTAGCGATGATCACATACATTCCTCCAAGGCAACCTCCTCTACGCCTCGCCTCAACATGTACTCTTCCCTGTCAGGTTTCTCAACACTCAGGCTCCCCGCACAGCCAACAGTAGTGCGTGCATTTGGGTGTGTGGATAGACGGGGCGGGGCGGGGTGGAAGGGGTGAGGTGGGGCTTACCCTCGAACATAAATTCCAGCCACTCTCTACTTCATCACGCTGATTGTCATTCTGTTGCGATTCCCGACAGACGGTCCATGTTTTCAATGGCGCTTTGTCATCGTCAGTGTACATCACAAGTTGTCTTGGGCCGTGTTCTGAGTGTGGGTCAATGTGCTGTTAGCCGCTACGAACATCCTGCTTCCACCCGCCGCCCACACCCATCAGAGCAAAGCGGCAACACACCGCAACACACACAGGGGCACTTTTGAGGGACGTTCATCATTCCTGAGCATTCATTACGACCACCGCCCGCCCGACCGGGACAACAATGACCCCCAGAGGCGCCGCACACCAACACGCCTCCACGTCCCCCTCTGCAGCCAAGCTATTTCCTGCACTGCTGCTGCCCACTACCGCCTCGACCACCGCACCCATTAATGACTCCGATATTACTAACCCCATTAATCCCATCCCACTACCTAACGCTTGTTGCTTTTTTCACACCACTAGTAACCTCATTAATAGGACATACCACACAGTCTATCACTACCACCCTCATTTACGTCACCACTACAACTAACGATCTAATGAATGTCCCTCACCTCACCCTCCCCTCCCCTCCACTATCATCATAAGTTATAGATCAGACACCCAAACAGTGAGTGGTTCGCCGCGTCACGCTATCAGCCCCACCATCACGGGTCACCATTATCTGTGGGTCTAAACCTGCTCCAATATCAGTACTGCTGCCCATCACCCGTCCAGAGATTGGTTTCCTCTCACCGCCTCTGTGTGTTGACGCTATCCTCGCTTCCGCCGCACACCACCATAATGGTTAACAATACACCATTCTCTCATCAATATAACGCTAACAAATATACTAAAAACATCCCCATAAAGATTGTTTTTTTTTTACTACACCATTCCAGCCTCGGCGACGTGGCTTCTAATCTCATCATTATGGCTAACGAACCCGCCGCCGCCACGCCTAAAGTCACTTCCCACCCCATCCTGAGTCACCGTGGAGACATCCGCTTCAGCCTTATCGCGTTGGCTGGCTAAGACGCCTCCTCCGCCCAGGTCCAGGTTACCAGATACTGCGAACATCTCTCCTCTCCCTACCTCTCCTCCTCCTCCTCCTCCTCTACCACTCCGGCCTCGCTCCCAATACAGCCTTACCCCACTCCTGCCCCCCGCCCCCCTTCCCCCCAGCCCGCCAGCCAGGAGCGGGGAATGTCTCCTACCGCCTCACCCAGCACCCGGCAACTCCCTCCCTTCCCCCCTCCCTATAGCCTGCACCTGTTCCATCATACCATGCGAGGAGACCGCCGCCTCCCTCCACGCCCTCACCCTCACACGCCACCTGAAACAAAACACGCATGCATACATCACAGTGGTGCGTGGTAGCAGTCATACCCCAACAAAGCCCCTCCGTCAACAACACCGGATGCTGCAAGGCCTGCCAAGTTAGCGGTGGTGGTGGTGGTGGTGGTGGTGGTGGTGGTGGTGGTGGTGGTGGTGGTGGTGGTGGTGGTGGAGGTAGGGATGCAGGGAAGCAGGCAGCAGCAGCAGGGCGGTGACAGCAGGTGATGACGCCAATTAGTGTGTCGGGCGCGCTCTGTGTCCCTCGTAATAATTCCCCGGCCTCGCTCCGCCTCCCTCGCTATCACACACTCACCACACCAATACGTCCACGCCCTCTCCCGCGCCGCAACACCATTACGCCAGCAGACTCATACCAGTCTCGTAATGCACCCGCGCCCCCTTCCCCTCCCCTCCCGCCCGGCCCGAGGCTCTGCTGCGCCTGGTGCTTTCCTCTCTGAGCCATCAAGAGCGGGTCTGCTGCACAATGCAACCTTGTGATTCTCTCTCTCTCTCTCTCTCTCTCTCTCTCTCTCTCTCTCTCTCTCTCTCTCTCTCTCTCTCTCTCTCTCTGTGACACGTTCAAAGTTAACGCCTCTCGTTCACATCCGCGAGTCAGAAGCCTTTGAGTGGTTGGTCCCGTTGTTTGAGTCTTGACTATCCCGAAGCCAGGCACGGTACGCTAACCTAACCAAACCAAACCTACCTTTACCTTCCTGTCAACATTGGAAGCACTACTACGCTATTAAACATCCACGCCTCCACACTTCATTCAACTCTTCCCCTATCGTATTACTACCTTTCTTTTTTAACATTACGTACGTATGTTATGCTCAGTTCCACTTGCAAGCACTTTCGTTATCCTCTTTCACATACTCTCTGTCTTTTTTTATTTGTCGCTCCTTCTCTTTCTCTGTTCCTTGATGGTTCCTTTCTTGGCTTCTCCCTCTTGCAATATCTCTTTACTTCCTGAATCCAACCTTTCCATCCTTAGAGCTCTCTTCTGCTGTCCCAATGCTCCTCTCCTCTCCCCTCTTCTCCTCTCCTCTCTTCACTCCCCATCATTCTTGCCATTCACCCACATCATAGCAGTTTTCAGGCCCCATCATCACTTCACCGCCGCGCACAATCTTCCTCCCCCTCTGTAAAAGATGCTTGCGTCACCCCTTGCTCAAGTCACCGCCATACTTGTGTTCAATGTCCATCATTACACGACCCCAAGTCCCGTCCCGCACTCTTGTCCCCTGAGTTCCCTTGGAGTGCATGTTATTTTTACCTTCTCAGTACTGCCATTGTCCATTGTGACGGTGTGAAGTCCCGACTATTATGGTTAACTATCTCACCATTACCCACCACTCACTCACTTACTCACTCACTCTGACTACGCGGTTTCTTCATCACTTCCCGACTCTCTCTCTCTCTCTCTCTCTCTGGTTGAGCGTCATATAAACACATCCCACAGTGATCCCTCCTCCTATAAAACTCCAGCGTAATGAGATGACACGCACGCACACACACACACACACACACACACACACACACACACACACACAGTATTGTTATTTTGCTCATTATCCTACGTGATGTTTTATTATCGGTTTATACACTCAATTCCTTTTAAGTCTACTGCATCCGTTTTGAGAGAGAGAGAGAGAGAGAGAGAGAGAGAGAGAGAGAGAGAGAGAGAGAGAGAGAGAGAGAGAGAGAGAGAGAGAGAGGTGAACTATCTATCAGCATGGTATCTATCGTGGGAGTATCCATGTTCGTTGTTTAATTGAGTAACCTCGTCATCAAGTGAGGGAGGGAGGTGCCGCTGGCGTCTCGTGCAAGCAGGCAAGGTAAGGTTCACCCGGAAAGGCTACAAATAAATGAACCAGTTTTGTATCGGTGCGAGTGAGGCAAAAAAAAAAGTCAGATTAAAAATTAAGTCGCAGGTAACGTGTAGAAGACTATTTGGTGGTGGTGGCTGTCTGTCTATCTATCTATTCCTTCCTCTCCCATGTTCCCTCCTTTACTACCTCTCTCTCCTCCTCCTCCTCCTCCTCCTCCATGTTCAAGCTGATACGGATTCTTCTTCTTTAACACACTACTTCCCCCTATACACCTCGTCTGCTCTCCGCTGTTCCACATCCCGCTCATCGCACCCGAAGCCTTGCCAATCACTATACTTTCTACGTCACTCCTCTTTATCCCAGAAACTTTTACATCTCTCCTCTTTTTTTCCGTCTCGCAGCTTTTACTTTCAATCTCCTCTCCTCTCCGCCCTCACCTCCCTTCCCCCCTCTCTCCCTCCCTCACCTCTGCCGGTCTTACGCCCAAAATACCACCTTCCGTGTAAACGACTGGGCTTCCTGTTTGAACATCCACCTCCGTTCTCAGAGTCCCTATCTGAACGAGCAGGTGGGAGCTTTTAAAGGGGGATTCCGTGTGCTGGTGTTATGACGTCTGGCTGTGCGTGAACACTCAATGCAGCAGCTGAGGGAGAGCACCAGCGACGGTCATTAGCGCTGCTGTAACACCTGCACCCTCGATGTACCAGGAAAAACGCCAACGGCTACACATAGGAGTATAACGCGCGCGGGTAATCTAGATATGTGGAGTTAAAATGTAAGTATCCAGACGCACACACACGCTCTCCTGACACGTACATACGCACATACATACGTACATAGGGCAGCGGGGGCAGCTGACACTTCGCTCGCTACCACCACCACTACGCACGCGGGACCCCGGTCTTAGCCCCACACTGGCACATGAAACACACTGTCTACTGCCTCATTGCTGCCTTTTCCTGCCCTGTTTTACAAAGTTACACATATACATTTGAACACATGTGAATGCTCATTTAAACCCACGCTTGAAATATTCCTGTCGATCCCAAATGATCTCGTAAAGCGGTCAATAATTGCCAGAATGTAAAGAAATGTGAGTTGTGGTTTAAGCCCTTCTGGTTGGCGGCCCGGTTGGTGGTTACAGAGGAGCGCAGCGGCGGCCGTCACAAAGGCACAGAAACCATAATGTCAGGCTTGGCGCGCGCCGTTGTGGCTCGGAGGTGACCGGAGGCGTGTGCGAGACATGGCAGGCGAGCGGCGACGCCTCCCGCAGACAACACCCGTTCCACCACGCTTCGTCCGCTCACCAAAGAGTATCACACACCGCGCTACCACCTTCACAACACTTCAACAAAATGTATAGCAATGTTATTTGTGATGAAGAAGTTGAATCCGATGAAGAGTGCCATGTTGTTGTGAGAGCCAAGCTTGTTACCTGGTTAAGCGTGAACGAAAGCTCGAGAAGTGCCACCCACGGCCTCGGTTAATCTGAAACTCCACATCCTTCTCACGGCGGGCGAGGGTCGTAAGGGCGTCACGCTTACATAAATCACTTAAGACTCGCGCCTTTCTAGCCCTAGGAGGGTGAGCAGCAGCGGGCCGGACACACACACACACACACACACACACAGGCGGGCCGACCCAGATGACTCGCCCCGTCCCGTAGCGAGCAGGCGGGTCGGGGGTGGCATGGGTGCCAGGGGTAGCCCAGCAGGGGAGGGGGAAGCGGGCAGTGGGGTTCAAGGGGATTGTTAGAGCGGGGCGCGCCCAGATGGGGGAGGAAGAACACCGGTCTGCTCCCTCCTCCTTCCCTTGTAGGTACTGTTCTCGGAGGAGTTACTGACTGTAATGACGGCGCACTATGTTTATGTACTGTTCAATGTCACCTAATTATTACCCACCACTAAAGGATGCTGCTCGTTCTCAAAGTCTGGTGCGGATTACCATGATTAGCTGAATGTCGCGGGTTCAACAGAATTACGAGCGGCGACAGCTGGCGACGGTGCCATAAAGCTGTGGGCGGTCATGATAAATGGTGCCAGTGTGTGGGGGCGAGGGTGAGGGCTGGCCAGACAACAGCCGGTTACTGTGGGTCAGGTATTGGAAGGGAAGGAATTGTCGGGGCTCTGGTCTAGAATAGTATCATTATAGTATGTGCGGTAGCGGTGTGGTAGCGCCCACCCACGGAATGTGCCGCACCATACATATATACATAGGTAGGATGGGTCGTAATAATATAATGTAATATAATAACATAGTGAGTCAATCCTGAAAATAAAGAGTAATGATATCACATGCAAAAGTTCCGACGGAGAAATAGTTATGGTTGTCAGTACGCTTTATACCCGTGAAGACAAGATAATGTACCCCAAAACACACACACGCACACATACACAGACTCTGTAACCTACCTTGACAGTGCCGGTCTGAACGTAGATGTCCGGGTACGGATCCTTGTCCGGGTTATAGTCTAAGGACGGGGGAGGTGTGAGCTGGGTGATGATAGGGTCCTCGACGCCCCCATTGAGGTAGCCTGGCGGAGGACCAATCCGAAATCCTCTTCCCTTCACCCACAGCTTGAATTTCGAGGTCTCGTTATCTACGTAATCTCCGCGGAGGATCTGGAGAATGCGTTGGTATTTATTGCGAGTTATTGTCTTGGTCTTGGCTGAGTCCCCGTAAGTCTGAAGGACCCATGGCTGGTACGTCTCATACATGCCGAGGCGGGATATTTTTGTCGGAGGAGGATGGAGGTCCCCTTTGAAGTCTGTGCCTCTGATGCCTGGCAGGTCCGGGCCTCCTCCTGGATTCAACATGAGCCCCGCGGTGCGCCGATCCCTCTTCCGCGGGGAGCGTTCCTGTACCTGCACCTGATGAACCATCGCGACGGCGTGGGGCTCCGAGGGGGGTACAGGGGCGGGCCTGCTCACTTCAGGCCACCAAGGTCTTGAGAATATGTTGACGGGATGATTTAAGTTCCCGGAATATTTTAACATGTAATGAGGATCCACCTTGTGAAGTACACTGTCCTTTTTACTTTACATTTACCTCACCCGAGGGTCTCGAGTTGGGGCGAAGAGGTCCTGTGCGAGCCGCGGTGCAGCTGTTGTTGTGGAGATGAATAGACAAGTTCCCTCACTGCACTACACTGTTCAGCCGCGTTATATCACACTCCAACACGACCGCTGGGTGACAGAAGTACAAAGGAATCAACAGGTTCACTGATTGTTTAAGCAGCAGCCTCAGTTCGAAGTGAGTCGCCTTGGAAAATTGTTACCAAGATCCCGCTGCGGTCGGACACTTCTTCCGTTCACTTGTCAACAATACTATACACAAACTTAATTCTTCTTCTATCATATCCTTTGAAAAGTTACTTCACAGATTGAGACACTAATCTATCTCGTCACTGTAGGTCTTTTCTAAAATTCAGTAATGTTCAGACACCATTGTAGCGATGGCAGGCGAGCGACGGCACTCTTGCAGCGCGGGAGCGTGTGACTGAGTGACTTAGCGACGGAGCGGCCGTACCCAGACGTCCTTTCTCTCCGGCCGCCAACCACCGTCTGACTGCCTAGCTCGCGGTCGTGGTGTCGACGGTCACGAGTCACGACGGTCACAGTGCGGACGGACGGACCCATCGGCGGCAAGTTAAAGCCCCGCGCTGTCCCCGCACAATATGACCTTCACTCAGGGAGAGAAATTAGAGCGATCGCAGCAGCAGCAGCAGCCTGAAGTTTGTTGTTGATGCAATACATGAGGTTCAGGTGACGCAGCGCTTAGTTACGTATGCGTGACCACTTAATAACACGTCACTTCCCTGTCACTCAATCAAAAGATCACCACTCACACAAAATAGCTACTCAAGGTAAATGTCAATCTGAAAGCAGCTGCACCCACAAATTTAGTGTCTCCAGGAAAGAGTAATTCTGGAGCGGAGACGGGAGGAGGGTCGGGGGACGGGGGTAGACAGGGACTGACACCCTACCAAAGTTCTCTCCCTCCCTTCCCAGTCCACCAGTGTTTTCTTTTACTATTCATTATTTTTACCCTACCTAGTTATGGCACCTCATTACCTGCACACCCTAAACCACATACATATCTAGTAAACCCTCCTGTACATAAAGTCACGGTCATGTTTCCCAGCAGTATCTGGCGCTCCCACCACCTGTATGGCGCGACAAAATGTGCACCACCTAAAATATTGCTCAGTCGACAGGGATCACACAAAGCCTCAAACACCAACACACCGGCAATGCAAAGAGCACCGCTACGTCACTCGCCTTAACTCCTCGGAAACTATCAATGATTCATTTGATTTTCCTACCAAGCGTGAATATGATAGCTTCACGCCACCTTCTGATTCACACTGAAGATAAACTGCGCTTCACTTATCATAGCCGCTGTTTTATTACCACCATGTCGCCCTTGTCAGTGTCTGTATGTGAAATAATTCATGGCGTGACATTTCCATAGCAGTCTGTAATCGACGCACGTCACCGCCCTTTCAAATGAGGCACATCTCCGCTTCTCGACGAGTAAATCCGGTCTATAAATTGTCCCCCCATGCAGCGTTCAGCACGTGCCGCCGCCCTCCTTCCTGCACACCCGCGGCGACCACACATCAACAGCTGCGCCACAATAACTGACAGGAATGTGACTGTTGGACACAAGTGCTACGGATTTGTTGCCCTCACCAGATCAATTACGTGAAGCACCAAGACATGCACTACAGTCACGCCTCTTGACAACCTGGTGACTCTATACTCGCTGTGTGCTATAAAAGGAAACTGATATATGTGTTTCTCTCCCTTATTAGAATGCAAATTTTCAACTGCGTTCATTATGCCTTTGTAGATGAGGCATTTTAGTGACACAATCCATATTTTAATATATATATGTATAAAAATAGCTCAAATTCGGAAAAAAAAAATATTATCTAAAAAGCATAAACATCATCTGCACAATACAATTAAAACCCTGAAAAGCAGAAAAAATAACTTAACCTCGTGTACTTATCTCTCACTTCTCCAGCGTTAAGTCGGGGGAAGTGAGGGAAGGCGAAGCAAAACAACTCCAGTCATGACTCTTGTTCAAGGCGGTGATCCAACATTGTACTGCATGCATGTCTGCGACGGAACTGAAAGCATGTAGTATAAGTAAGTACATGATTACGGAAAAGAACACACACACACACACACACACACACACACACACACACACACACACACACACACACACACACACACACACACACACACACACACACACACACACACACACACACACACACTATCTCATCCTTCCTGCGGGGTGTCATAGAGACCTTTGTATCACGTCAGTCAAAAATCTCTCTCTCTCTCTCTCTCTCTCTCTCTCTCTCTCTCTCTCTCTCTCTCTCTCTCTCTCTCTCTCTCTCTCTCTCTCTCTCTCTCTCTCTCTCTCTCTCTCTCTCTCTCTCTCTCTCTCTCTCTCTCTCTCTCTCTCTCTCTCTCTTTTAGATCTTTTTATGTGCAATGATATAAGTGAGTGACATTAGTACGTGTCGTTTCCTTTTCCTGTAGCTATTGTGTGTGTGTGTGTGTGTGTGTGTGTGTGTGTGTGTGTGTGTGTGTGTGTGTGTGTGTGTGTGTGTGTGTGTGTGTGTGTGTGTGTGTGTGTGTGTGTGTGTGTGTGAGGCTGAGTACGTATATATGTACTAAAACAGTTGACCGCAAATGAAGAATAGCAGAACGTGACATTGCGGACCTGGGAGTGTAAGAGGAGGCGGTATGTTAGTCAAGGGTAAGGTTTAAGTAATTACTTGTACCTTAGTGAGGAGTGCGTGTCTCAGAAGGCAGTGTTAAGATAATACGTGGACATCATACTGAGTTGAGGCCCAGAGTGGCAAGGACAGAGTCATGTACATAGGAGTGGAGCAAGTAACTCAGAGATGGTGTACAATAGTTAGTTATCAATGCTTCGAATTGTCGTAATTTCAAACTCATTATATAAACTAAATCTAAACCTACGCCAACTAACGGGCAGAGGCAGTCTAAACTAGCCTCCATAAAGCTTACTGGCGCCAACGGTTTGGGATATAGAAAAAAAACCGAAAAAAAACCTGTGTGCACCTTCAGGACAGATTAATTCGAATAGACAGTTATCATAGGACTTTACTTATCATCTTTTATTATATATCATGTGTTAGTAAAGGGATTTATTGATAACATTACTCTAGTGACTCAGTCTAGCCATCTGTAACCTGTTAGTTCAAGTCCTGTAAAATCCTCTCTTCATGGTAGTATAATTGCACTGTTTCTGTGTTATTTTCTCAAAGCCTGCCTTGTGTTCTTGGGTAAACTGCTCCTGTACGTAGAGAGACAGAAACGAACGCCGAGGCACAGCGCAGCTTAACGTACGGTACACCAGCCTAACTTTTCTAACTTTACTATTACCCTACAGGCCAGCGTTCTTGGTCTTCGGGAGAAAAAAATCAAAGCTTCACAAACTTTCATCTCCAGGAACTCTGACGGAAAAGGAGGATGAGGAGGAGGAGGAGGAGGAGGAGGAGGAGGAGGAGGAGGAGGAGGAGGAGGAGGAGGAGGAGGAGGAGGAGGAGGAGGAGAAGAAGAAGAAGAAGAAGAAGAAGAAGAAGATGAGGTCATGTAATTTTTCAGTGTACGTTAAGTTCTTCCACATTGAAAAACATTAGTATTATTCTTACTCTTCTTTTCCTAATATTCCTTTAAAGTGGTTTGGGAAGTGATTTGAACTACAGCAGGATCACCACCAATATTTTGTTTTCATGTGTTATATGTAGTTCTTCGTATACAAGAACAAGATCAGGTGTGTTATGTTGGCTCCTACAGCTGCACCTACGTAGTCTACAGTACACACCTATCCAGACCTGTCCACACCTTTCCACACCTATCCACATCTTTCCACATCTATCCACACTTGTCCACACCTATCCACACATGTCCACACCTATCCACACCTGTCCACACCTATCCACATCTGTCCACACCTATCCACACTTGTCCACACCTTTCCACATATGTCCACACCTATCTACACCTGTCCACACCTATCCACATCTTTCCACACCTATCCACATCTTTCCACACCTATCCACATCTTTCCATAAACCTATATAAATAACAGGGTCTACTAAACAATTTCCAAACCCGTCGCAGTTCACCACAAACTAGACAGGCAGAAGCCTCGTAATTTCACCACAAATAACAGTGTGTCATCTGTTTGATTCTAAATGTTTGCTGCACGCTGACTGTGGCGAAAAAACTGTGAACAAATTAAATGGATCGTCTCTCTCTCTATATATATATTTTCTTAAATATCTGACGTGACATTATGCGGTTCGTTCCTGACAATTGGGGAGTATGGAAGTGTGAGCAATGAACACGTGTGTGTGTGTGTGTGTGTGTGTGTGTGTGTGTGTGTGTGTGTGTGTGTGTGTGTGTGTGTGTGTGTGTGTGTGTGTGTGTGTGTGTGTGTGTGTGTGTGTGTGTGTGTGTGTGTGTGTGTGTGTGTGTGTGTGTGTGTGTGTGGTGTGTGTGTGTGTGTGTGTGTGTGTGTGTGTGTGTATGTATGTATGTGTGTGTATGTATGTGTGTGTGTGTGTGTGTGTGTGTGTGTGTGTGTGTCTATATATATATATATATATATATATATATATATATATATATATATGTATGTATATATATATATATATATATATATATATATATATATATATATACATATATATATATATATATATATATATATATATATATATATAAGGCGACAATAACGAGTTTTAACGCGTGTGCTGCGTGACCTAACTTTGGTTCGTTACCTTTTCGTCAGTGTTGTTAATCAAAATATAATAAAAAAGTATAACAGGGAATTGTTAGGAAAAATAAAGTGTGTTGTGTAGATGTCAAGTGTTACTTTAAATATTCTGATCATCATCTGCATCATCTACATCGTAATGTCATCATCATAATCATCATGTCATCATTATTATCATCATCATGTCATCATCATCACTATCATTATTATTATCATCATTATTATCATCATTATTATCATCATTATTATCATCATCATTACTATCATCATCATTATCATCATCATTATCATCATCATCATTATCATCATCATCATGGTAAAAAAGAGAGAGAGAGAGAGAGAGAGAGAGAGAGAGAGAGAGAGAGAGAGAGAGAGAGAGAGAGAGAGAGAGAGAGAGAGAGAGAGAGTTATAATGAGTAACACCACCAGTCATCTACAAGTATCTTTCCACAGTGGAATTATAACTCTGATGCAGATGTGCTAAACTAACGTCACTTCCTTTCTAGCACTGACCGGAGTGACCTCAAAGACCATCAATTTAAAAAGAAACACACACTTGTGATACCTGTTTACGCGCGCGCTCTCTCTCTCTCTCTCTCTCTCTCTCTCTCTCTCTCTCTCTCTCTCTCTCTCTCTCTCTCTCTCTCTCTCTCTCTCTCTCTCTCTCTCTCTCTCTCTCTCTCTAATTTGTTATGAATGTTTTGGAAAGTTCGTGATATAAGTGTTTGAAATTTATAATACAAAGCATTGATTCTAGATATTAAGTAATGTTTGCCATGGGTAAAAAAAGATGGCAAAATGGCATAATATTATAGCTTTTTATACATGAATACTAGTTATCAATTATGTGTGATGTAATTAATTACATCATAAGATATATAAGCTATTTTGATTTACATTCTTAAAAGGAAGCTATATAAAGCGGATCAACACCCAAAATTATGGGTCAGAATGAGAATATTTGTCAATAAGAATCCATAATTCGAGTTACTACTGGGAAGGCGAGGGTAGGACAGGGTGGGGCTAGGTGTGGGGGAGGCTTCGACGGGGAGGCGAGGGAGGAGGGAGATGACGAGAATATACGTGAATGTGACTTACAATTACGCTATAAGACACTTTAAATGAGAAATAGCAAGAGATGAAAATGCAAAGGAAGTGAGAGGCGGGGTGATACTAATGCCTGGAGGATCTCGCTCTGGAATACCCGCTGTTCATATCATTAACCTTGCTTTATTTATTGTCTTATAACGTGTAAAGCATAAATAGAAATAACCTATTATCAACCTCGTCTCTCTGTGTGTTGAGTGTCTTGTCACCACCACCACCACTGCCTTGCCTTGTCTAGTGTCTACCTCCCACGCACGCTCGCTGGTTCCTTCCATTCACTCCCTCATATTTACACAAAACACACATATACAATACATATTCTGCACCTAAACACTGGTTATTACTACACCCACACACCCATACAGGTTACTGTGTGTCTGTTAATCCATTATCAAGCTCGTCTGTGTGTGTCTGTTGAGTGTCTGGTCTGCCTACCTCCCACTCTTGCTCGCTGGCTCCTTCCATACACTCCTTCATATTTAAAAACATAAGAAACAAGGAGACTGCAAGAGGCCAGTTAATGACCTACACGAGGCAGTTCCTTGTCTCCCACCCTTGGAATAATCTAATATTTAGCCATCTCACCTGACATCCCTATCCATACTCTGATCCAACCGTCTTTTAAAGCTACCTATTGACTCACCACTTACTACGTGTCTGACCAGCCTATTCCAATCGTTCACCACTCTGTTAGTGAACCAATATCTATTTATGTCTGTCCTGAATTTAAGTTTTCTAGCTTGTACCCATTTCCATGTGTCCTATCCTGACTACTAATTTCTAAAACCTGATCAATGTTTCCCTTATTAATTCCTTTTACCCATGTGAAAATCTCAATCATATCCCCTCTTGCCCTCCTTCTCTCTAGGGAGTGGAGATTAAGACGTTTTAACCTATCTTTGTAGGGTAAATATCTCAGCTCCTGAATCATCTTGGTCATTCTTCTCTGGACTGCCTCCAAGGAGCCTATATCCTTCCTATAATAAGGGGACCAAAATTGACCTGCATAATCTAGGTGGGGTCTAACTAGCGCTAAATACAACCTCAGAATGACCTCAGAACTCCTACTCCTAGGTTATTACTACTCACACATGAATACAAATTACTGTGTGTGTCTGCTCGTGTGTGTGTGTGTGTGTGTGTGTGTGTGTGTGTGTGTGTGTGTGTGTGTGTGTGTGTGTGTGGTCTGTTGAGTGTTTCGTCACCACCACCACCACTGCCTTGCCTTGCCTGCCTACTTCTCACTCGCTCGCCAGTAGTGCTGGGAATTCCGGCTCTTCTCAGGGAGCCGATTCTTTCGTTCTCGTTCACTCAATAGAGCCGGTTCTTTCGGCTCTCAAATACCTTTTTTTTTTTTTAAAGTAGTTCCACATATTCTGTTTATAGGATTTATAATTTAGAAGGAAGCCGCGGGTGGCGTAAACTTCACGGCAGCAGCGGCGGGTGACGGGAGCCTGGCCACTGGTGTCAATATATGAAGAATTAATCGCTCAATATTTGAGTTATAGCGATAAATTCTTCATATTTCTTTCATTTTCTTTGAAGACAAAAAACTGAAAACCGATTTTTAAGGATTGCTTAAACGCGGTTCACACGAGCAATGTTTCCCTCTCTCGAGTGTTTTCCTCTCTCGAGTAATGCCTCAGTTTTGTTACTCCCTCAGTAAATTCAATGCCTTCTAAGTACTGTTAACATCTTAGTACTACTATACGCTCGGTCTGTAGCTCGCTACCATAACAACTACCATCAACGCTACAGAGTGAGAGGGGAGTGACATTACAGGTGGACAAGGAGCTGCCTCGTGTAGGTCATTAACTGGTTTTTTGCAGTCTCCCCATTTCTTATGTTCTTATGTTCTTATGTTCTCTCTTCCTTGTCATTTCACATACACACACACACACACACACACACACACACACACACACACACACACACACACACACACACCTATTATCGGTATTTGAGGCAACTGAAGGTACTGCACATGGTTGTGCCGTGGTGTGGACGGCCGACGCCGTCCACACCAAGTTCTATACTATAACTATATACAAGGTTTATACATACACTATATAGACTGTATAGACCTTAAACTATATAGACCTTGGTACACACCACGGCGCACGGCGAAAAGTCGACACGTGTGAAACGGGCTCTGCGTGGCATATGCCTTTTTCGTATGGACCTGTGTTTTGTTCTTTTATATGTTTCTGTGTGTGTGTGTGTGTGTGTGTGGTCTTTAATGGATTCTAGATCCTATAATTATGTCCTGCTAGAAAAGACGATTACATTGTATACAATATAATCGTCTTTTCTAGGCCCACCCGCCGTAGTGAGTTGTTTGGTGGAGCTCCTGTGTTTTCTTAATTGCGTCCAATTCAAGAGCGGACTTTTCACAGCATTAACCAGCAATAGTGCTGATAAGGAAAATTTTGTGGTGAATGAATAAGGAACATGACTGACCAAAACAAACACACAAGACACTCCAAGGACTACTCAGCTGCCTCCAAGGACTACACAGCTGCCTCCAAGACAGATGGTGAGGAAGACTATCCATGTGAAACATGCCTCAAGCAAGTAGGTGAGCAAGACAAGGCACTTGAATGTGATGTGTGCACTCACTGGTTTCACACTAGATGCCAGAGTGTATCAGACAAGTTATATGAGATACTGGCGGAGGAAGAGGATAATTGGTCATGGTGCTGCTCCAAAAGTAAGCATGGGGCCAGAAACCTTAGAATTCAAGTAATTGCAATTCAGCGTGTATATAATGACATTAAAGCTTCACTTGATAAACTGATAACACAGTGGTCAACCAATACAAGTGTGATATCTAGCCTGAAAACTCAAGTTAAGGATACCAACCAGAAATTAAATGTATTGCAAAGCTCATTTGATGCACGTCTGTCAACTCTAGAGGCTGAGATGTTACCCTATAATGTAAAAAAAATACCGGTATTTCGATATACCGGATCCCTCCCTTGCTCTGCCATCGTCTGCATAGCTGTGTGTGTGTGTGTGTAGCTCGCAGGACACCGGCCGCCACAACAGGTAATATTACAACCATTATAACACACACAGTCACACACACAACACCAAAGTAACACTAGATGAATATAGCTACTAAACAGAATTATTAGTGTATAGCTCAGGCCTTGTATACTAAAACTAGGTCAATATATACACGTACACATACAAATGCCCCGATCGTGCCCTTATCAATTGTCTTATTTCTGCCAATCTTTCAATGTACTTTTTATAATATCTTAAAACGTATATAATAACAAATGAAGGGGACAAATACCCTTTCTCTTCTCTATACTACAATGTAAACTTGGTATGTCTTCCCCTATTCTATACGTATTAATGTATTTTAGGTAAAGAGTACTGGGAAAAAATTAGATAAATACCATTGATAAGGGTGTGATTAGACTATAAATTAAGTACTCAGCTTATTTTATTACTGTGTTTATTTTATATACACCTGTCTATGTTAAGTGTGTTTAGAGACATTTACATACCTTGTGAGTTGTGGAATTGTGAAAGATTAATAAAAAAGACCAATATTATGGATGGGATTGTACTCTAGATAATTACAATACTCTTGGAATTAGAACCATTGGGTAATATGGAGATAAGGTTAGCCTACTAATTTTGAGGCACTATGATTTTTTGCTTTAACAAATTTCCAGAAGTTGATATATATTGCATGATAATCTGCAACCTTAATTCTATCTGACATGTAAGTATTAACCTCGGGAGAACACGCTAATGTTAGGCACAGCTTACAGGTACGGCAGCCGTACGAATAAGGGATGACAACTTGGTACAGCTGCCGTATCTGTAAGCACTTATAGGCACAGCTTACAGTTACGGCAGCCGTATCCTCATAGTGCTCAGTTATAGATACGGCACGTGCCTAACTTTTGGGTAAAAAGCTTATACAACCGAACCAAACCGTACTTAACCAAACCTAACATAACTTGAAAGATGCTTTACCAGGTAAATAATAAGGCACAGGCCGTAGGAATAGCGGATGACAATGTGGTACAGCTGCCGTATCTCTAAGCACTTTGTAATAATTACATGTCAGATAGAATTAAGGTTGCAGAATATCATGTAATATATATCAACTTCCGGAAACTTGTTAAAGCAAAATAGACCATGCCTCAAAATTAGTAGGCTAACCTTATCTCCATATTATCCTTTTTATTTTATTTTCAGGGTGATTTGATTTATATATTGATAGGTTAAGATTGCAGAAAGCTTTGTCTGATTGTCTATAATACCTAGAATAGTATGCCAACCTTCTTTAATGTATCAGGAGCTGCCTTGTGTAGGTCAACTGGCCTTTTACAGCCTTCTTATGTTCTAACTCTGACAATTTTCTTTTTCTTTTCTTTTCAGGGACAATGGTGTAGCGGAAACAGTATGAGCAAGTAATGGATCACCTTTTGTTTTTGGCACAAGAAAGGGCTGATTCTGCTTGGGTAAATATTATGATGTCATCTCTTTACCTAATAACATGGGAGAGAGAGAGAGAGAGAGAGAGAGAGAGAGAGAGAGAGAGAGAGAGAGAGAGAGAGAGAGAGAGAGAGAGAGAGAGAGAGGGAGAGAGATTTGAAGATAATGTTATGTAAATGTCATTCTATACATACATACATTAAAGAAAAAAAAGGAGTTTTGTAGAACAAAAAACCACTATTTTATTTCTTGGAAGATATTTGTGTCTTTTGAGATCGCTAAATAATTTTTTTAAGAGTATTCACACAACTTTCTTTATTATTCTTTATTATTTTTTCAATTTGATTCTGCTAATGTCTAGAAAATGTCTTGTAGGACCATACATATATATTTTCTGGTTACAGATTAAGACCAGAGCTTAAGAGGGTAAAATTCTATGCATCATTGACACTACAAATAATGCCTTTATATATATATATATATATATATATATATATATATATATATATATATATATATATATATATATATATATATATATATATATATATATATATATATACATTCGCAGATTTATTAAGTAATATATTTTAATTCTATGGTCATAATCTTTTCCATTAAGTACCTTTAAGCCTACTTATTAAAGGTCTTAATCTCCGTCCGGTGACAAAACCAAAATTAAAGTAAAACTAAATAAAATTCAAAATTCATAATTGAAGTCATGTCTATATTTTCCAGTTGGCATTGAATTCAGGAGGAAGCCAGCTGGTCAGTAGGCTTTCATCCCTCAAAGATGGAGCGAGAACGTCCCTCAATAACTCCCTCACTGCCATTAAGAATCAGAGGTTCAATGAGGAGGTGGCTGACTGCATCCGGCGCTGGCTAACACAACTCAAGGAGGTGCTAAGTGCTGTCAAACCCTCCGAGATATACGACAGAGTATTCATATTTTTTGTCACTGAAGGTACGTTTAAGTATTATTGTATCTGTAAATGTAATGGAGATGACGTGTGTGTGTGTGTGTGTGTGTGTGTGTGGATGTCCCTCCTCTGTATAATTTTTTCCTACCTGAAACAAGACGTACAAGGGAAGGGGAGATAAAAATTCTTCCCAAACCCTAAAGATACCTTGTCTCGGCTACCTTTCTTTAATCAACTAAATATAAACCACTTAGATGTATATTATCATTATGTATGTGTTTTGTTTATGTATTTTAAGACATATTTAGTAATTTATAAAGGCAGGTTAGGTTTTAAGATAGTGGGTACTAAGAATACTAACTTTAACCAGTAAAATTGCCTGCAAAAAAAAATATGCATCATTTGTTACATTGATATAAGGTCTGTATCAATAAAAAGAAAGAAGATAGATAGATCGATAGAATAATTAACGTACATTATCTTTTTTCAGTAACGCGCACACACATGTACTTTGGAGGTGCCTGCTTCTTTTTCGGCAGTGTGTTTGGTGTGCTGGTCGGCATGAGACTCCGCAGCTGTCTGGTGGCACCCCAACGCATGAGAGCCGTCGTGATTAACTTTTACAGAGGAATTGAGGTAAAGTTATATATAATAATTGCTATTTTACCCATTATAAAACCTTACCTTTTGATGTTTATACGTGTTCCATCTTTGTCATTCCATATTAACTGGTCACTTCATGGGTGTGTTTTTCAGGTGGTCAGATGATTATTTTGTATGATAAGTAACCATTGAAGTTGATATTAGGTTCAACTTTATTGAAGGTTATTCAGATGCATCATTAGCTAGTTTGAATATTTCCTCCTTCATAAAATCTAATGAAGAGGAGATAATAAGATGTCTGTGAGGTGTGTATTATAGTGAAGTGTACCTTGATGTAATATATGGTAGCTGGGTTAGTAAACTCACTTTATTTCTGATGCTGGATTTCTTTTGAGCTCTGCATTATTCTATTTTTATATACTGTGAAGCTGAAAGTACATACATTTATATTATTGAATGTTTTCTTAAAGTATTTTTCTGGTTTGTAGCAAGTTTATTTATGAAAACTAACTCATATGTTCTGTACTTGATTTCAAAAGAGTTTTATGCATATACACAATGATTTATTTGCATATTATGTACAGATTCTCACTTGTTCCTTGTCTAGGTCTGTACACTAATCACATATTATGGAATCACTACATCCAAGTGCTGATAATGGCACCTTTATTTAGGTATGTTGCATTAACACAATACTATTTTGTATTATCTAATATTATACATCATGTCATAATAGATGGATTTCTATCCCAACACAGTTCTTAAATAACTTCTATAATTTTGAAAGGAAAGCTTCCACTGTTGATTACACGTGTTAGGTGTTACTAGCTATCAGATTTTAGATATTATATATATTTTCTAGAATATTTGGTTATGAATTCATAGAAAACTGTGCATCATAGTTTTAATGATTGAAATAACATTATAATTAAAATAACACTGTGTTCCAGGCCATAGGTGTGGTGGAGGATGTGTCTGCCCCTCGTATAGTAGAGTCTCACCAGGTGTTGGTGCAGGTGAAGGCCGCTGGGATTGACCACTTAGACATCAAAGTGGCTCAAGGCTATGGTAGAGTATTAAGACGACAGCTCAATAAGTATAACCCGGTACGTAAGGTTGAAATGTGCTATTTTTTCATCTCGTTTTACATTACCTGTTAAGTTATTGTGTGTATCTTTGTGCTTGTTAAATGTTGAATGTTATAATTGAAGAATTCTATGGTAATGGGAAGGATATAATCTACTGTTGGGTTAAAAGGTATTTGTCATTATTCTTCTGCATGGATCTGTCTCCTGTTTATCTGATCCAATTTCCTACATTCACCTATAGAGCTTGTGTTCAGACATGATCTCTCCTTTCACTGCAGTTACTCATAAATATGCAATTGATATTATAATATGTAATGTGAAAAAATGTATTAATATTGTTATAAAATGCTAATGTGGGTAATTTGTAATATTTTCAGAACACAGAAGGAGAGTTCCCCGTGGTGTTGGGGAGAGACTGTTCCGGTGTGGTGGTGGCGGTGGGAAGGGATGTCACCCGAGTGGAACAAGGAGAGGAGGTAACGGCTTATATCTATATTTTTCAACACATAAATTGAAATTCTCTTGAGGAGGCATCCTGGGTGTATTCACGTTCTCCTGTCTCTGTACTTCATTCACTAAGTCCAAGAGCTACAAATATTATGCTGTAATTCTATAAGCGAGGGAAGGTTTGAACTTACAAGGAGGGAGTGTGCAGATAGGGGTAGGTGGAGGCTATACCCAAGGCTAAATATCTATGATGGCATCAATTATCATGTTTGTACCAAGAATCAGATTACAATTGGTATAAGTAATCATGCATGTATGTCTTCAATAGAACACTACGTTGTTGTGGTAATGGGGTTTAATGTGTATCCTAGACAATGTGGGTTTTATCCTGCTCACAACACCACCTCTTGGGATACAATACCTTGGAGGGACAGATATATGAATTATATTATGTTAGACAGACAGACAGACAGGGCAGCTGAGTGTCCATGGTGTTAATGGTTGCCTCTTCATCCTTATAGGTGTGGCTTGCAGTACCATTCTACCACCCTGGCACCATAAGTGAGTATGTTGTAGTGTCGGAGGACCTTGTAGCCTCTAAGCCATCACAGCTGACCTACGAGGGAGCTGCTGCCCTTCCCTACAGCATCATGATTGCTTGGGACGCTTTGGTGGCACAAGCAGGACTTGGACCCGAGTCTACGGCGGGTAAAAGGTGAACTTAAAGTTGTATAAGTACATGGAAGTATCTTTTAAATATGATTATTCAGAGTCCTTTCATTAAATGTTGTAATCTAGAAGTCTAGCAATTTCTTTGCATTATAATTTGTAAGGTAAGGATGTTTTTTTGGCATTCATAGAATTAGAGAAAGTATATGATAGAATTGATAGGAAGAGATTGTAGACTGTTTTGAGGTTGTATGGAATAGATGTTAAATTGTTAAATAGAGTGAAGAGTTTTTATTTGAATAATGGAACATGTTGAGAGCGGGAAATATAGAAGTACTGGCTATGTTTCATACCTTTCAAGTCTGTACTCCATCCTGTCCACTGCAGGAAGAGGTTTAATATTACAGAAACTTTGCTGGCTACTAATGTTTATATATCGTGTATACATTGCATAGCATAGCATTCTACCCTGTGTATGACATGACTATGTACTTCATTACATTGAATTTTAACTATTGATGTACCCTGATGGACAATGAAGAGAGTGGTGCAGCCATGCAGCTTCATCACTTGTGTGCCAACATTGCAAATGGTACAATGTTGCAATGGTCCTGACGTGTAATTTGAACCATTTCTTTACTACAGAGTGTTGGTCCATGCTGGTGTGTCCGGGGTGGGTGTGGTGGCCTTGCAGCTGGTGCGGGCATGGGGAGGCAGTGTTACCACCACTGTGTCATCACGGGCGGCACCACTGGCACACATGCTTGGGGCTGAGGACGTCATCACCTATGACAGCTCCAACTTTGATAAGGAGCTGCTCATGAGAGAAAAGTTTGTACCTTTTTTTTGTTACATTTCAAAATTTCTTGAAGTAAACCTTCTAATAATTGATAGATATTATTGTCTACTAATTGTTGTGACATTTGTAATCTTTCATCCTTCTGAAGAGTTAAAGGAAATGTAATTTACTTAATGAAACATAGTACATTTTCATTTACTTAAGTAAATTTGATAACTATTAATGTGATACATTGTACACATTGGCCTTACCATTTTCAGGTATGATGTGATTCTGAACACAGTGGGACAAGTGCTGCATGAATCCTGCCTTAGGTATTGTCTTCCTGGTGGTATTGTTGTTACAACAACCTCATCTCAGTTGGCCTCAGACTCCTATGGCTACATAACGGGAGGACTGTATTCCCTCTACATGAGAGCAAGATACTGGTTTATAAAGGTAGTCATTGTTGTATTTTATGTTAATTGTATTTTAATTACTGTTTCTGTGGTGCCTCAGTGGTGCAGTGGTTACCATGTCTGACTATGAATCCGCTGGCCCGAGTTCGATACTGTACGAAGGCAGGCGGCACACAGCTCACCCAGCTGTTCATCCTCCCAAACGGGTTGGTTGATAAATGGGTACCTAGGGAAACCTGGGGAAGGTAAACTGTGGAAAGTTGGATGTCACTGTGGCCCTGTGTCCCGGGATAACGGATTAATTTCCACCACAGGCTCAAAGGCCAATGTGACGGGAGATAAACACCCGCACCTACGCACAGCTGTAGCGTGTGCCAACACTTACCTTTCTGTGGCAAAAATATGTTTTATCATGAATAATTGCCTCCATTATGCATCTCATTTGCTAGTAATATCCAGAATGCTACTCAAGAAAAAGAAATGCTATGCAGATTATACATTGCTGTCCTTGATTGTGAATTATACACATTGAATACTACAAGGTAATAATTCTTACTAGAGGTGTAATTGAATTCTGTTTTAGACGCCGTGGCTGACAGGTGGACGGCTCGGTACTCTTGAAGTGAAGGGAAAAGTTCTTGAAAAAGTAGTGCCCCTTATAATCTCTGGACAGCTGCAGGCAGTGGTGGACAAAGTTTACTCTGCCCAGGACGCTGAAGTGGCCTTTGCTCATGTTGCCAAGGGCGAACAAGTTGGTAGAACAGTAGTCAGATTCAGGTAAGTGTTTACAGGGTCTGGTGACAAGCGGGATTTTTTCCCACGTATTTTTGTTTTCCCTTAGCCAGTAGTACCCTTTTGATGTTTAAAATATATATATATATATATATATATATATATATATATATATATATATATATATATATATATATATATATATATATATATATATATATATATATATATATATATATATATATATATATATATATATATATATATATATATATATATATATATAAGCTTATGTTAAAGATGAATTATTATCTGCTTGCTAAACCCTTTTTACTTTAGTTGAAGGCGCTCTGCTTTTTACATAGGGTTGCAGTTAACATTGATCCTTAACAACAGTTAACAGCAACGCTGTTAATGCTGGCAGCACGAGCCTCTCAATAAGAAACGAGGCGTCACTTAAAAAATCTAACCTGTGCTACTAACGAGCGGAGGCTGACTATCTAAGGCCTTCATTAAACCTACTGGTGCCACAGGTTAAGGACATAAAAACAAATATATAATAAAAATTAATAAACTGACAATGTTGTAGTGTACTAACAGTCTTGTGTTTTCATTGCAGTATTAACACTCCTGTTAGGAATCTTGGAATGGCATTTTGTAAGTATGATGTAAATGATATTGACAATTTAGTATCTAGAATTTTTAGTATATAATTTATATTGAATGAAAATTTTGCATTTGGAAATTATTTTAACCTATAAATATCATCTCATTAATTTTGATGTGATATAAGTGAGTTTTTCAGAATTCTTTGTGTATTCTGTTAAAATTCTAATATTTATGGAAAAGTGACATATATTTTATAAAAGTTATTATTACTACTAATCTTTTTCTCAATAATAGCTGATCTAAGTCTTCTAAAGTTTAAGTCACTCCAAACTGATGAGTGTTAAAAGCTTCTGAAACAAATGCATGTACTGACTATCTGCTTATTATCTGAAATTTCTAAAAATAATGATGAATTCCAAAATATAAATTAATTGAAGGTATTGTTCCATGACTGGATATTGCTGAACCCTGAATGCCTTGTCTTGCCTTGGGATATTAATTGTGTACATTGATAGATTCTTTCTGGTGTCATTTTGTTGCTTGAACATACACTCATACCTCGGTTTTATGGACCTTCCTTTAACAGATATCGGAAGCAACGGACAAAATCTGCAGCAGCCAACTCACTTTGTTTACATGAATATAGTCACACGTGTACCTTATTACTGCATGGAATTACTGTATTATAATGTATATTTACAGTGTACGGGTATATTATAGTGTATATTTACAGTGTACGGGTATATTATAGTGTATATTTACAGTGTACAGGTATATTATAGCGTATATATACTGTGTACGGGTATTTTACACTGTCAGATTGGATAGTGTGCTTCATTAAATGTACACTACTATATTATTCCTCTTTCTTTGGTAATGTAATTGTTGATATTAGCCAATACAGACTTTGTGTCGGTAACTACGGACAATCAGCATTATCAGACCAATGTTCTCCCCTTTTGTCCATTAAAATGAGGTATGAGTGTACTTGCATATAAATCATAATTCACTAAAAGGAATATTAATGCAGCTATATACTAATATTCACCTTTGATTGTATTAGTATGTATTGAGAAGCTAACACTACTAAATGTTGATATTTTTTCTTCTTCTGCAGGGCAAGACCACTAGCCTCTCGCATGGAAGGATCTATGTAGACCCTTCTAACCTCGACAATAATGTGTGGCTGTGGATTCTTGGTCTGCAACTGAGATATTCTGTTTAGTTGTACAGAGGTGCAATACACTTAGCAACCATTCAGGTTTGACCATTCAAAAATATGTTTCTGTAGATAAGTTTAGAGATTTTAGAATGAATTGCCGATGAATTGAATTGTGTTGAGAGTTTAAAAAAAAAAGTAGATGATCTAATATATTTTCCTATAGAACTGACATCATTGCTGTTTCTTTTAGATTTGACAGTAACTTGAAATTTTTATGAAAGGTGCTCAAGTTATGTTTGCCTCTTATATTATATTATGTTAGTCTTTTCCAGTGGTTCTCAGGGGTGAAAAGATTAATTTAAATACTGTAAACTATTTTTTTAACATTGAGTTTCATGAGAACATTTACCATTTACATGTCAGTGTGTTTGGAATCCAAGAAAATTCTGTATATACAACTGTTTGACTTGATAATATATGTGCTTTTTGATAACTCATATCGGTGCACTTCCTTTTGAAATTGAGCTGCTGTCCGTACCAGATTATTTAATATTGATGTGATGACAATTTTTTTACAATCATCCTCATCATTATTGTCATCATTATCATCATCATCACCATCATCATCATCATCATTATCATTATCATCATTATCATTATCAGAGGAGAGAGATATCATCATTGGTATGGTCATGTATTTCCCACATTGAACAAGGAAGCTCCACTCTCTTATGTGCCATTCAAGCCCTGGAATACTACTAACTTTGTACTCGGAGGAGAAAAAATTCACAGCACGTGTCATTTCTATTATTTTAGATTGAAAAAATAAATACAAAGCCAAAAAAATGAGTCCGTTATTCTATCTTTCTGATGTTCCTTTGCACTTGTATGTTACAGTACAGTAAGGAAATATCAGTGTTTTTCATCTGGTCTGATGGACATTGAAACAGAAAAGATAGAAGTGAAAGCAAGAGGTACATTGAGGATTTTGATAATTCCGTGATAGGTTAGTCAAAAGAGGCGAACATACTTAATTCGTGATCTTTTTCTGATTCTGATTAATAATACGTAGAGTGCATATCACGCATATATATGGAGTTGTCTGTTGGGGGGAGGGGAGCACCGAGTGTGTAGGGAGGGGAGTGAATCAATTCTAATTGTTAGTGTAAGGGTGTGAGTGTGTGTGAATTTGTTTTGTGAATGAGTATTATTTTGGAGTTTAAAATGCGTTAAGGGAGCCTATTCCAGTCGCGTATGGTGCATGGGAAGTATGAGTGTGTGTATGCGTGTCTGTTAGTGTGATATGTTTGGTATGTTTGTGTGTTACGAGTACGTTGATTGTATGTGTTGTATAGATATGTATGTGGGTCAATGTCACTGTGATTGTTTGGGATTTTGTACATAAGTGTAAGTCTTGTGTGCTTGTGTGTGGATGTGAATGGGGTCCATGTGTATTTGTTGTTTTAAGAGTGTTGTGATGCCAGGCGTTTGGGTGTAATTGTTTGTTATATACCTAGCTGCCATATATTCCTTTTATTCCCTTATATTAGTACTGATAGAGCAGACAGGCTTGTGGGGAAAAGTTAAAGAGAGGGAAGGTAGGACACAGGTGTAAAATAGTGGAGCGGATAAATACCACAAAAGCACAGAGGTTGGGGTCATGTGTGTGTGTGTGTGTGTGTGTGTCTGTGTGTGTAATATGCCAACCTAACAGATTAGAGCAAAATATTGAAACCAGTCAAAATTGGAAGATTTTTTATTAACTCGTATCAGATTCAACAACGGCAGAAATACATACTAGATAAAATGACTTACCGAATGGATAGCATAATATATTACATATGTGTGTGTGTGGTGTGTGTGGCTGTTTTAAATCCTTACCTTCAATAAGACCTTAAGAAATGCTATAGTTAGAATATATGGTCCCAAGCCTTATAGCATCAGCATGAGATATAAAACGACTCAACGGCCCAATTCTGTATCTATGAAATGTGCAAACTCGTGTTATATATTTCTTGGTTTACTGTAATGACATATGTGGTGAGTAAAGTTGGTGATCTCTGTCTTACTGTATGGCTGTGAGACATGGACACTGAACACCGATCTGAAGAAGGAAATTGATGTCTTTGGTAATAAATGCCTTCGCAGTATCATGGGGTATCGTTGGAATGACTTCGTGTCAAATCAGCGACTGTTCCGTGAGACTGAATCAAGGCCTATTACCACCATAGTCACCAACATCAACTCCGGCTATATGGACATGTGACACTGTGGCACTGTGGCACGTTACCTAGAAGCTGATCCTGCTTCTCGGGTTGTTTCTGAAAGTGATAACCCAGAGTGGAGGAGGCCAAGGGGGCGGACACAAAGTTCTAGGTTGGGGCAAGTCGATGCTTCCTGTTGGGAGTTACTTGGTATGGGAAGGAGGCTTGCACAGGGTGATTGCCAGAGCTGCCGTCGGAGGGTTGGCAAGGCGACGCACCCCTTGGCGTACGTCCCTAATAATTGATTGATTGATTGGAGTCGGGTTTTTTCAGTTACTTTTGCTTGGGTGTTTGCGAGAGGAAGCGAACAGAACCCATGAGGTCAAAGCATGCCATAAGGACTTCCTGAGTGTTGATACAAGCCTGGTTAGGGTACACTGTGTATCTGTCTAAGATCTCTAGCAGCTCCACTACCATTTCTACCAATTGTGTACAAAGATTACCCTTTTCAATCTGAATTGCTGCTTTAAGAAAATTATGCCATGCCTTATTTAGTTTAGACTGAATGTACGGAGCATTGTAGAGGCGGATCCCTGTCTGTGTTGTGGCTTGAGAATTACATTTCAATTCACAAAGTATACATGCGAATCCTGTTAGTGCCTGAAAGCAAGAAGGACATCTTAGACTTGGTTTTTCAGGAATGTCTTTAAATAATGGCCAATCAGCCTGACATGCCGCACAACCACAACAGAAATAATAAGTCTGTTGAAGGGCTGTGCGGCGTTCTGTCCGTGTATGACTGACATAACGTTCACCATAACTGTCTGTAATTTCCGCCCCTTTTGGGATGATATTAATGCTATACAGGAACTTTACTTTGCCATGAGAAGAGGAGAGAGAATTAGGTACACAAGAGTGATTCACAAAGCTGAGAGCAGAGTACACAGACCAACCTACCTCCTGCCCTCTACCTTTATTCATACCGTTAGTCCCAACCTGAGCCTCTTTAGTAAGATGGATATTACACTCCAACCCGAGAAGAAGACGCATTAACTGACCACCTACTAGCATGATATCATCTTCAGTTATTGCATTGCAGTGTCCAGTTCCATCCATTAAGAAAGATGGACAGTTTTCAAACAGTATTTGTGTCAAAACGCAAGCCATGGCTGCTGTTTCCTGGAGTTGAATTTCAGTTCGTGCCGTAGCGTGACCCTCGAGGTGATACAGCGCTCGGTAATCTCCCTCCACATTTAGAACAGGCCTAGAGCCACCCCCCTCATCTAGCAAGGCAGACACTCGGGTACGCAGGGCAGGTAGTGTGGTGGATGATAGGACTCGGAAAGCGACTGCAGCTGCGGGGTCCAGCTGTAGTGACACCAGGGAAGGCAGCACACCACACTCTGCTCTGTGGTAGCCTGTCACACCACTTCTTTGGCATTTCTCACTGCAGAACACAACCTGAAATAACAGTACTTTAATGACATGGAAATTGCTATGCCGCTAAGGGTAGTAAATTATTTCCTTGCCACAAAGATTAGTAAAATAAAAATCACAAATTTTTCCTACTGTCCTCTATACAGGGTCTGGCGACAAGCTGGAGTTTTTTTTAACGTATTTTTGTTTGCAGTGACATGAAAACTACTATGCCACTAAGAGTAGTAAATTATTTCCTTACCACAAAGATTAGTAAGATAAAAATCATAAATTTCTCCTACTGTCTGGGTCTGGCGACAAGCGGGATTTAAAAAATTTTTTTTAACGTATATTTATTTGCCCTTGGCCAGTACCTTTTTAATGTAGGTAAGTAAAACACTGACCAGGGAGCAGGTGGGACAAGGGAGTGGAATAGGAGAGCGGCGGAGGCAGGTGGAGCAGTGGGAGCGGAGTGTTGCGTCCAGTTTGGTTGTGGCAGTAATGGCATCCTCTTGCACCAACACCTCTCCTGTAATGCACATGTTAACCTCAGATATATATATTTTCAACATCAAAAGAGTTATTTTAATGATTAAAAGTAAATAAAAACTGTATTCTTGTTTGATAAAATGTATTGTTATTACATGTATACTGATCAGTCTTGTAGTGAATCTTAGTGTCAAATATCTTTTTAGGTGAACAAAGCAATCATCCAGTTAGTCTTATATGAATAAATTGTCTTATGGAAGTTAATCAATTATAAGGCAAACAATGATTGACAAAATGGAATTGAATTAATTAGAAGGCAAACAATGATTAATATAATGGAATTGAATGAATTATACGGCAAACGATAATTGACATAAAAATAGGGATGCAAAAACACCTTTATTTTACCTGGCTGTATATCCCTTGTGGCCACCAAGTGTCTCCCTCGGATGGGTGTGTACTGTATACTAATTCCATCACTTAAGCAAGGCAAGGTTGGGCTTGGGCGCGACACTGCTGGAGGACACTTGGATCCCGTATAAAACACATGCTGGTACCGCAAAGATGGAGGTGTCACATTCTCTTTATTATCACACATAGATTTTAATTTACTAATACTATTCTTGATGGCTGTAACTTCCTTCTCATCTAAGGACATGGTAGTAAGAGCAGTAAGAGTTTCTTCTAGGACTGCATTAGCTTCTTCCATCCTCCCCATTGCTTGGAGACACTTAGCCCTTCGCTCATGTAAACGATGCCTCTTTAAGGGAGGGTAACCACAGTCCAGGGCTCTCTCTGCATCAGCGAGAGCTGCCTTATATTGACTCATTTCATATAACACAGCTGACCGGTTGGCAAAAGCTAGCGATAGTCCCTCATGTTCTGACCCTAGAGCTTCTCCATCAAGGCCTGGATGAGGGGCTGCTAGTATACTATAATTATATGCTAGTAGCGCTTGCTCTAATTTCTTTTCTTTATAAAGGCGATTTCCCTCGTTTCGGAACTTTTCGGCCTCTGATGCTCCCTTCCGGCTGATGCGATGATTGCCGGGGGGAGGGACCAGCTCTTGCTTTGCCTCTTGCTGTGACCATAAGTACTTAAACATGCTGTCCAGTGTAGCTGTAGGACCAAAATGTGCTGCTACGTCGTTGGTTAGCCATGACTGCTGCAACAGTCCTCGGAATTTTGCGTAAAGTTCCTTAAAAGTTGCCATTGTCACTCACTGGTATTGTTGGTGTGGTAGTATTGGTATTGGTATTACCTTGAAATATATAGAAGGGATGAATGTTTTTTAGTGGTTGTTTTCTGCATAATAATAATAGTAATAATATCATAATTTTCGTTCTATAAGCGGCTGATCTAACGTTGATCTCACCATCCACACCTGCACTCAGTGGCGTAGTAAGGGGTGGGGGGGGCGATCCGCCCCGGGTGACAGCTTGAGGGGGGTGCCATGATACAGGCTCAAGTCTAATGGCTAAATTCAGTGACGTAGCTAAGGGAAGGGTGTGGGGTCACTACAAGTACATGAAAATTTGTACTTAAGTCCAAGTACATGTACTTGGACCCAACCAAACAGAGAAGGTCAAGAGACATCCTTCCTTACCGCCGTGACAGTCACTCGTATTTAACACCGTACTAATAATGGTGTTTAAAATGTTACTTGTATGCAAACAGGAGCTTTATTACCAGTATTCACCTTCCTCTCCGTGTTTGTTTGGAGACCATTACACCTCAATGTAGTGATGATGTGCTTGCAATTGCTTACTGCTTTAATACTGCCCTCAATCACATCAACCAAACCGCTACATAAACCAAAAAAAAAAAAAAAAAAGATAAATGGAAAAAAAAGAAAGGTATATACATGTACATCAATGGCATGTATTTGCTATATCTATTGTCTATCTCTATATATGATTAAATAAACACGCACGCACCCGCACGCACACACACCCTGTAACTGTGACCCTGTGACCCTGTAGTACCTGTAGGGAAGGGCGGCAGGGGTTAGCAGGGCCCAGGGAAGGTGTAATAAGGTAGTAACTAACTTCTTGGTGATAATATTTCTTGGTTTTAAACCTTCCCTGTTCCTCTACATGGCATTTTGAGGGATGGAGGAGCAGTAACGCATCATTCTTCACCATTAATAGTGGAGGGATATAAAGAAAACATTACCTATTAAGCGTAAGTAACCTAATATAAGAACATCAACAAGGCGGCCGTGCGTTGACTACTGGATCACGTATATATTAAACCAAAATTGAGATTATTATTATACACAGGAAAGCAATTATATATACTTTAAAAAATTGTCTGAAATGCCTAACTACTCCCTACATAAACATTTGTTATATTTGATTCGTATTTATTTCATGAAAAATGTTTATTTCTAATGTCAATCATGAAATCGAATAATAGAATAAAACAATAATAATGAAATTAAACCAATATAAACCATAGAATAGAATATATAAAAATTATTCAAACCGAAAGTAAACCCTAAATAAGCCATATAAAAAAGAAAAACGGAAAAATCAATGACAAAATGAGAAAAAAACACCGTAATTATTTGTTTACATCCAAGAGTGTTAATTATAGTGTATTAAGTACAGTAAAATAAGTGTTAGGACATGACGACCTACAAGGATAGAAATGAAGGCGAGTGTGTTGTGCTGTAAGTGTGTGGGCTGAAGGGCTGACAGGCTGGCGAATCGACAAAAATCGATAAAAATACCGGTATACCGAAGGGCTTCTAATGCCTGTAATATCGGTATACCGGATAGGTGCATATCCCTAGGCACACACCCACACACACTCAGCTGACGCCAGGTAATGTAATCTGATTGTGTTTCCGATTAATAATTATAATACTTAGGGCACCAGTTGTGTTGTATATCACGTATATATATGGAGTTTGGTGTTGTGTGTGTTGGGGTTTGTGTGTGTGTGTGTGTGTGTGTGTGTTAACAAGTGTAGCATTATGAGCGTAGGTAAAGGTAATAGGCCCGTAGACTACACATTAAATGACACTACCTTAGGAAGGTCATATAGTGTGAGGGACTTGGGAGTTCAAATAAGCAGTGACTTGCGCCCCAGGGAACAGTGTATTATAGCTAGAAATAGGGCTAACAAGATACTGGGATTTATTAGTGGGTGTGTGACAAATAGGAGTTCTGAGGTCATTCTGAGGTTGTATTTAGCGTTAGTTAGACCCCTACCTAGATTATGCAGCTCAATTTTGGTCCCCTTATTATAGGAAGGATATAGGCTTTAAAATTTTTTTTTTTCTAACATTAACCTGGTATGACTTTTAAGAAACACCTGCCGTCGCCGTGCCCATAAATGAATGTTTATTTTTGTTATATACACTCGTATATAACTGTCACAACCTATTAGTAATAGTGGCGGAAAAAAAAAAACGAGAAAAGTTAACTCATTCTATCAAAGTAATTTAGTGATAAACTGTCATGTCACTAATTTCCAGTTTTACCTAATTTCAAATACGATACCAGCAATATTTCCTCGTATCTCTTCTGCTTGGATCCTCTTAATAGGTACACATTTTAGCTGCAATTTAGTGCACATCAAAGTCATCTAACTAACTCAACTTCTCACCACGGCTGGCGGACACGGGAGAGTTATGGGGTGAAGGCTCAAGCTTATTGATGCTAGGTGACGGGAAGGGAAAGAGGGATTGGGATGTAGGAGAGAACAGGTGTAGATTGAGACTTTGAATGGAGGGAAACACAGGGGCAGGGGCGTTGATACAATTTATTAGTATACAAACAATAACTCCCATAGATGTGAAGGTTAATTAATAGTCAAGTGTGGTAGGTTTTTATAGACCAAATATAGATTTATGTTTGTTTTGTGAGACGCGACTGTGATATTTTGGCAAGACCACGTGTGTCGCCCTTAGCTGGGACTGGGAGGAACACTATTTATAAAGACTTGATGATTAACATGCACGTGGATAGCACCAAACACCACTTTAAGACTGGTGCTCAAAACTAATTGTATGAAACCTTGAGACGTAACCAATGAATTTATACACGCTCACAGACATAGGAGTCATCCTTTACAGGTAAGACGCTCATTTGTTTCTGGCAGTAGTTTATAATTATTGGCATTAATTCATTAAAACCATAAGGAAAGTTTAGAAATAATATGGTTGATAAGTCTTGGCATTCCTTTAAGCCAACACAGATCAAGGGAATTTGTTTTCAAGAAGATCTGGTTATCCAAGAGTGCAATATATTGTAATGCATTATTACGTTTTAAGCTCAGAAGTATTATATAGTCGACATTTTCCTCTACGTCAGTATACTATATGAAGATCAGGAACTATAGTATATCATGTATATGGTGCGTATTTATATATTTCAGCGTGATTGACTATAACAAAACTATAACCACTAGTTTCCTGCTTCGGAAAAAAAAAATCACCGGAGTGTCTTGCTAATCACTGGTAATGTTCAGTGTTACAATCCGAACACTTATCCATGTAATAATAACCACAGTCACACATAACTAATTTAATTTATAATTTTTCTACTATAAAAACAAATTTCCGTAATCGTCCCTTGAGTTATGTTTCTGCTTTCAGTCATGTCTACAACGTAAACATTCTACAAGAGTTGCCTTTAATATATTCCTCGCACACGCTCAAATATTTTCCACAGCTAGTAATTTTCAACACAATCTAATTTTCTTCTATTGTATAACGTTCATAATAACATTATATAAGAACCATTTGTGTAAGATATGTAATTAACACAAGCGTTGTCGTTAAGCTTAGCCAGCGCGGCGCGAGTACCACCCAACACTACACTACTACACTCAGCAGTCCCACAGTGGCACGAGGCAAGGCGAGGACTGGTAGGGGCCGCCTGCCGCCTGCTCTCACTCTCTCACTACTAACAATGTTGGATTTTACAAGCCCCAATCACACACACACACACACACACACACACACACACACACAGAGGGGTGTGTGTTTTTAACTTGTACCGACCCAGTGCTGGCTGCCACCGTCTCCCCCTCCTCCCACCCTCCACTTCTTTACACCCTCCTTGTCTCATCTTCCCCTCCTCATTCTTTCTCCCGCGTTCCTCCTGCCCTCCCTTCCTTATACTCTCTCTCTCTCTCTCTCTCTCTCTCTCTCTCTCTCTCTCTCTCTCTCTCTCTCTCTCTCTCTCTCTCTCTCTCTCTCTCTCTCTCTCTCTCTCTCTCTCTCTCTCTCTCTCTCCAACATTGCTTCCTTACCAACAGTCATTAGAAAGTGTTGAATCCGTTACACAGTCATATTAATTAACAAAACATCATACGTAGTCTTATAGAATTAATCTTCTTCCTCACGACCCTGAAACAGGTGAACATCAAGTCATTTCTAAGCGTCACATTTTTAGTTTATATATTAAAACATTGAGTATTTAAGCTGTTTGGTTTCGTTTGCTGCTCGGCTTATGCAGAGAACGACAGGGCATGTGTTAGATGTTAATCCTGTAGTAGTACTCTCTCTCTCTCTCTCTCTCTCTCTCTCTCTCTCTCTCTCTCTCTCTCTCTCTCTCTCTCTCTCTCTCTCTCTCTCTCTCTCTCTCTCTCTCTCTCTCTCTCTCTCCTGCCAATAGTTCAGTAGTGGTGTTGCTGTGGTGCCAATGATGGTGTGACTGTGTAGTGGTGTGAATGTATATATGTGTGTGTGTGTATATGTATGTGTGTGTATGTGGTGTGTGTGTGTGTGTGTGTGTGTGTGTGTGTGTGTGTGTGTGTGTGTGTGTGTGTGTGTGTGTGTGTGTGTGTGTGTGTGTGTAGGTAATATGGCACGTCAGGTATGGTATGTGATGTGTGTGGTATGGGAGTGGTGTTGGTGCGTTTGAGGGTGACGTAAGGATGTCATTCGTCTTAGTGGGTGTAGTGAGCGAGGCGAGCGAGCCAACCACGGCCAGCCAGCCTCGATACCATTACTTAACCTTCGCGGATCAAATCACTTAATTACAGATGCCATTAGCTACGTCAGTTCTTACGTATGATTCTCCTCCTCCTCCTCTTCTTCCTTCTTTCTTCTTCCTTCTTCTTTCTTTCCTCTCCCTTTTCTCCTCCGCTGATCAAATCACTTAATTACAGATGCCATTAGCTACGTCAGTTCTTACGCATGATGCTCCTCCTTCTCCTCTTCTTCCTCCTCCTCCTCCTCTTCCTTCTTCCTTCTTCCTCCTCCTCCTTCTTCCTTCTTCCTCTTCCTCCTCTCTTCCCTTTACTTTCTCTCCTTCCATTACCTGTACGCCTTAAAACCCACTTAGACTGTCATCTCTCAGACCATTGACAGTACTTACAGCACATTTTGGCACACCTCCCTATCGTAGCTCCTAGTCAAGTCACCACCACCACCATCATCATCACCACCATTACACTATCACTAACCATCATTATAATCGTACCTTGTCATCACCCTCAATAATTAACAATATTTAATTTACTTCCGCCTCACCATTATAAGTAGTTACCATGTCGCTTGTTATTACTGTAGCTAGGAGTCACCCCTTTCTCTTACCTACCTGTTACTACTACTACTACTACTACTACTACTACTACTACTACTACTACTACTACTACTACTACTACTACTACTACTACTACTACTACTACTCCTACTACTACTACTACTACTACTACTACTACTGTATGTGTATGTATTATATGTACAATAATATAGTTATGTATGTGGGGTGTAGGTGCAGGTGTAGTAGAGTAGCTAACCTAACACACACACTTGGCTTGTTAGGTTGTTGAACACTTCCAACACTAGTTCGTGCCTGGTCACACGGCTGCAAGTGGGACGCTGTACTACGCTACACTACTCCTGGGTCGGCTATTCTAGGGGAAGACACAGATGTAACACACGCGGCCATCAAACACACTCACTCGCCTCACCCATCCACACACACACACACACACACACACACACACACACACACACACTTTCCAATCTGTTCTCAGGAAGTGTTTTATATTCACTGTAAAGGTCGCATACAGTCTGTCTATACATATATGCGTGTATGTATGTATATATGTATTTATGTATACGTATCTCTCTTGTTTTACTCTTATTATACATATGTAGATGTCTTTGGCAGCTACGAATATGTATAAGTTTGTGTGTGTGTGTGTGTGTGTGTGTGTGTGTGTGTGTGAGAGAGAGAGAGAGAGATAACTGTAATGAAAAAAAAAGGAATTGAGGTGAAATATCATAGGCGCCATAATATATATAGAAAACAAAACACGATCAAGAAAACTTATATACGAAAAGCTTAATTATGCTCTTAATAATAATAAAAAAAACAATCATTCGCTCATACCCACATCCTCTGTTTCAATACACAAAAAAGAAGAAGAGTATTTTGCTCTTATAAAACAGCCAGCCAGTCAGTCCTTCACCTTATGTTACTATATATATATA
>JAPQNM010000002.1:342512-365012 GCA_029783475.1 Metacarcinus magister
AGTTATGAATGGAATGGTTATTGTTTATGCTCGCACCACAGTTATGTTATGTGTTAATACTCTCTCCTCCTCATTGCAATCACTCAATATACCTTTAGTCTACGCTGCAATGTCCTCCGGTGACAATCCACTGACAGACTGAGAGCGAAGCAACACTCGTTTTCTCTCGTCGCCGCAGCCAAGACAATAAATGTAATATGTTTAACCAATATCATAACCTAAGTAAGAATCCTCATATATTATCCACCGTAGATTAACAGTGTTGTAGGCATTCTCTAAGCTGTCTCAATGATACAGTTTACGAGCAAAACCACGGTAGCCTAGAATGACCGGGAGAGAACAAGGCGGAGTTTCACCTGGAAGGAACCGGACTGGGAGTAGGGAGAGTGCGGAATGAGGTGACCATAGAACCTTTATATATAGAGGGTGTTGAATGCCATCGTTGTGTTGCTGTCACACTTGACTGATGGACGGAATAGTGTGATAAGCTGATATGAAATCCAGACGCATGTTTGTGGCTACCTCTCTTGGCGTCAAGCTTACAGATCAGGCTAAACCAAAGGAGGAGTTTAGTGTTAATACAATTACTTATGATTATACAGAGTTACAGATACATCTCTCTGTCTCTCTCTTTCTCTTTTCTCTCTCTCTCTCTCTCTCTCTCTCTCTCTCTCTCTCTCTCTCTCTCTCTCTCTCTCTCTCTCTCTCTCTCTCTCTCTCTCTTCGTCCCAATTAAAGTCTGCTGTCAGATGGAAACCTACTTCTAACAATTATACAATGAACATTCACCAATTCGTATACTTAACTCCAAGTATTCGGAATAGAAGTGCGGATGTTTGCCTCACACTGTGGTCGCGTACACTGGAATGCAAATATCAAAATATAAGTCCTTCACTAACGCTGGAGGCATTAACAGTTTTAAAAGTACATGGGTAGGAGTACACACTTGTGACTCGCTATGATCAGTTTGCTTGTGTAACGTAAGGAAGAAGGTATATAGTCCCAGTGGCCCAGCCCGGCACGGAACTCTTACCAAACAATGGGACAACTTGAGTGAAAACGTATGTGCTTTGGAGATATCATTGTTTCAAGGTTGCATTTATTTAACTCTTTGCTATACACAATGAAAAACATATAAATCACTCACCACCACCACCACCACCACCACCACCACCACCACCACCACCACCACCACCACCACCACCACCACCACCACCACCACCACCACCACCATCACCACCACCACCACCACCACCATGAAACTTTCGTTTTGTACATCCTACTCGCTTCTCCTCCTCTCCATCCTACCTCCCCCTTTCTCTACTTCCGTCTAGACACAACACCAACTCAACTCCTTAATAGCTGGTGATAAATTTGCACTTTATATCCATTAGTATTACTTTACCACTGCAACTACCACCACCACCACCACCACTACCACCACCACCACCACCGCCACCACCACCACCGCCACCACCACCACCTGCAGGGGAAGACAGTACTCAGGAAGCTCCGTCACTTAGATAATAATAATAATAATAATAATGACGTGTTTCACAGCACAATTTTTGAAGTTAAAGCTATTAATTGGACCATGAAAAATTAATCGACGTGTTATAGTATTTCGTTACACGCATTTGAATAATTCTTAATGGTCCAATAACCATGTATTACGTATATGAACTTGTGGTCAATAAAACTAACTACTACTACTACTATGATGCATGACGTGGAAACTAAAGGCTTTGTATGGTTGTATGATGCACCATATCCACGAAAGTACAAACACACACTCTGGTGCAGCCTTCTGAATGCACTACAGACAGACGAGGGAGTATTCGAGTGTGTGAAAGTGTAGGCAATGATGATGCACAACACTATTCAATACGAAGAGATGACACCATTCCTAGCGAAGGTTACACAAAGATAATCGCTATAATAAACTTCAATATGGGAAAACACGCCCTGAGGCGGGTTACATCTGGGAAAACTTAGGATAATGACGCCGGCGGTGAGACTACAGCGAAAGTGTGTGGGCGGGCGAGAACAATGGGTGGATGACACTCCTCTTGGGGTTTTGATGCCTCGTTGTTGTTGTTGTTGTTGTTGTTGTTGTTGTAGCAGCTTATTGTTTGTGGTCTGTTATTCATAAAGCTAAAACATTACCTCAGATGCAAGGATGAAACTCATAATATATTTACAACTGCGTAAATTGTCCGATAATGATGACAATGTTTTCGTTGACTCTCTGCGAGAAAAAAAAACCTTACGGCCTTAAGAAGCAATCATAGAAATATTATTCAATCTCACAGAAAGGAAGAGGATGAGCACTGCTTCTACTGATAGCAAGACCGTCTTTTGAGAGTCAATTTTTTTTCTAACATTAAAAGGGTACTAGCTGAGGAACAATAAAAAAAAATATATGAAAAAAAATCCCGCTTGTATCAGTATTGTACTATGATTAGTTTGTTTACTGAAATATCATGATTAATTAATTTGACTCTACTTTTGTTTCTACTTATACTGTGAATGAGTGGTGTAGTGCATTATTTGTGTGTGGTGAAAGTCTGGTGATGTGCAGTGTTTGTTTGTGTGGTGAAAGGGTGATGAAGTACAGTGTTTGTTTGTGTGGGGAAAGGGTGGTGAAGTACAGTGTTTGTTTGTGTGGTGAAAGGGTGGTGAAGTACAGTGTTTGTTTGTGTGGTGAAAGGGTGGTGAAGTACAGTGTTTGTTTGTGTGGTGAAAGGGTGGTGAACTTGGAATAATATCTTCTACCTTGAATGAAACGCGTCGAAGGATTTCAGACATGGTGGTGGGAGCGGGTGGTGACTGTTGGTTTTGATAATGATTGTGTGTGTGTGTGTGTGTGTGTGTGTGTGTGTGTGTGTGTGTGTGTGTGTGTGTGTGTGTGTGTGTGTGTGTGTGTGTGTGTGTGTGTGTGTGTGTGTGTGTTTTGTGTGTGTGATATATATATATAGATAGATAGATAGATAGATATATAGAGATAGAGATATATATAGATAGAAAGATAGATATAGCGAGAGAGCTTAAGGCAATAATTTTTTCTCATTTTAATCTGTGATGCAGAGGAATATTTTTTTAAAGCCTTGTTACCTCAATCATGCACATCTAACCTCAACAGGGAAGAACATCGCCATGCATAACCACCACCTATAATCATATATAGAAACAGAAATCCTTAGAAAAAAAAGTAGAAATTACAAAAGAGGATTTACAGAACATTTTAGGTTTTAAATTCTTTTAAGTATGTATCCAAAGGGAAATTGCCCTAAAAAGACATTGAAAAACCTAAAATAAAGTGTTCTTGAAGGGATAAACGAAGAATTTAAAACAAAAACACAACAGATGGCAGGAGGCTAAGAGGAAAAACCAAACATGCTCCTCTCGGCATAAAATCGTTGTACTGGCGTATAGACAACTTATATTCTTAGTTAGAAATCCACTCACTCTCGCCTTTCATGGGTGACGCAACTCATCGCCTTGAATAACGACGTACTAAGACAATGAATAACGCTGCTACAGTATATTGTAAGTGTGTCGAGTCATTACGAAGTGGTCAGGGACAAGAGAACATTGTGGTTGTATTTTACGCTTTCATATAGGTGTGAAAATTGTCTGCCGGGAGGGTGGCAAGATGGCAGTGGAAATAAAAAATAAGAAATCACGTACTGTACTCATATATATAGTTCAGTCAACCTTGTGTCACTACATTTTTATTATTTTTTATTTATTTTTTGAATATCCTTAACCCGTGGCGCCGGTAAGCTTAATGAAGGCCTTAGATGGTTGGCCTCCCCCCGTTAATAGCGCGGGTTAGATTTTTTAAGTGAAGAAGAGTGTCACTTGCAGAGTCTGAGAAACTAGAGCCGACCTTGTGAGTTCAGGATCCGCTATAAGATTCCTTCAGTACAGTTAGTTCATGCGACACCATTCACTGCATATGTTTTCTATCTCATTATTAGAGGGTGACGTGAAGCTTGTTTCACACCCACTTACACTCCCTGAGGCAAGTGTTTAGCGACAAGGACGGAGTGTTGTGGTCGCAGGGAGACATGATCACCTAACCTAGTGAACTGTAGGCAATTTGAGCTGCACTAGATTAGAACGTGTGTGTATGTGTGTGTGTGTGTGTGTGTGTGTGTGTGTGTGTGTGTGTGTGTGTGTGTGAAAGAGAAAGAGAGAGAGAGAGAGAGAGAGAGAGAGAGAGAGAGAGAGAGAGAGAGAGAGAGAGAGAGAGAGAGAGAGAGAGAGAGAGAGAGAGAGAGAGAGAGAGAGAGAGAGAGAATAAAAATTACAGGTAACTTCTTTTTTTCCATTTTCTTTTTACACTTTGATTGGCACTGTTTTGTAATATAAGTTAGATGTGCTTCGCTGCTGTAATTTATCCACCCAAAAAGTAGAGTGAATTGTTCTTTATTTACCTGAGTTTCTTTTTGTATGAGACGTAACTTAACGCCGGTAATAGCACGCAAGGACCGAGGAAGAGTCACAGTCACTACGGATAGATAGGTAAGCTTTACAAAACACTCACACCTCGCCGTGACCTTGTAGCGTGACTTGCAGGAGCAGCGTGTGTGTACTCTACCTTACCGTACCTCCGACTTGCAAGATGTTGTTGGTCCCTCCTAGAGAATACACATTACCCCCACACCTAGATATCACCCGTCATTATGGTAATTTAAAACCCTCAGATATTGTGTTGTGAGAAACATAACGTAAACTACAACAGTCAATAGGTGTTGCATTTTGAAAGGAAAAGGGAATGGGGATCGTTGGGGACTAAAATGTAGGTGTATTCAAACATAACAGTCTTTCACACGAGCGCTTTGAAGGTGGAGAGAAGAGAATGGAAGAGTGAAAACGTATTTGGAAGAGGATTGAGGTAGAGAAGTGGGGCTAATCCATGGAATGAAGTGTGAGGAGAGGAAGTATTGTAGTGGAAGGTAGTAAAAGTGACGCATAAGGTGTTGTATTTGTAAAGAATAACGGAGCTGAATATCTCTGTTGGGACGAACTTTTACCCGTGTCGTAAATGGGGAGACACATCTTAAAGTGAGTCTTGTGATCCATGCCATAACGAATATAAGAACACTGAAGCACACCCAAAGTATTCAAACCTTCAAATCTCATAGACAAAACTAGGTAAGCAGAGTAACAGAGTAACACGTGCGTAACTAATCTTACAAGGCTTAGATGGTGTGGCGGCGCTGGCTACATCCCTGACTCCTGAACCACAGAACCGGGTTGTGGGCCACGCCTGAATAATTTGGTCACCGGGGCTGCTAAAACTTTCCCTCACATGAAAGGAACGCTCGCACACCCGCACACCCGCGCCGCGCTCACTTCCTGATGATCCGTCAGCCTCCGCCTCCGCCTCCTCTCCGCTACAGAAGCGCTTAATGGAAGGAGAGCGAGCACCAGATATGATCCTCACTCCAGACGAGGCTACGCAGGGGAAGGATGAGCAATAATACGCTCATAGTAGAATCTGGGTTAGTCAGTCACTCATTCATTCACTAAATCATTCAGTCATCACACTTACCAAGCAACATGTTTCTACTGATTACCATTCACCGTGAGACTCGGAAGCAGACTTGCATAGTCATTCATGCTCATCACGATAATAATGAGTGAGTTAGTTGAAAAAAAGATTCTTGTTATGATTAAGAAGGAAATAATGGCAGTTCTTATCGCACATCCGGCAGCGCAGGTGTGCAGGTGGTGGTGGTGGTGGTGGTGGTGATCACACTCTGGCCGTCGTACCACCTTGTCCGGTCACGTTGTATCGCTACCATTGTCTCTGAAAAAAACAAAACCCATTATATGACAATAATGTAATGGTTCTGTAAAATGGAACTGCAGTAATAACTTGTAATGCTTTGATAACAGTAAGGCACGCTTGAGGACGACACAAAGCTGGTGAAGGTTGATACACAAGTACGAGAGAACGTAAACATTCCAGGTGTCACTATAAAACAAAAAATCTAAATCTACGCCAAATAATGGGCAAGAGGCATTTACAAATTATTCGTGCTGGTTAACAATGCCAAGAAAACAAACCAACAACACTATTACTGACGCCCTTATCACTCACACAAACACACACTTTCAAGAGACGCTCAAAACTTATCATGCACAACACACACTAATGTAACATGCATGGGCGTTTATTACATAGTCTTGTGTAAATATTTATAGAGTATCGGCCGCGCCCTCCCTCTCTCTCTTTAGCACACAGGGCAGTCCACCAGCAGTTCCATAGACACGATCAGTTGCATAACGTCTTAGAGGAGTAATAATAGACATGCAGCAACACCACAACGAGGCGTGTTATAGGGTCCCGCTGCTGCAGGTGCTGTTCCGTACTGATTCACTTCTTGCAGCATACCTCCCTCCTGTATGTGTGTGTGTTAGTGTGTGTGTGTGTGTGTGTGTGTGTGTGTGTGTGTGTGTGTGTGTGTGTGTGTGTGTGTGTGTGTGTGTGTGTGTGTGTGTGTGTGTGTGTGTGTGTGTGTGTGTGTGTGTGTCTGTGCACTTCTGACTTGCTTAACTTAATTGTAAAATGTATATACATGATTCCCTCACATATAAAAACAACGCGTATCGAATATTTAGATTAGAATGATAAGATCGTAACCCGCGCCTTGTAACCTCCATCCCTGACTGCACGTCGTTCGTCTGAATACTTTCCTGGACAACTGAATGGCAGATGAAAAGTTTTGAAAGGCTCAGTGCTCAGTATTGTTTTCCTTCTTCCCTCATTTTTTTCGTATATCTCTCTTTTAATACTTTCGTCCTTCTTGTTTTCTTTCTTTTACAATTGTCTGCATGCTGTGTTCCAAGGAGTGCGATGTGCCTCCCCTGGTAGTGTCCGTACAGGCTGAGGCGAAGCACTGCTCAGTCAGAGAAGGAAGGAAGACAGCGTGGGATGGAACAAAGGTTATTACTATCACTGTAGCTAAACTATATATAGTTTTCATGCGTCTAAATCAAATAAAAAAACATTCACGTACACAACACGTCTTCCACGTTCATAAAACAATTTGTGTCGCAGCTGTTAACAGAAGCTCGTCAGCCGGCACACCGGGGAGAAATGGAAGCCATTAATAACGACATGAAAACAGGAAAGCTGCAACCATCAAGTGTGTAGTGAGTAAAAGGCAATGATTCATCTCGTAACAGCACGCATCCCAGTGTTGATCCGGCCTCGTTCTGCCATCAATAAGCATGCTATAAATACAAAAAAAAGTTATAACACAACATAAATCCATTCAAAAGCCTGTCCTACTAAGATTTTATTTTTTTCAAGCACGTAAGATAAATAGCCACAACATTGCCGTCAAACAGCCGCTGGGTCGGGGCACCACTGAGAGAGTGGCTGTGTCCTGGTGTGTCTTGCTGTGGCTGCCACCGTAATTTGTACAGCAGACTTCCTCTACGATCTCATTAATAAGCTCCGTTTCTGGTGACCTTCAGACAACGCCGTGTGAGGAGTGTGTGTGTGTGTGTGTGTGTGTGTGTGTGTGTGTGTGTGTGTGTGTGTGTGTGTGTGTGTGTGTGTGTGTGTGTGTGTGTGTGTTCAGGTTCACTCGAGGCACCATGGAATAGATAGAAAAAATTGCATTGGGTTATGTCGGAATGATCTTTTTCTTGCGAATTTTTTTCTCTCATCATATCATCTACTGTAACGCCAAGTTTTCGTTGTGTTCAATCTGGGTAAGCTGTTGTCAGATTGTCCTGAAATATTCTTAAATCACTAGTTTTGTCAATTCACTTAAAAAGGTAAATATAAGTCTGTTTGCAGCTTTTACGAATGTTTGGTAACGAGTAACAAACAATGCTTGAGTAATGTATGTATATGAAGACAGCTGGGTAAACACACACACACACACACACACACACACACACACACACACACACACACACACACACACACACACACACACATACACACATGCTATTCCTCTCTTATATACAATTAAACGTGGCTAGTGGGGTAAAGTTTCACGGCGGCATCTCTGAAAGACACGCCAAGTATAAAAAATAGATAATCGTTCTTCTCTGTGTTGCATTATTGTGGTTCTGACGTGAGACCGTTTTTCTTTTTTGCATTCCAGGTGAGTGAGTAACAGTGTGTGCTGGCGGTGTGGTCTGGTCTGGTCCTTTCGAGGTGGTGGTAAGTACGCTGTGATAATTACTATTCTATATTACTCTTCACCTTTCTGTCTTTATGTCTGTCTATCTGTATGTCTGTCACGGTTTTATTTATTTAATGTATTTCGTCTTTATATGTGTGTGTGTGTGTGTGTGTGTGTGGTGTGTGTGTGTGTGTGTGTGTGTGTGTGTGTGTGTTTATTTTATGTGTGTATGTGTTAACCATTCAGTAACATGACTAGGTTTAGGTTAGTGAAGAAAGTAAAACAAAATATATAACTGTATCACTTTAAAGCCGGTGTTAATTAATAAACTGCATTAGTTCCCAAGCTAAGAAAAAGTAAAGTTTTGAGCGGCAGGCAGGCGGAGGCAACATTCTGGAGGCCGCGACGCCGCCGTGCCGACAGTAAAAACGCGAAGACGGTCAAGTGGTCAGTCAGGTGCACGAGGAATTAGGTCAGTCAGCGTAGTGGACGTCTAGCCAGGGAAGTGCGTGGACCCCTGTATGTTAGCAGGCAGGAACAGGAGGCACGATCCAGGGTACAGTTAGGCTCTTCCTCACGTCCACTCCTGCAGGCGGTGGTGCCCTTGTGTAGCGCCCCGCCCTCACGCTTCTCGGGACCACAAACTTCCGCCACTTCTAGTTACGGACTGATGCGTGGAAATCGTGATACTTTTGAACGAGACTGGAATGTAAAGATTAACTCGACCAAAACAAAAAAAACTGTGAATTTTATATGAATTCATTAAGAAGGGGTAAGGTTTTAGGTAAATATATGCAGGAATAATTATGTCTGTAGCGCTAAGGGAGGAGCAGCATATAATTAGTGAGTGCAGGCGTTGTAGTGTGGGCGAGCCGGTGACAGGTGCCGCCTCCTGCAACGGTCATTGGCGACACACTCACTATAATTAAAAGAAAGACTCCGGAAGCGCGTCCAGGAAGGAGAGGCCAAAGTTTTTTGTTATCGGACGTGTAGGATTGATTTCAAGTAGTAGAGGAACAACAGGCAACGGGGGCGGTCATGTCGGCTCTCGAAGAATGAATAAACTGCTTGATTCTATGATGTAAAGCATTAGGGAATTAGCTTGTGTATGTGGTCTTGTTGGAGGAGCTCGTGGGACATTACAGGTTGTTTAAGAAGTTTAGCATAAAATATATCCACAAGAATATACATGGAAATTAAGATAAGTGAGGAACGGCCGCAGGAAATATTTTTGTCAGCGAAGAATCTCACATAACGAAACTGAAAACAGCAATAACTTCTACTACTACTGCTACTACTACTACTACTACAACTACTACTACTACTACTACTACTACTACTACTACTACTACTACTACTACTACTACTACTACTACTACTACTACTACTACTACTACTACTACTACTACTACTACTACTACTACTATTACTACTACTACTATTACTACTACTACTACTACTACTACTACTACTACTACTACTACTACTACTACTACTACTACTACTACTACTACTACTACTACTACTAATACTACTACTACCACCACCACCACCACCACCACCACTACATTTTAAAGGGGTACAGTCCTTCAAACTTTGGAAAGACACACACAACCAGGTGTTTGGGAGCTTCTATTTTAATGAAACTCTCTACCTACCTCCTATACATGCCTTTACCTTCTCCCTCCTGCACCAGCCTCTCCATCTGCTCCTTGCTCCTATACCTCCCTCCTCGTCTTCGTCCTCCACCGCCTTGTATCATGTATAGCTATTACCCTGCTGTTACCTCTCCCCACCTACCTTTTTCCAGTCTCGTCTAGTGTTCTCACTGACCTCTGGATCACACGAAATGGGTCAAGGCTGGAACCTCTAACGCTTTGAGAGTTTCCAGGTTTTTCTTTTCTTTGATCTGGAATGGGATTTGAAGATTAATGTAGATATAGATACATATATCCATACATCCTTTTATACATGAATCCAGGGTGTGTTATTGAGGAAATGTTGGCTTCCGTACCGTACCGCCCGTTTGTCTCTATTTGTGAAAGACACACACACACACACACACACACACACACACACACACACACACACACACACACACACACACACACACACACACACACACACACACACACACACACACACACACACACACACACACACACACTTCCGGCGGCGTGCAGTTTGTGGGTCACTCGACGAAGGTCTGTCACCCACCACCACCACCACCACCACCACCACCACCACCACCACCACCACCACCACCACCACCACCACCACCACCACCACCACTCCGCTAATCGCCTCCCGTCTCCTCCAATTCACCTTCCCTTTTGGTCACTTACACAGCACCGCCACAGCAGCACAGCCAGAACAGCACAGTCCTGCACGAACGAACACACACACACACACACACACACACACACACACACACACACACACACACACACACACACACACACACACACACACACACACACACACACACACACACACACACACACACACACACACACACACACACACACACACACCACACACACACACACACTTGCACATGTTACTTAATTGCAGGCGACAATAACAAATGACTCAACACACACACACACACACACACACACACACACACACACACACACACACACACACACACGATGATTTGCCGCCAACCTCCACCACCCCCACCCATCCTCATCCCTCCTCCCCTTCCCTCCCCTTTTCCACCAAACATTGAACACCTCTTTCCCTCCTGCATGCACCATCAACTGCCATTCTTTCCTGCGTTACTCCCGTGATTGATGTGTTGTTGATGAAGCGTGGTCTTTATAGTGTTAGGACGTAATCATCAATGTTATGTATTTTAATACTGTTAGGTTTAGTTCTTAGTTCTACCGCTACATGCAGATGGCGCTGAGTGTAATTGAAAGAAAATGGTTTAGTTTTGAAATATGTTCTGTTTTGATTATTTTCTGTCGTCTTTTATTTGCTCACGAGTGTTATTTTATTATTATTATTATTATTATTATTATCATTATTATTATCATTATTATTATTATTATTATTATTATTATTATTATTATTATTATTATTATTATTATTATTATTATTATTATTATTATTATTATTATTATTATCATTATTATTATTATTATTATTATTATTATTATTATTATTTTGGTGTTGCGTTTTTTTTTAGGGCGTGAAGGTGTTATTGTCTGTTGATTTATTCCTTGTAGTTATCGAAGTGTATTAGGAAGAAAGGGATTTATTTACTTTTATGATTAGGAAACAGCTTACACCTGGAGCGAAACATGCAGTAAACACACACACACACACACACACACACACACACACACACACACACACACACACACACACACACACACACACACACAGAACACCAACCTCTCTGTAACTATTCATAAACGCTACGTAGTTTTTGAGCTGGAAAAGAACAGTGAATCTAACATTGAAACCAAAATGTCGTGCTAGTGTGAAAAACGCATCTATTTTCACTGTATACTTTGAGGCTTCATGATTCAGGACAGCGGTAAAAAAAGAAAAAGAGAATAATTGCTTTCTTCTCCCCTGTTCGACCCTTATAGTACATGAATCAGAGTCACTGTTTGAAGCCTCCACTGCTAACGTGACTCCTCGTATAGGTGAGAGAGAGAGAGAAGGGCGCGTTCTAATGTTCATGGGCGTTGACCGTTGCTACGATTAACTCACGAAATATTAGAAAGTAAATTGAATATTTAAGTAGCGAGACTTACGTGAGGGGGGAGAGCGGAGTCTGTGGTGGAAAGGTGAGGCAGTGATGCATGCTGGTGGTAGGGTGAAAGGTGTAGAGGGAGGGAAGGAAAGGAGGGGGAGGCAGGAGGAGGTGAGTGTAGTACAACCATTGACTTCCTCCGCCCACCTTCCCGCACTGGGGCAGAGGTGAGACAGCTCAATGAAGAGAGGCAGACCTATCCGTAGCTATTAATACTCTTGAACAAAGTGTGAAGATTCCTATGGAGTGAAGGATTCTGACTTGCTTCTGCCCTTATGAAATATTATGGATTAAGAGTTAGTAAGGTGAGTTTGAAGCAACAAGAGGCAGGAAAACAGTAATAGGAAGGTCAGGTATTATAGAAGGTCCACAAATGAAGTGTCTTAGGACCATTATTATGTAAAACGAAGCATCCATGTTGACTTAGCAAAGACTATGCATAATATAATATTACAGTTCCATGTACGATTAGTATAAGCTATAGTGTAATCAGTGTACGTATTGTATACTGTACGTCAGAGTCTGATAGGAAAAAATATCAATGTGCTGGGAGCGTAGGCGATGCCGGGAAGGAGGTGATCTAATTACTGGCAGTCTCGTAACTTAGATGACCCTCAGAGACGGCTCACCTTCCTGCCTCCGCTCTGCTCGGGGATGATATATTTTCTGAATTCTTTGAAGGAGTGATGATTCTCAGCAGTCTTGTGTCACGCCACCAATAGTAATGACCACAACCAACCACCACTTATGTGTGTTTGTGTGTGTATATACCTACATATAAATATATATATATATATATATATATATATATATATATATATATATATTTTTTTTTTTTTTTCTTCAAGTGTCTGTGGTATGAGTTAAAAGTGTACATCCTGCGGGCGTGACCTTTGACCTGTAACATGACGGCTGGAGGTCAACCACAAGACAGTTAGTCCACACCTGGCCGCCTGACCTTCTTCATGGTCGTCCTTCAGTGAGCGACAAGTGCGGTCAGGTCAGATTAGGTCAGGCTCTCATTAGACGCTGCATCAGTTAAATGGTGCACGGCTGCTTGGACCACCAGTAAGCCTTGTCATCAGATTAAGTGGATCAGGGAAGGGCGCGCTGTCTTTTTTTTTACTCACATACACACAAAAAAAATATGTCTTCAGTCTTTAGTGATACTTTACATGAAAAATTAGTATCACACACAACTGCTTTCAATTAGTCTGCTTTGATCAAACATTTACGATTATGATTGCGTAAAAATAACTTTATTTTCACGCTTTTCCATTACCTAAAAGTGAGGGAGGTGAAAGCCGCGACACGCCAGCGCCTGTTGGGGGAGTGGGGGAGGGGGAGGGGGGAGGGGGCTTTAATTAAGTTTGGGGGGCACCAGTGATTATTTAAGTGATTTAAAACACACACACACACACACACACACACACACACACACACACACACACACACACACACACACACACACAGAGAGAGAGAGAGAGAGAGAGAGAGAGAGAGAGAGAGAGAGAGAGAGAGAGAGAGAGAGAGAGAGCGAGAGAGAGAGCGAGAGCGAGAGCGAGAGCGAGAGCGAGAGAGCGAGAGAGCGGAGTCCTTCCCTCACTATCCGCCGCTGAATGGCTGATCAGCAAAGGACCTGCACATACATACATACATATATACATACATACGTCCGCCCTGCCACAGTCTGGGACCGACTACGAGCGGCCCAACACAAGGACTCATAGACACACATTAAACCCTATTGTTAGAAAATAAAAGTACGAGACGTTTAAAAATGAGTAACCTTTTCATTGATTGTTTTCACTTCTTTGAACGAAAAGTTTGTCACCAATAGTGTACGTGAGCACCTTGAAGGCTGTGGCTTTACACACACACACACACACACACACACACACACACACACACACACACACACACACACACACACACACACACACACACACACACACACACACACACACACACACACACACACACACACACACACACACACACACACACACACACACACACACACACACACACACACACACACACACTCACACCCACCCACACACACACACACGTGGAGGAGTAAGTGTGAATGTTTTGTCAACCAACACAAATAAGTCACAAGATAAGTATATATAGAAGTCAAGTAATCGTTAACGGACCACATACCAAGGCTCTCAGGGTCTACTGCGCTCTTTCTTGTCCGCTGTAGATGAAACTCTCCCATCCAGAGTTCAAAGTCTCCTTTACTTGAGGCCAAAGGGTCCCTTACTTGAAATCTTCCCCTTCGGAGGCCAAAGGGTCCTTTACTCTCCCCCGTTATTACTCAACGAGATGCTCGGCTTTAAAGGTACTGTCAAAGTCTCATCTCCCAACGAACGAATCTCTCCACCGAACGGAGCAAAAGCGATAGGAAAAGATATATATTATTTCATTGTGATATTATCGTAGAAATCAAACATTCATTTTTTTTGGGGGGGCTGAGTCTGGGGTTTGTTAGGCATCCTCCCCACTCTGGGAAGAAGAGAAAGCCTCCTTCACAGACGGAAGGAAGTCGAGCAGCAGCAGCAGCAGCAGAAGGAAGGATGGCGGGGAGGGAGGGAGGGAGGGAGGGAGGGAGAGAGGGAGGGAGGGAGGAAGGGAGGGAGGTAGGGAGGTAAGCGTCGCCAGCGGCTGTGTTCCATCATACGACTGGCATTATAGTGAGAGTAGAAAAACGTTGTGATCTGTGTGTAGTCATCAATTGAGCGGTGATTCTAGGCGGCACGATAACATCTGTCGCTGGAATGAATGTCGTTTCTCCTGGTGATCACTGGTGGTGGCGACTGGCACTTGTATGGCCTAAGGTGCTTCGTGAGGGTGTGGTGACAATTTCCAAGGCGTGGACCCTTCCCTCCCTATCTTCGTGCGCCTAACTACTCCACTCTCTCTCTCACCGCAGTCATCGCCACTTTCATCTCTCTTCAAAATAATACAGATTAGAACTTTTTTTTTTTTTTTATAAAGTTCGAAATTCTAGTCGAGATAATGTATTGGCGATTTTTTTTGTAGAAACATGATATAAACCTGATTAGTATGATATTTTGAACTTCTACGGCGGCATACATAACTACATCACTCTCTAAATATCTTTCTGATTTATTTTTCTTCCTATGTGTATCTATCATGCTTGTGTGCACCTTTGTCCAACACACAAGGTGCCACCAACACACATACACTTCAAAACACACCACCAGTAATTGCACCGTGAAAGTGTTTTATTATTTTCTATTTTTATGTGTAGATCACGACCAAAGTGTTTCACGTCCCCCTGGATGGAGGAGACACGATTAGAATCATTACTTCTTTCATAATTGTCCTTAATATTACAGACTTAATTATTTTTATTCACTAGACTCCTTATATTCATATCTATCTTTTTTTTTTTTTGTTACCCCTACAAAAAAGTGATGGATTTATTTTCTGTGTTTGCCCGAGGCTGTGTGGACTGACGGGCTGTTGTGTGTAGACTCTTACAATGCTTTTCCTACACGGAGAAAGTCAACATACTTGCAACACTATAATCTACTCACTTTTATCGCCAAAGGAAACTTCAGTAAATTGCTGACACATACGTGAAACTTGCTTCTTTTTCATATTATAATAAATAATCCCCTCGAGTGGTGAATGGAATATAGAAAAGTTAGCAGCGGAATTGGGTCTATAATTCTATCCTAAGGGCGTAACCTCCTCGAAGCGTTTTAGATCCTTCCGAGGCCCATCGAGCAAGTGGTTTCCTTGAACTAGAATTCGAAAAAAAAATAGAATGGGTCTGCCAAATTCCATGTTTTCTGTACCATGTTAGGTTAAAAGGACGCAAGGAGAAGCGGAAGGTGATACTTTCCTTTATTTTATATTCGTCTCGTTTGATCGAACCTTGACGTTGGTCGACAAACAACAACCCAACCTTGAACGACGAGAAAATATTGTGTGTTCCATCAGTCATCTGACACCCAAGGAAGGCGACACAGTCATCCCCTACACAAGGCAACCACACCTACACTTTATAATATAGTCTAACACCTTGATCCACTAACTCACTTCCATTGAATCTATTTTCTGGATTGACTTGTGATTGGTACAACATAATATTCTCATTATTATGTAAAAGATTAACTTTCAACGTGTTAGTTAATGATAATGCTTAATAAAGAGAAAATTCCTTCATATTATTTCTATTTTAACTGAATATATTAAACGTAGTATAGCAGTTTGGCGACGACTGCTGTTATACACGCCATGCCCAAGCACTTGTATGTACTAGGATAGGTTAGGTTCAGTTCGGTTGAGTTAATTTAGGTTAGGTTAGGTCAGGTTAGGTCAGGTCAGGTCAGGTCAAGCTTCATTGACTGCCTTCTTTAATCAGCTCTGGATAGGCGGCTGGGAGGAGGAAGCTGTGATTAGCCACGCGTTAATGTGCAGGTATAGGGGTGCGCAGGTGTGTGGAGGTGTGTGCAGGTGTGTGTGTGTGTGTGTGTGTGTGTGTGTGTGTGTGTGTGTGTGTGTGTGTGTGTGTGTGTGTGTGTGCCTTGTGTATTGCTATTACTGGTGCAGCGAGAAGCCAAGACATTACGGGATGTTGTTGGGGGGAAAGTAGGGCGTATCTGGAAGTACCTGTGTGTGTGTGTGTGTGTGTGTGTGTGTGTGTGTGTGTGTGTGGTGTGTGTGTGTGTGTGTGGTGTGTGTGTGTGTACGCGCGCCATCCCATCCAAAATTTCTCACGGACACACAACTGAATGCAGAATCCTGTTATATCTGCACCCAAAAGCGTCGCATGAATACTAAGCAATTTTTTTTGTTTCATCGCTGCCAAGGGGTCACGTCTCCCTGCATGATTTTGAGCCTTGCCTCCTCCAGTATAAATTGTCTCTTGTGATGCTGAATAATAATAATAACAATAAAAGTTCAATGATAACCTAACGCCCTCACACGCCCACAGCACATGCCACCTTCACTCCTGAGACATTTGCACTTTATAACCAAATATAGTCTGAACCTGTGAGTTGGAAAGGAATATTTTGCATTTATTTACTGTATTATATCTTGGTGTTCCGGGTTGAGATACGAACTGTCAGCTGGAAGGGTGACGGCCTTGCTCTCCCTATCATTTCTTATGTGTGTGGGAGAGGGAGGAGGAGAAGGCGGGAGTCAGGACATTCTCGGGAGGAAGGACACATGTAGGGTGGGGTCGAGGCCACGCTACAGCAGGCTACAGGGTGGTGTCAGGAATTATATTATGTAGAACTTAAAAGAAACAGAGGCGTAGTTTAATCTAAATTGTGATGAGGTCTTGTGTGTGATGAAGGATGCGATTGTATTTTGTTTCGCGATCATTCATTTATTGTTTCAGAAAACAAAACTATAAAAAACAAAAGAGGAATAAATGGAGACGTTAGAAGGATAGATTATTTGCGATGTGATTCTATCGTTTACTTCCTCAGTGTCACACAATCGTCACTAGTGTGTTGAATTATGACTCTACGAACGGGTGTCGCCAAGGATTCGCTCCCCGCCACTGCCGCCACCACCACCACCACCACCACCACCTCCCCGTTGCTCCACTTTTGATTTGTAAAAGAATTTGAATCTGTCCCAGTCAACAAGACGCGTCCCTCACCCGCTGTGGAATGCGGAAAGTGATCTACAATCTGACCTTGTTGATATTTTCTCAAAGATAGATTTGATCCACGGTTTGCATCAGACTGAGACACTTCATATGCAAAGTGGTGCATTTCCTTACCTGAAAACTCTGAATACAAAGAGCATCGTGGTGAAGGTCCAATAATATGTTAAGTATTATTCTAGCTCTGCAGCGGCTATGTAAATGTTGAGGTTGTTGCAGACAAGTGATGGATGTCTTTACATTTTATAAAGATGCATTGCAACACAAAATATGCATCGTCAAAGATCATATTTTTGACATCTGAAGGAACCTCGAACCTCCCTCTCAAGGATCCCCCCTCCCCCCCCCGTGTGTGTGTGTGTGTGTGTGTGTGTGTGTGTGTTGATCCCCCTCGGAGCCATGCCGCCGCGGAGCACAGTGAAAGTTGCTCTCACCTTCTTGACGTAATGCCTCAGATCCAACCTTCCCTTCATCGCCTCGCTGACACACGCTGACACACGCCCGCAGGTCACGCGCCTTTCTCTATCCTTTCTCTTCCTTGTTTATTTATGTATTCATGCACTTTATCTTTTGTGTTTTCTCCGTAGATGAACTATATTGTTTATTTTTTTTTCGCAATATATGATAAATCTTCAAATTTTACATTCTCCTCCACGACAACATTTTTTATATTTTTACATTGCTTGGGACTCAGTATAGCGTGGGTATGGGCGCGTTGGTTTGGGTTTGGGTTTCAATTCAATTTCTTCATCTCACTATTATAGTTTGACGACACACAAGACACACTGAGGTCATCACCATCAATACAACATTAATTTCGGCGTTGTGTAGCAAGTACTATACCTCTACATGACTTGTTAATGCCCTCCTAACCCCACCAACACCCACCACCTCTCAACCCCTCCACCCCTAACCTCCCTCCCTCTCTCTCCCTCCACCGTGGGAATCAAATAAAATACCTTCACTAGTAGATATGTGTTGCACGGAGTCTGAAGAATTATAGGTATCAGATGACGATCGTACTGCGCAGTGTGTTGCAAGCTGTGGTGAAGGAAGGCATGCCAGGGTGTACTTCTATTCACTTACATATCATTGAACAAAATTACTGTTATTGATGTCACGAATTATTGTCATCACAAAGAACCGTTTTAGTTTGATCCGGAACTCCAGTTATCCGGTTTGTTGTCTGTCTGTCTGTGTGTCTGTCTGTCTGTCTCTATGTATGTATGTATATATGTCTGTCTTTCTGTCTGTCTGTGTGTGTGTACGTAGATGAGTATAGTACGTACCTATATATTCTTTATTTTATCAAGTACATTTGTCAGCTTGTGAGAACTAAATAACATCATGAAATCTGCACCAAATAAAATGATAATGTGTGTTTTGAGAGGATTCGAGCAGCGCGTGTCTCGCAGAAAACAATAAAGTCTCGTAATTCTATCTCCATTTCTGTGTTGTGTCTCGGTTCAGGTGTGAGAAAATCGAGGAGTCACTATAACAAAAAGTCTAAACCTGAGCCACTAACGGGTGGAGGCTGACGATAAAAAAAAAAGAAGCTTACCGGCGCCAAAAATACTTGATGTAAAAAAAAAAAAAATATATATACTATCAACGTGTCTCGGATCAGATATGTAAGTACTGACAATGTAGAGTTCAAGGTCACCAATCCTCGTGAAGCCTTTTATCCTTTCATCATGAACAAGGAAGTACCAAAGACTCGTTGTAGGGACTCCTTCGACCCTCAGGACCTAAGACATGAAACCAGTCACCCAGCCAGTCAAACAGTCAGCCAGCCAGTCACCCAGCCACCCACCCAGTCACGCACCCAGTCACCCAGCTAGTCACCCAGCTAATCACCCAGTCAGTCCACCAGGCTCGTAGGAGGTGAGGAAGAGGCATTACTTTCTCCCGAGGATAATGGTGGCGGTAAAGGGTTATCGATGATCGTGGTTCTGTCCCCCGCTGGTCACACCTAATCATTCCACTTTCATCATAATGCCATTCACATCGCTTTCTCCATTCACACCTCAAGGATTTTTTTTTCTTCTCCCTCTCTCTCTCTCGTGAAGATGAAACTCATTCGTCATTGTTAAGGAATCTTCTCCGCACTCAGCGAGGCTTAGGTTAGGTTAAGTTACCTCTCACCCTTGAACACAGACGAAATTCTTGATAACAATGATATTAAAAAGTTATTTATGACTGACTCTGTTTGCTCAGTTTTCCTGTTCATCGTATATTTTTACCATTAATATCTAAACTTTTTAAGCGTCCATTTTGGTTAGCGAAATAACTATTAACAAGATGATAATGTAAGAAGTGAGCGTGGAACGTGGAACTTTACCTACAAATCTACCTGCAAGTGGAAAAGTTTAAATCCCTGAGATGAAGATGATGGAGAGTTAGACACGGAAGTGAATCATAGACATAGAGTACAATCAGGATGCAAAACTGGAAACAGGTATTAGGAGCACTGTATGATCGAAGGATTAGTACGAGGATCAAGGACAAAGTGTGACAAGACAGCAGCAAGGCCAACAATGATGTATGGGAAAGAAACTTGACTAGTGAATAGAGAACATGAAAGAAAGGGTGCTATAGAAATAAGACTAACTGTTATGATGGAAGTGTGGAGTAACTAAGCTGAATATAATATGAAACGAGATGATTAGAGGGACAATAAGAGTAGATGAATGATAGAAAATACAGAAGAAAGGAAGATAATGATGTGATATAAGAATAATGAGTATAGAAGGACAAAGACGCAAGAATAGAGGAACACATAATACATGGTAGATTAATTGTATACTCCCGTCAAGGTATGAGGAAGATATTATAAAGAGGATGTTGATAAGACGTACAACAGAAAAAAGTGGAGGAACTTAACGACCATACATGCAAGTAGGACAAGGTAAAAAAAACAAAGAAGAAAATAATATTGACACGCTCCAAATTAGATCATTATACTCGTACACGAACAGAACGAAATAAATATACACTTGTCATGTTAATAAACAGAAATGACAACAAATGTATAAATAACCATGAACCCAATAATTGAACTGTCATAAAACTCGTACACAACACCACTCGAACAAGTATAAACAATGCATTTCAGGATAGATGTCCAGTAAATACCACCATTAAACACACCCATTACCCATAAATACACGAAGGAAGGAAGACAAAGATACCTGTCTCTGCATTTCATTCAAGGTGTTTCGTTATTGATGAAGCTAAACAGTATATGCACTGACCTAGCTTTCTGTGGTGTAACATAACATTATGAGTGATGGAAGTGTTAGTGAGTGTGCAAGTTGATGACCACAGCGGCGCGTCGAAAAAGTGTTAGAAGTCTTTAAAGTTAATTTTCTTTTCTCCCGAGACACTGGCGCACTTATTTACAAGGATGGGTGACTTGGCTGGGCTATTACCGAGGAAGATTTTTTAGCTTGTCGAGATGAAGGAGTGAAACCACTAACAATTTATACTACCTCTCCCCTGTGTGTGTGTGTGTGTGTGTGTGTGTGTGTGTGTGTGTGTGTGTGTGTGTGTGTGTGTGTGTGTGTGTGTGTGTGTGTGTGTGTGTGTGTGTGTGTGTGTGTGTGTGTGTGTGTGTGTGTGTTTGTATGTGTATGTGTGCGTGTGCGTGTGCGTGTGGTACCATATACTGTCAAAAAACTTCAAACGACTATCAAATTTCGTCACATTGGGACGAATACTAAGTTACCAAGGTTTTGTGAACGGTACTTTTAACCTGTCTATGTGTAGGTGGTGTGTATGGCAGTTTTTGTTCACTACCTACACAGTTATTTCTTTCCTTTGTTCCGCATAAAGCACAGGAGAGCAGAGTCACCACTGACCTTGCCTCGACACTGCTCGATTGTGTGGCGTATAGAGAGAGTGAGAGAGTATAACGTACCGTCCCTGTGTTTCAAGAGCGGAAGTTGATCACTGTTACCGGAGGGAGTGTCGCCAACGTGCTGTCAAAGTTTTATCATGAAAGTTGAAACAGCTGTCTGGGTCCACTGACTTTCTTTTAAACTCGCAGGTAACTAACTATTTTCTCGGCTTGCGGTATAGGAAAATTGTTTTAAAGTTTACAACAGCGTCTCAGTTTATGGTAATTGCATCTCACAGCTTTTGTGGCCGGACGAAATGGTTTCACCTGCCAACCAGCCAATCAGTGATCAGCTTTCACAGGATGAGAAGCAGTTGGTTGGGCAGTCCATCCTCGCCTAACCCACACACTAGTACTCTCGCTGTCACCGTTCTGGCTTGAAAGTGACGCAGCACCTTCTCTAACACTCTCACACACAAAGAAAAGTGTCGTAATTGAAACATTAAACACTGGAGGAGAGATTAGACCACCGCACCGACGCTGGCTATATAGCTTAGAAAGAGCACACCGCAACGCCCTCCTTCTCACGTGTACTGTAAACATGAAACTGCTAATTGTAACGATAAACTTTACACTCATAATTTTGTCTGCTTTATGTAACTCTTTATATGCTATTCTGTTAAAAATAAATAAGCAAAATATTATGTTACTGAAAATTTTAATTGGGCATTCCGGAATTTCATATAATTAATTCACACTAACGATTATAGCAAAGTTTGTATCATGTTTTCGGACGCACAGCTAAACCTCCCATCACATTCTCGCGTGACTTGGTGTTCATTGAGGCAGTAAGTGTCTATAAAGGCGAGGAGAAGGAAGGGAAGAGTCTGCTGATGAGATAAATTCCTTCCACACTTTCACAGGACTTAAATTAGTGACCGAGCAGCCAATTCCTGTGACAACATAACCTTTGCTGGTGTCATATATTTACATAACAGAAGGCTGAGAACGAGGCGACTAGCAAGAGAACATCGTAGTAGTAGTAGTGTTTGGTTAATTAAGTCAACAAACT
>JAPQNM010000002.1:370012-400012 GCA_029783475.1 Metacarcinus magister
ATAGTACAAACCGCTCTGGACGAAGAGAAAGTAAAGTAGTTTGAACCTACCAATTCCGTAGGTTTTCTCGCAACTCCACACTTGTCCACTAGAAATTCAAGGAACACAGACTGGCAGTGTTGAGGCTTTGTGTGAGGCTCTTAAACTACCTTACCTTGCCTTACCTTACCTTACCTTACCTTACCTTACCTTACCTTACCTTACCTTACCTTACCTTACCTTACCTTACCTTACCTAACCTAACCTAATCTTACCTAAACTAATCTAATTATACGAGTGTCGGGCTCAAAACAACAGTTAAAAGGTCTTCGTAAAACTTTTAAACCTACCTTGCAGCCTCATGCTACATAAGAGGTTCTACTTCAGAGAAACTAAACATTCGCGGTAAAAAGATGATGTTTTCCGTGACCAGCCGCGCGACCTTTCTTAACCTCACATCCCCATCTGCCGCTGGGTCGGGGGCGAGCTGTTGTTGTTCCTCTCTTAACCACAGGAAGCTGCCAGACTCATTTAAGTATTGGATTCTTACTCTATATTCAGTTTCAAGAGAGAACCTTTTACAAAGAATGCATCGCAGACTATTGTATATGATGAAAGCGTTGCATTGACATTATTCAGTGTGTTATGACTTGGTATTGCATCACACAAAGGTAAAATCCCATCCCCCATAACTGAGGTGGCGGTGCAAGTAGTGAGATAAAAAGCGTCACAAGAACAGGAAGAAAAATTCACACTCATTCTGCGTGAACACTCCCGCGCGCCTCACTGTGGGGCAAGACTTGGAGAGCGTTACGCTGTACTACACCAGCTGACTGTCCTGCATCATAGCATCCTCCACGGCCACCACTGCCTCAGCATTGCTATATATTGAACATGCAAACATTCCAACACTCGTACATTCTCATAGACATCGTACACAGGCAGAAGTCGAAGCTATAATCCATTTCAAGAGACAGTCAGGTTCCTGTTCCGGTTTATAACGTGTTTTATTGTTTTGATATGTCATGGAGGGCGCAATGCATTCCACACGCACGCACGCACTCAACACATCATGATCTGAGAGAACAATTGGTGATCAAACTCAGAGCACCGAAAGATTCCAGATAGTGAGAGACAACACACACACACACACACACACACACACACACACACACACACACACACACACACACACACACACACACACACACACACACACACACACACACACACACACACACACACACACACACACACACACACACACACAAAAGAAAGTGGAAGTAGGAAATGAAAGGAGGTTAAATTTCCTTCCGTGGAGGGGTCGTAACAAGGCGATGAGAGAAGGTACACAAGGGGGTGCTCACTGTTAAGGGGATGGGAGACAGGCGGGGGTGTGACCACGACCTTGGTTAGCCCCTGTCATCTCAGCTCACACGTGGTCACAGCTATATCACGTATCATACAGGATTCTCTCAAACCCTACTGGAACTGATCAATACTTTATTCTAGTTTTATATACCTTAGAGGACACATATAACTACATAGATAGATAGATAGATAGTTAGATGGATAGATAGATAGATAGATAGATAGAAAGAGAGAGAGAGAGAGAGTGGGGGGGGAGGTGAAGGTAGGTATAGGTAGGTAGGTATAGACTCGTGCGGTGAAGAAGGAATGAATATCTTCCGCTCTTTCCATTCTGCTCTTCCTCCTTCTACAGCCGGAAGCGTTGGTACTTATCCTGTAAACAACTTTTCTTTCTTTCTTTCCTTCCTTCCTTCTACTCGTCTTTCCCTTCGCTTTCCCCGCGCCCTTAAGGTTGACGCTGCCGGGGGTGGAGGGGCGGGCAAGGGAAAACTAAACTAGAGAGAGAGTTACACGCCCACAGGCACGTCCTTCTCCTCCTCCTCCTCCTCCTCCTCCTCTTACTCGTCAAAGGATGTGTTGGTGATTCAAGTAACTCGATGAAGCCTTTGTGTGTGCGTGTGCAGCTCTCTCACACGTGCAAAAGAAAGTGGCTGTTGCAGTACCGGTCCAGGAGAAAAAAAGAAGAAGAAAATAGATAAATAAAAACAGTAAAAAGTAAGATATAATAAAATGTAAAAAAAAAAAAAAGATAGCTGCATCATTTTAAAACCTCGCACTACTACTACTACTATCATTACTACTACTACTACTACTACTACTACTACTACTACTACTACTACTACTACTACTACTACTACTACTACTACTAGAAAGCGAAACAATTATATATAGAGAAAAAATATAATAATCTTTGTTCTATTACCTTGCATGAAGTAGAAATAAAAGCAGTGATTGGAAGGAAGGAAGGAAGGAAGGAAGGAAGGAAGGAAGGAAGGAAGGATGGTTGACACAGACTAAACCTTCCTTCTTTAGGTTGTAAAAAGTGGACGTAAGTAGAGATAGAGATAGAGATAGAGAGAGAGAGCTGAAGTAGATTATTATCCTGTGTTCAATAAAAGAGTCTTAGTAATAGATGTTCAACCGAGGCTATCTATCTATCAATCTATCATGGGTTGTATTAGGTTGTATTACCGGCAGGAACCTTGGGTCAGTGTTATACAGTCTCTTGTGGCCTTTGTCTAATGTTAGATTGTGGTGTTGTGGTGTTGTGGTGGTGTTGTTTTTTGTATTCTTAGTGGTGGTAATGTTAGGGTTTCTTCTTCTTCTACTTAATTTTCTCCTCCTCTTCTTCCTTCTCGTTATCTTCCTCCCCCTCCTCCTCCTTCTTCTCTTCTATTAAGGGAAATTGGAGGAAGTCAACCTTATCAAATGGGTGATCGAATTTCATGTCGACAAAAGATCTTGATTGATGTCTGGCCTCGTACCCTATCCACTCTCCTATCCACTCTCCTATCCACTCTCCTATCCACCCTCCTATCCACCCTTCCATCCACCCTCTATCCACCCTATCCACCCTCCTATCCACACCCACACGCTCACGCCCCCCTACACACACACCCACCCACACATACACACATGCACACTTTAGATGATGATAGTGTTTCAAATTCCTTTTTTGTCACCTGATAACATGATAAAAAAAAGACTAATGTATTAAATAAAACGTATTTACGCAATGAAATATAATGTATGTGTCTTAAGTTGAATTTCAAACCAATTTAGTGAATCAGTCACGAACCCTCGAACGCGGTGTGAAGCATAATTGAAGCTCGTTTCCCTCAAGACACTAACGCAGGGAAAGTTAGTTCATTATTGCCGAGAAAGTGTGTGTGTGTGTGTGTGTGTGTGTGTGTGTGTGTGTGTGTGTGTGTGTGTGTGTGTGTGTGTGTGTGTGTGTGTGTGTGTGTGTGTGAACTCTCAATTAAGACCTAAAGAATGAGTCGTTGTCACCTCAAGCTTCGAACCAAACTTTCACTCACTCACTCACTCACTCACTCACTCACGATCTCAGTCCTGACTTGTTTTGTTCTTACTTTTTTTTTCACTTTCTCCAACTATTTGAGGTGAAAGTACCCGGATTGTAATAAATCGGATCCTCTTTTGTCTACCTGATTACCCTTTTGTCAGAGAACCAATGTTTGTAAGATCTAGTGATACTTTTAAGTCTTCCTGAGAATGGACTTAACTTTATAACTTGTTCAACTCGTTTCTCTCCTAAGAACACACTATTGAAATCCTCTTAAGCTCTATAAAAAGCCTAAGCCGATGCAGAAAACCTTGAGAAGAAACCTAACCTGGAAGACCAAACAGCGATAGGAATAAATTCTCAGTTACGTTTCAAGGCAAAGAATTAAAGTCACGATAATCGAAAGTGTAACGATTACAAGTTTAAAAGCCATCGCAGTGAAGCTTCCTCTCACAATACTTGACAGATGACACGTGTTGGTGGTGGTGGTGGTGGTGGTGTTGGAATGTCGAGTCTGTAAAGTGAAGTCTCGTCTCTCCCGAAGTCAGCCTTTGCCGCATCATCAGAGCGGAGGGAGGGAAGGAAGCCTGCCATTTAACGCTGATGATGCTGCCGCTATTGTCTGTGTGAAAGTCGTATATCGTAGTAAAGGAAGCAGCGGCCAGACTCCATTCACAGTGGGGCGTTTATGTAGAAGAAAAAAAATAATAAAAAAGTAAAAGAACCAAATATATATATATAAAAAAAAACCTTTGAAACGTGACGCACAGTAAGGTTATATATACCACGGCGTCCACCCTTTGTGAAGGAAGATTCATGGAAAATAGAGTGAATAACAACAATAATAATTAGAGAAAGAGATAAATAATAGATAATGATGGATATATGACGGTCTTTCACTTAAGTAAACGGAAGGAGTTAAAGGGTGAAATGAAAATTGTGAAGAATATTTGTCACTCGCCGACAATGTCACTTAACAAGGCATTATATTTTTTTTATATATTCATTTGTTGACGTGAAAACACTCAAAAAATCTTTACATAAAAAACACATATCCTCTTTCACTTCACGCCCTCTTTCTCGCACGGAAAATAACAGTATAGACTAAACTAATTAGGAGAGACGGAGCTAGTTAGGAGAGACGGGCTACCGAGCGGCAATGAATCCAGCTTATAGACAGGAACATTACCGCCTCACGTATATACTTATTCAATTAACAATGAAGTACAGACATTTTTAATAATTATTCATGCTAATAGAGTCTCCGTCATGCATATTCACAACCACAGGGTCATGATTGCTACTTTTCATTTTGGCGTTCGGAGCAAGAAGGGCAATGAGTAGGAACAATTCGAGGCTTTCCAACCCGCGCCACATTGTGCAAACGAATTATTACTGTTGTTTCAGGCACCTCCGACCCGTGACTTGACTTCGGCGCCCAACACACTGAGCAGGATGACAATGGGGAGAACGTTGACGCGCTCGGGAAGGGAAAAGAAAAGAAAGAAGAGACAAAAACCACGCTGAAACAAAGATGTGTTTTGATCCATGAAAATATGTGTGTGTGTGTGTGTGTGTGTGTGTGTGTGTGTGTGTGTGTGTGTGTGTGTGTAGATGGCGTACCATATTCACGCTGTAGTTCATATTATTTACATACATTATATTTCGTAACTGTTGGGCACTAAATTTATGGTTGATTTCCCTGAATGTGGTTGTACTTCAGAAAGATTACTCGACTTAACACTTTCTTTGCTTCATAGTGACAAAATTGCTGTCACACTGGCGTTTCTAATTAAGAGAAGATTTATTTGGATTACAACTCTTCCTTTTGTAGCATTAATGGCATTAGTTTTCCTCGGAAGAATAATCTGATTTTCCTTTTTTATTTCCATGGCGTCATTCTCATTACTGAGTGTTGCTCGTACACTGAATTTACAAAGTGAATCTAATTTACATGACAAAGGTCGCTTAGAAAATATGGTAATTTACATTAGTGGCTATGCACTGCACACACACACACACACACACACACACACACACACACACACACACACACACACACACACACACACACACACACACACACACACACACACACACACACACACACACACACACACACACACACACACACACACACACACATATTTTTTGTGTGATATTCAGCCACAAGTTGGCAGTTCTTAAAAAAATAGTTCAGAAATCGGCCGCCAAATAGCATGGGCCATGAGTTTCTGGCTTCATACCTACAGCGGCTCAGACAAGTGATCACTATTTGATATGAAGTCATTACACCATGAACAAATATTTTTTTGCAACGTTTCCTCTGATACTGTACGTGAGTTTCATGTGGAGTGGCAGCGTTGCGTCCCTCTGCTGGCTGCAACACAAAGGCCTGACGCTGGGCCTTATAATGAGTCTTAGTGTAGGCGTCTCACCATCCAATCTATTATTCTTTGTGACACTTGATTGCATCGAGTGAGAGACATAGATAGATGAATACCTAGATAGATAGATACAGATAGAAAGAGAGATTGAGAGAGAGAGAGAGTTTTCACCCTCCCTCCACCAACTGTGGGGTGTGGTTGAGGTGTGGTTGGGGTGTGGTTGGGGTTGGGGTTGGGAGGGGATGGAACTAGTCACACAAGGAGTTAGTTGACTTTCCAGGCCGCCAGCACCTACTACCTCCCCCAGCCATCTCCCCCTGCTACCTCCCCCAGCTACCTCCACCCTGCCGGCTCCACCCTGCTTCTCCATGGTGACAAGAGTACAGTACATGGCCGACAGAACCGCATCTTGTATAGGACATAACAATCATCATTCCGGTAAACATAAGTTGCTGAACCAAAAGGAAGCTAAGGTGAACCGACCCTTTTGAGACACGGTACAATTTCACGGTACAATTCCACGGTACAATTCCACGGTACAATATCACGATATATATAATAGTCTGAGCTTCACCATTAATACAATGCTGTCCTCGTGCCACCCTGACGCAAGTAAGGAATCAATCACTATGTTGTAATTATCTGCAGGAAACTTACTAATGCACGTGATAAAAATGAGGTAGCATTCTTCTGTGCCCCGTCAACAGCAGCAGTAGTAGTAGTAGTAGTAGCAGAAGTAGTGTTAGTAGTAGTAGTAGTAGTAGTAGGCAGACTAGCTACACTACACTACCTAACCTGCCGCTTCTTACTTTCTCTTAACAGGCTGCTTCTAAGAGAGACAAGTTAGTACTGTAGTGTGTAGTTGAGGAGGAGTGACTCGCCTTGGTAACACTGTAGAAGGCTTCGTGTTATTTATATTTATTTTCTTATTTATTTATTTATTATTATTTTTATTATTTTTGATTTATATATATTTTTTTCTTACATTAAAAGGGTACTGGCTAAGAGACAACAAAAATACGTAACAAAAAAAATCCCGCTAGACCCTGTAAAGAGGACAATAGGAGAAATAGAAGCAAGGGGTTATGTTAGGTTAGGTTAGGTTTGGTTAGCAAGGGGTTGGAGGACCAGTTAGCACCAGGTGGCGGAGGAGAAACAAGTAGTGTGGAAGAGAAGAGAAGATCAGCAATACGAGGAGGAGGAAGACACGAGGGAGGAATTTTATTTTCTTCTTCAGTCTGGCCTTGCCCTTCACCCCATAGCACGGACTGACTGGCTACCTGCTGCCCTGCTCCGCTCCGTCCCGCCCCGCCCCGCCCCGCCCCGCCCCGCCCCGCCACGACTTGCTCATCTGCTGACCTTCAAGAGGCTGATTTGAGAGGTTAACTTAGGTTTCTTCTGACTCAGTACCATATTACTCTTTTTTCTTTCTCTCTTTCTCTCTCTCTATCTATCTATCTATCTATTTCTCTCTCTCTCTCTCTCTCTCTCTCTCTCTCTCTCTCTCTCTCTCTCTCTCTCTCTCTCTCTCTCTCTCTCTCTCTCTCTCTCTCTCTCTCTCTCTCTCTCTCTCTTATCAATCTAATCACCATTATTCTGTCTTTAATCAGCACCATGTTTTCTATTCAAATTAAATCAAATAACTATATAATTTTTTTTTTTTTGGTGTATGTGTGTTTTTTATATATGTAATTATGAAGGGTGGTGAAAGGGAGGTGGAGGGAGAAGGAGAGGGGAAGGGGGAGGGGGAGAGAGGTAACAGGTCACTCGTATCATATAAAAAAAAAAAATATATATATATACCATTCCTTACCTGCCTTTAATTAAATCAAACAATCAATGCCTCAGAGCAGCACCAGGAGGTAAGCGAAGGTATAAGTAATTAATGAAATAAGAAACAAAATAATAGTGTTTGTTGTCAAGTCTCGTGTGTTCGTTACCCTGTGGCGGCGTGTTGGCATTATATATTATGTATGTATGGAAGGTGAATGAGTGAGTGAGTGAGTGAGTGAGTGAGTGAGTGAGTGAGTGAGTGAGTGAGGTGAGTTATTTATTACGCTTGTTATTATTGTTCTTCTTGATGTGTGAAGGAAGGAAGGAAGGAAGGAAGGAAGGAAGGAAGGAAGGAAGGAAGGAAGAATGAAGAAGTGTTTACAAAGTTGTACAACATTCATAACACGAACACTTTCTTTTTTCTTTCCCCTCACAACCCTGAAGAGAAGTGAAGGGAAGTGAAGGAATTCCATACATACATACATACATACACACATACTTACATACATACATACATACTTACATACGTAGAGGTGCTTGTATGTGTGTCCAAGCGGATGATTACAGCGTTTTTCGTTTTATCTTATAATGCACAAGAACTAAACATACATAAAAGAAAGTGTTATTAATGGCAATAGTGAAAAAAACAAAGTTAATTAAATGAATAAATAATTGAATAAGTCTAACACTGTACAGGTTACTTAATTCAGGTAGATAAGGTTGAGAGGATTGGACAGTGTGGTATTTGCATTTCAAGGGAGAAGAGAAGAGAAGAGAAGAGGAGAAAGTGTGCTGAGCTGAGGCAGTAAAGTAGTAGTGTGGCCAGAGTGAAGAGAAAAGGAAATCGAAAAAAAAAAGAAACACACACACACACACACACACACACACACACACACACACACACACACACACACACACACACACACACACACACACGAACATATATTAGAGTGTGTGTGCAGTGTTGAGAAAAGGAATGTCGTGCAGGTAGTAGTTGTAGTAGTAGTAGTAGTAGTAGTAGTAGTAGTGGTAGTGGTGGTGGTGGTGGGTAGGTCGCGTTCCATCCAACCAGCCTCGTGCACACCACTACCACTACCACCACTACCACCACCACCACCACCACACTTTCTCTCAGCACCGCATGCGCCCTTAAAACCAGCCTCACACACTCTCCTCGCTACACAGGTAAACACACTACTTGCTATTCGTATCGACACCGGCCTTAGAGTAGCATCCTTTATCCCTTGTAATAATGCGGGAATGTCTATCTATTAAGGTACGAGGAACTTTATGTATGTGAAAGTTTGACAGTTTGTTTTGTTTTTTAGATAACGAAGAAGAGATAGAAAGAAAGGACTAGGTAATTTTAGTTAATATTGTTATCCATTTATAAGTTAAAATATATAAAGTCATTCAGCACTTTCCTCTACGTGATTTTCCTTCAGTTGCTCTTTCACTCTTCCACCGCGAGGATGTTGCTTGTCTTGGTGCAGTTTTCACTTAACCACACCCTGCCTTGCCTGGCCCTACCCTGCCTTCCTTACCCTGTCCTGCCTTTCCCTGCCCTACCCTACCTTGCCCTACCCTTCCCTTCCCTTCCCTGCCTTGTTTTGCCTTGCCTTGCCCTGCCTTGCCTTCCCTGCCCTGCCCTGCCCCTCCCTGCTATGCCCAACTCTGCCTTCACTACTATTTATATATATTTTCTACTTCCCTGCTTACTTGTACTTGTAATTGATCACACTCTCAGAATGTTTCTCTATGGAGTATTCGTTAATGTGTTAGTCTTCAGAATTATGTTTTCAAATGTTAATATATTATTGAAGTAAGTCGTTAATTGCCGAACTACTTAATGACAGCAACAGCTATTTCACGTTTTCTTTGTCCAAGTTGTAGACACACACACACACACACACACACACACACACACACACACACACACACACACACACACACACACACACATATCCACATTTTCCTATCATATCGTGTGAAAGTTTATCGTACAATCAAGAACAATCTTTCCCTTTACGCATCTCTCTATTGTGTGTGTGTGTGTGTGTGTGTGTGTGTGTGTGTGTGTGTGTGTGTGTGTGTGTGTGTGTGTGTGTGTGTGTGTGTGTGTGTGTGTGTGTGTGTGTGTGTGTGTGTGTGTGTGTGTGTGTGTGTGTGTGTGTATCGGGTGTTGAACAGAGTGAGTGTAAAACATTAACATTTACTTCCATTGCAGAATAACATTTGATCAAATATTTATTACTTTTTTTTATTGAAATGTGTGTATACAGGTTAATCCTCTGTCCTCATTTTGGTTTGGATAACGTTCAAACTTAATGTCTCGTATCATTTCAATGGTGCATGTTTTAGTAATCCCTCTTAACGTTTTCTTTGGGCCAGAGCTTCCCTTCAGACCCTTGGGATTTGTGGAGCTCAATACCCGTGGACTATTTGTATTACTTATGTCGCACCTTAGTAATCATTTATATTTCCAAATGTATTCAACCTTTTTGTTTTACTTGCTTGTAATTTATTCAGATTGCTAATTCATGTCCCCTTTTACAGATGCAGCTGTCGGCTTGTGTGGTGTTGGTGGTGGTGGTGGTGGTGGCGACGCAGGTAGAAGTGGCGGCGACATCGGCAGCAGAGGCGGTGATGGAGAGGCCAACGGAATCAAAATCAGTAGAAGATAGAGGTGCGGAGGGAGACAGGGAAGCAGGGCCCGTAGCAGCGAGGCAAGGCATGTTTGGTGGCGGGCAGGACGTGCTCTCCCTAACCATGAGTGCTCTCAATCCTATGCCGTACCTGATCGGGGGCTTGAATGGCGTGCGACAAGTGATGCATCAACGCTTTCATCCTTTTCATGGCACGAACGTCAGACATGGGCCGAGACCAAACAAATTTAGGGGTGGTGGTCGAGCCCCTATGCCTCCTATTCCAGGGGGTGGGAAGCTTAAGAGCACTCCTGGAGGCCTGCGGTATAGCGGTGGTGGTGGTGGTAAGGGTGGTGGAGGTGGATTAAGGAATGCTGGTAGTGAGGGTGCATACGTAAAAGGTGTTGGTGTTGGTGGTGGTGGTGGTGGTGGTGGTGGTGGGATGCATGCTATTTCTCACAGCTCGCAAAACCCTGAAAATGGATTCCTTCGTGCTCTTAGAGGAACTGGAAAGGAACATAATTTGCATTTAGATCCTTACGGTACATATCCTATACCATATAGACCTAACTCTGGCAGGCATCAAATTAAAGACTTTGGAACCGTAAGACCATACTCATTAATGACACACAGACCAGGATTCCGCTTTTTCAAAAAAAATACTACTTTCCCACCTAATACAGTCCCTCCCACTCATTCTGTGCCCAACCATGTCCACACAGAAACCGTGAACTCAGGTGCACGTGGGAATAAGTTATCAAGAGTCATCAACATTAAGGTCCCAGAGGAGATGCAAGATTTAGCCATTTTGGAGATCAGCATGAAAGCTAATGGCGATATCAGTCTTAGTGGAGGACATGACAAAGAACATTTATTTCATTCCCAAGATGTTTCTTTACATCACTCACGCCCTCGAGGCTCTGTAAAGACACCTGACCCTTCAGTCTTAAGTTCCGCTGCTCTGCTTCCAAGTTTTGAAGATGTTTTTGCTGAAAACCCAAGACTTCACGAAATCGACGATGCTAATAAATTTCTTGAGACACTCTTCCGTAGAGACGTAGAACTAATGACTCATAAGGATTCTGATGTGCAGGACTTTATAGTTAAACCTTACAGTTCTGGTCCATCTCAAGACTCCCTTCGCATGCAGCCTAATGAAAATACTAACCCCGCTTTGCTAAATGCATTCCCAGTTGATTGGAATTCCATCAACAGCTTACAGCCTATTGTGATTAGCAATGAGGAAAACTATCAGAGAAGTGTTCCACTCTCAAATATATTCACGAAAAATAATCCAGTTGCAAGTTATTCTAATTACGCTCAAAACTCAAATATGAATAAGTATTACATTGTTCCCTTGGGCGTGCCTCCTGCCAGTTCAAACAACCCTCAAACCAGGCACAGCAGGCCGATGGCACCAGCCCCTCAACAACCAAGTCACAATGATAATAAAAACTCTGCTGTGTATTACATTGACATTACTATTCCAGGCAACTCAGGAGGCATTCCCTCTGTCAACGCCAAACGGCTCAGGAGACGGAGGAGAAGCCTTGACTTTGACGGCTGGTTCCCAATGGACGTGAGTAACCCCATGTCTGATGACCCCACTGTGGCGTACAAACCTCCGTTCCTGGAAAGAGTTCACTTTAGTAATGAACCCATCATGGAAAAGCCACTCTACCCCGTCAGACCGGAAAATCCAACTGTCTTTGTGGTCCGATCAGAAATGCAGCAGCCAGAGTACCATTCTGTGTACGGCACTGAGAATGTTGAGTATTACCACATCAACCCGAAGAGTAATACCGTTAGAGCCTTCCGCTCACCCTCATTCAACACTGACGAAGGCGAAGGCACCTCAGTGACTGCCCAGAAGGATGCCACAACCACACCCACTACACAAGTAAATGACGAGGCTGACGAGGCTGAGGATGAACCATCGAAGGCCCGAGAATCCAATCTGGAAATTCCTAGAAAAGAAGAAGGATTTTCTGATAGATCTGACGCCTTTTACGAAGATACCGAGGTTTCTAATACCGAGGTTTCTAAATCGGAGGTCTCTAATACCGAGGTTTCTAAATCGGAGGTCGCTAATACCGAGGTTTCTAAATCGGAGGTCGCTAATACCGAGGTTTCTAAATCGGAGGTCGCTAATACCGAGGTTTCTAAATCGGAGGTCGCTAATACCGAGGTTTCTAAATCGGAGGTCGCTAATACCGAGGTTTCTAAATCGGAGGTCGCTAATACCGAGGTTTCTAAATCGGAGATCTCTAATACCGAATCACCCTTGAAAGAGAAGCCAGATATAGAAACTGAGACTGAAAGTGATATGAAAGGTGCTTTTTCAGAGCTTCGGGCATCTGTGATAGAACGACCGGACCTCTTATATCTCCTTCGTGAGAGGAATAAAAAATACAATGAAAGAACGATCTCTGAACCTCCTCCCATCACGCAGACACCCGCCCCTGTACGAAGACACGACAATACAAGAACCATTAGGAACAGACCCGCCCTTCATGAGCTGCTCGGTAATCTTCCCCGCGAGTCCCAGATAGAGGAGTCTCCCTACCTAGGCTCTGCAACAGACTCTGCTGGTGCATCCTTTGTCCAGCAAATTCCTCCGCCAAATTTCCGGTACTTGACTCAACGCACCTCCTCCTCCCGTCAATCACCCGTCACTGCCAGGATAAACGGAAACCCAGAGTCGCCTGGACGTTCATGGTATCTTATCAACACGAGGTCGTCTGATTCGGACAGAAGACGTGAACCATCCATTGCTTCATACGTCATCCCTGAAACTCTTTCGGGGGATAACAAGGTTCACTACAAGCCTAATGGCCCTGTTTCCTACGTCGACAAGCAGATAAAGACGTTGAAAGATCTCATTGATAATCCTCACCTCGATGACCACATGAATTCCTATAAGCCCACGCTGACTGCCAACAGCCTGTCTGAGTTGCTTCAAATCTTCCGCTACACCCAAGTCACGGGCGAACCTGGCGCATCGGGTACAGAGGAACCAGTAACAGTACGTGAGTTTAGATACACGCGGCCAACGGAAGACACTCCAACTACTGACATATTCCCAAGTAACTACAGGTATACTCCTTCTCCAGGTAAATTCAGTGACCCAACGACAGAGGCGGGGATCACTGAGAGGCCGCCACCACCACCACCCGTGTACAGAGACGCCGTGGCTGACACCAACTCCCTCGATGGATATCTCTTCTCAGACTCCGAGGCGAATCCAGATTACGCTCGCCCTCAGGTTCGCCAAAATGCCGTTGTTGGTGAAGATAAGGACGCCAGCAAAGATAAGGGAGCCGCGAGAGGAAATTCTAAGGTTAAAATCAACTCTAACATAGTCCAAAGAAACGTATCACCATCTACAGATAGTCCGAGAGTGTTGCGCGTTGTCCGTCCTGGTCCTGCTCCTTCAAACAAAGTACCAACTGCCTCCCCGCAGTACGTGATTTATCAAGGACATTCTAAAGTGAAAGTATTTGGAGTGAATTCAGCCGAGGATAATGAATGGAGTAAATTTGATATAAGTGACATCTTTATGGTATCGACACCGAGCACTATTTCTGCTACTACCACAGCCGCTCCTCCTCCTCCTCCTCCTCTTCCTCCTCCTTCCTCCACCACTACTACTACCACTGTTCCCACCTCAACCAACTCCACCACTCTTCCTAGCACCAATGCAACACTTACTAGCACTGTATCCTCTCCAGTAGAACCAAGCACCTCTCTCCCTGCTACCGACACCACTCCCTCGGACACCACTGAGGCCACACTTCCTAGGACAGTGAGTCAAGAGTACGAGTATTATTACGCTGATGATGAATATGGTGTGACTGATCTTGCCTTCGGTGATTACCAGACGGAACACTTTGGGCAGCCGCTGATATACGTGTCAGGACAGCTGCCTCCCCCGCCCAGTGTGGCATACCTGGACTATCCTCCATTCCAACCACCGCCACACCAAACACAGAATACTAATATATACCCTGACCATTTCGTACAGGACAGCTTCCCACAGGTACTGTCTCCCGCCACGGCCTTAACGCGGGCAGAGGTACCTGTGGCCAAGTTAAATGTCCTCGCCGAACAGCCTGACGCAGCCGAGGACAGTCAGTTTACGTATTCAACTTGGCCGACAACGGAAGTAGTCACCGACAACCCCTCGGAGGACAGCACCGCTAAGAAGGATGGAGGCGCGTGATTACCTGGTGTTCATTGCATCTTGCCACACCGACTTTAATTATTCATAGTGAAATACTGGTTTATGAAAGTCTATATTTATAGTCAAAGAATATTAAAATACGTTATTCATTCCTAGTATTAACCATCATGAATCAAAACTCTTGTGAGAACCGTCTGCGAGTCCAGTGTGTGACAGGTACTGGGAGGTGAGGCGGCGCCGCTGTCCTGTGTGTGGAAGGAACACTGTGTGGGCACCATGTACAGTGAGGCAAGGCAGGTGGTGAGGTGGTGAGGTGGTGGTGCTGACACGCCAGGGTATCGTTAGTTGTATTACAGTAGCGGGGTTTGAGTGTGTTCTTAGTGGTGAGGCGCGGGACGTCCCCGGCGAGGTCAAAACACTTCCCTGGACACTGATCATCAAGTATTTGTTGATGCAGACTGAAGGATGAATGTACTGGCGTCACAACCACTACCATTAACGAGCTTATATACATACATACACATTGATAATTGAAGATTCATGGTCGATGATTTTCAGAACCATAAACAAATTAACTTGTATTCAGATCAACACATTTTCCTTTTACAGATTAGCTTTCAATAACGAGTCTGACAACTGAAAACATTCGTCCTTCATGTACTGTTAAAAACAAACCCTCTCCTTCCCTCCTGCCGTGGGTGGCGTCTCGCGTCCTGCCTCGCCGCTACACACTGGCCTCGGCGCTGCTGGGTACCAAGTGTTGTTTGTGTCAGTCAGCGGCGAGATGATTGCCTGAAAGGAATCTCCCCGGACTCTTGTTACTGAATCGCGACGCCACAGTGTTCCCTTTTGTACAGTTTGTATATAATAAAGATACTTTATTTTATATAATAGACGTAGGTCTTTTTTCTATACTAAAATGTTGTATTAGTTGTATTCCTCTCGTTTATGCTTGTAGTATTTCTCGATAATACTTCTGTCATAACAATATTGAAACCTATCCGATTATAGACACTGTAAAACTATTGTACAAATAAACTTTCCAATTGTGTTGAACAATTTGTTTATAGATCAACAAACAGGTTTTATTTTTTTTATAATCCGCATTGAATAAAACAGTGACAGTGGTTAGATTGGTAAAAACTTAATCACTTAACGCCAGTGTCATATATCATAGTTTCTGAACCTCATCAAGATTCCGTAGCATTACACAACCATGAAAGGTGACATTACAACCCATAACTGGTGGGTATGTTTGCGTCAACTAAACACTTCGAGTAAACAATATCAAATGTATTAATTTCCAAAGCAAGAGGAAACCAGGTTCAGATGTTGACGTTTAACCAAATGAAAAAAAACAACAACAATGTTTCAGAATGAAGCGCCTTGTTCACGCTGGGACATTGATATGGATGCAAAAGGTTGTCTAATGCCGCTATGAAGGAAATAATCTTTGGCAGGACAAGAACAGAAAATAAATAGCCAGCTGGGTAAGGAGAGACATGGCGAGCTGTTGTCCCAGGCTGCTGCGTCACACACTCCATCCTTCCACTACGTATAATCACGAGAGGTCATCCAGCAGCATTACTCTATAGTTTTGTAGATATGAAATGATAAATGGTAATTCTTCAACAATACTATTACTTTAATAATCTCATACTCTGTGAAATTCAAGGCACTTACATTAATAGTGTAGGTGTGTGTCTGGCAGTATCTGAAAATCACATCTTTCTGGCGATTTTATTATAAACCACATTGGAAGGGAAGCCAGACTCATATCACCAGAAAATCAGTCTTTAAAATAAACTATATTAGCCTATTGTAGCATAAAAAACATCGCGAAATTACATAAATTACACCAAATATGCTACAGATAAAATTTTAGCATCCATGTTTCGCGGCTCAGCACTGGCATCTGTGGTTCCATCAGTGTTTTGTCAGGAACAGTCGAGTGGTAGCTGTGAGAGTGAGAGTGAGAGTGAGTGTGAGTGGTGCACGTGGAGCGGCTGCAGCAACGTTACCTCTACTGACTCAAGCAGGGAAGGTGGCCACGTGTGATTAGCGACTTTGTATTGTTCAAGGTTAAGGACAGCCTCGGGAAACTATATCAACAACAAAGGTAAGACCGATGTCATAGTAGTATAGAAAGTTTAACTAGCGCTGAAGTGTTTGCTCAATGTGTCATTATGTATCGTACGGCGGGTTCAGTGCTTAACTCTGGTTAGTCTCGGGTTGTGAAGCTGAACCCTTACTTATATAGGAACGGAATGAGGGAGACAGGAAGGCTAGGGAAGAGTGAAAAAATGGATTTACAATAAATATGTTAATCTGCTGCTGCTTCTGTGATGCAAATACCGAACTAAATTTCATCAAAGGTTCATAAATATAATTAAATTGTCTCGATTCACTCACTGACTCATTTATTCATTATCTCATACTCGTAACTTTCCCTCCTTCCCTCCGCACATTGATAGCAATTGACGCACACACACACACACACACACACACACACACACACACACACACACACACACACACACACACACACACACATCAATAACAACAACAACAACAACAGCAGCAGCAGCAGCAGCCGTCGCCTGAGCAGCAGTTTGCAGAGTCGTCATATATTTCCTTCTAGACAGATTCTCGATAGGCTGAATGAGGCGAAAGAAGGATGAGGTGGAAGGAGGAGAATAGAATCACGGCGATGCAGGAAATCTTATCCTATACTGTGGGAAGCCTTTAGTAGAAGACGTAAAATTTATTATAGATGATACTTGGAAAAGGAGAAGGATAGGAAGGCTGGATAGAGTTAGAGAGAATAATGTATAACTAGTTTTCTTTTTATAGTAATGGCGTTGTGGTGTAGAGAAAGAAACACGTTGAGTTATGGTGTTACGTATGTATGAGAGAGGAGGAAAGAAAAATAGACTCCCTTTGAAGAATATGACGCCAGGGACAGATAGATAGCGCAGGTGTGGGAAGAGACGTGTGAAATGTCGCGTTTTCTCGAAATGTTTGTTTAGTATCTCAATGTATTTGTTTACTATTTTAATTAACGTAAGCTTAACGACACACGCGCAGTATAGCTATGACTTGCTTGGGTTTTGTTATATTTTTTATCACTCGCGCCTCTGTTGTGAAGGCTTAAGTCGAGTGGAGTTAAGTTGTTTGTGTCTAGACCCTTTCAGTTCCTCTCTCCTGGATGCACTTCACACACTAATTACGTTACCAATCCTTTGTTATGTATGAGTCTCAACGCTGCTGGGAAAAGATCGATGTCTCGTACATGCTGGAAATAATTGTGAAATATTGAGGCAACGTTGGCAAAGACGTATCGTTTTAGTGTGTGTGTGGGGGGGGGGAAGGGTGTGTGTGTGTGTGTGTGTGTGTGTGTGTGTGTGTGTGTGTGTGTGTGTGTGTGTGTGTGTGTGTGTGTGTGTGTGTTATTGCCAGTTTAATCATACACGTTTCATCCACAAACGCTGGAATGTCCTATTACTACCCTGTTTTCTTTTTTCTTTTTTGGTATAATCTCTGAAAATATTTATTGTAAACATTTACGGTGTTCCAAAATATTTTTCTGGTATTTTTTTAGGAATTCGTAATTTGTTGGTTTTCAAAGTATTTTTTATAGCTTTTTTCTATACATATATATTTTTCTTATAGCTCGTTTGATCTCAATGATAATTATTTTCAATAGTCATTGCAGGAAGTGGGAAAGAGAGAGAGAGAGAGAGAGAGAGAGAGAGAGAGAGAGAGAGAGAGAGAGAGAGAGAGAGAGAGAGAGAGAGAGAGAGAGAGAGAAGCTGTAGGAATAGTGAGTTGGATCAAAGGACATCCATCACACCTCCACGTAGACGGGAGTGGAATTGCAGAGTGCACTGATAGATGTGAAATACTGTTTCAGACTCTCCTGACGATAGCAGAGAGAGTTCAGGAAAGAGTCTGTCAATGAATTGATAATATTGATGAAGTGTTACAGTTATAGTTTTACAATATAATGTTACATTCTACATTACATTTTTGATGTATAATGACTCTAGACTAATGTGTTTATCGGCTGAAAGTGAAGGTGTTGAAGCGTATCAATGCAATCTAATCTAAATTGGGATCCTTTAAGTTAAATTCAAATAATGTTAGTTTCTTGCCTGCATATCTTGAAATAACAATAACAATAATATAAATAATAATAATGAAAATAATGCGGAAGTAAAGACAAAGCTTGAACAAAATTTTTATAGCAAGTACATGAACGTTAATTTGACTCAGATTATAGTGGTTTGTTATACTCCCAAGTCGATCTGTTACTTATTATCTGCAGGAGAGCGTCTGGATGTCCGTTTTATTGACTCTTGAACCATAAAGTCAGTTAATGCGCTTCTGTTCCGATCGTTTCAAACTCTTTACTCATCATTTACAATCCATAAATCTCTCTCTCTCTCTCTCTCTCTCTCTCTCTCTCTCTCTCTCTCTCTCTCTCTCTCTCTCTCTCTCTCTCTCTCTCTCTCGCGAGGCGCCTGGCTGTCTCTCTCTCCTTGATAACGCAAAGCTCGCCCCGTGACCTGCATTGAAAGGCTTACGTGAAGAGCGATAGGAAAGGTGAACGTCGCGCCGGTGCAAAGAGATGATGCTTTGAGAATTGTGAATTATTAGATAGAGATAAGAGAGAGAGAGAGAGAGAGAGAGAGAGAGAGAGAGAGAGAGAGAGAGAGAGAGAGAGAGAGAGAGAGAGAGAGAGAGAGATTTTTTAACATTCACGCTTCTAGTAGAATGTTAAGTATTACGAAATTAAACTTTTATGCCCGCCTAAAAACTATTATTTAAGAAGATAGAATAACAAATGAAAATACCAGGCAATTTGAGGAGAATTTTTATAATAAATAAACATAAATATTGCCAGAATTTACACTTAACAAAGTAAATACCAGCAGTTATTTCAATAATTTCCCTTTGAGCTGCCGCAGGAAAATTATATAAGAATGTTCCTTTTTTTAGAATTATATTAAACCTTTTTCTCTTTTGAATTTACCGTTTATCAGTACCAATATAAACTTAACAGGAAGCGTATTACATAGAGGACCAACGAGGCTATTGGGAAGCGCGGAGAATGATGAGTAATAACAACTTTTTGAAAACTCGCTACAACCTCAATATTCGAAGCAAAACGGAAAAAAAGAGAATATTGGAAGTTTTCATTGGGTGTGTACGTTTGTATACGTGTATGTAGGATTAAATTGAAAAAAAGAAAAGATTATACATTACAGTGATAGATTTAGTTTCGCGGCAATAGAATGTTGCAATAATGAACACACACACACACTCTCACACACACACACACACACATACATACATACATACATAACCATCAGCCTCAGTGAAAGTTATAACGTTTTCTTTCCAACAGTCGTAAAAGAAAGAAAGTTTGTTGAGATGAAAAAGTTGAGCCAGCCATGAAGTCTTCTGTGACATTATGACAGTCAGCCATTACTTACAGGCTGATGAAGAATGAATCAGAATCACACACACACACACACACACACACACACACACACACACACACACACACACACACACACACACACACACACACACACATACACACAGGCTAGATAAAGAAACATATTAATTGTATTCGATCTAACATGACAAGGTGGGAGAGATAATCAATATTTACTTACTTCCTTCTCCAGCGTTAGGAGAAAAATACTGAGAGAAATTACTTCCTACGTAAAAAAAAGAATATGGGATACATACTAAGAGAGAAAAAACATATTTATCTACCTCTCTTATTAGTGAAGAAGTCGTCAAAATAGGGTTTAAAAATAACTAACTAAAAATCACTTTATAATTTTGAAATATCTCACATAAGTAAATAAAAAATTAATAAAAAAGAGCGTTAAGTAAATTAAGAAAGTATCAAGTTATCTACGAGTACAAGTTTACTCGCCTTTGCCTTATTAAATTCTTGGCTTCAGTTTTATTACGAAAGAAGAGAAGAGAAGAAGAGACAACTTTGAACTCAAATTACTGTTTTTTGATCCTAACTTTTTGCTCTTTAAATAGACACCTGAGAACACCTGGGAACACACACACACACACACACACACACACACACACACACACACACACACACACACACACACACACACACACACACACACACACCGCGTCTATGATTGCGGAAGATGTAGTGGGTAGCATGACAGCAGATATTGATAATGTTCCTTTAGGTTCCTTTAGAGAGTTATGATACTAATTTATTGGACGTAGTTACAGCCTTTCAATCATAACAGATATCACGTAAACTTTTACTCTTACATCTGGCAGCCATATCATTACTCTTACCACACGTCGTACCGTATACTGCGTCTTTTATTATCTCTCTCTCTCTCTCTCTCTCTCTCTCTCTCTCTCTCTCTCTCTCTCTCTCTCTCTCTCTCTCTCTCTCTCTCTCTCTCTCTCTCTCTCTCTCTCTCAGCTGTCCCTTCCAGCACCACTAAGCAGCTCCTGTCACTGAGATCCGGATTGGAAAAAGACTTATCGGAGAGACGAAGCAGAAGAGAGAGAGAGAGAGAGAGAGAGAGAGAGAGAGAGAGAGAGAGAGAGAGAGAGAGAGAGAGAGAGAGAGAGAGAGAGAGAGAGAGAGAGAGAGAGAGAGAGAGAGAGAGAGAGAGAAAGAGAAAGAGAAAGAGAGAGAGAGAGAGATGAATAGGATGGGTGAATTCGAAGAGAACACAGAAATATTCTGAATAGTAGAACACGTGAATGAAAATGGTGTGGGAGGGAGAGAGGGAGAGAGAGGGAGGGAGAGGGAGAGGGAGATAGGGAGGGAGAGGGAGCGAACTATGAAGATTGATACAAGGAACAGAAACTCCTCCTCCTCCTCCTCCTCCTCCTCCTCCTCCCCTTCTTTCCTTCTCCCTTTCTCTATGTATTGTTCCGCTGTAGAAGGATACAAATTCAAACACACACGTCTCGCTGAGGACCATCTTATACAGTCTTAGCCTTACTATTTTTGGTCAGGTATATATAGTAAGGCTAAAGGTAAAAAAAACAATAAAAAAACAAAAGAAAGGAGGTCTCGTAGCTGCTCTTATATATTTTTTGGTTTATTTTTTTTTTGCACCCTGCTATTGCGTTCCTTTAGGTATAATTAGATACATTTATGAACGTGTATGTATGTATGTATGTATGTATGTATGTAGACTGACTGACTGACTGACTGACTGACTGACTGACTGACTGACTGACTGACTGATTGACTGACTGACTGACTGACTGATTGACTGACTGACTGACTGACTGATTGACTGACTGACTGACTGAGCTTGTGTGGCTTATATAGAAATGAATGACAAATATTTAATCAACTGGTACGTACGTGTGTCTCTCTCTCTCTCTCTCTCTCTCTCTCTCTCTCTCTCTCTCTCTCTCTCTCTCTCTCTCTCTCTCTCTCTCTCTCTCTCTCTCTCTCTCTCTCTCTCTCTCTCTAAATGTCTGGTCTTGGAGATATGGGACATAATGTAATCCATGTTTCCAAAAAGGATTGTAAGAGATTGTATTGAGAGAGAGAGAGAGAGAGAGAGAGAGAGAGAGAGAGAGAGAGAGAGAGAGAGAGAGAGAGAGAGAGAGAGAGAGAGAGAGAGAGAGAGAGAGAGAGAGTATTAACTAGATATCATTAATTAAGACCATTATTTACTGACTGTCCATAACATATCTATCTATCATTCATTAGTTATTATATTATATTCATTAATTTGTTTATTGTTTTTTTTGTACCATGAAGCAGTAACTATTATCATCATTAATTTCTCTCTCTCTCTCTCTCTCTCTCTCTCTCTCTCTCTCTCTCTCTCTCTCTCTCTCTCTCTCTCTCTCTCTCTCTCTCTCTCTCTCTCTCTTTTTTTGTGGCCTTATTTGAACTCTTATTATTTCCACCTTCTCTGTAATGGCCTTCTTTCTTCTTTTTTTTTCTTTTTTTTCTTACGTTTTAAACCTTTTATTTGTCATTTGGTCATTTTTTATTTTCATTTGGTCAGTTTCATTCTTATCGTTTTCTCTGTGGCTGTAATCCTGGTCGTTTCAGTGATGGTAGTGGTGGTGGTTGTCTTCCTCCTCCTCCTCCTCCTCCTCCTCCTCCTCCTCCTCCTCCTCCTCCTCCTATGACTCTCACTTCGGATCAGATAGCGTAATTTACTTTAAAAAGCCTCCTAAAAGACAACAGTTCTGCTGATGTTTCTTCTTCCTTTGTGTGCCTCTGTGTTTCTTATTGTTCTTCCAAAATCCAACAATAGATGGCGTTATAAAGGGTCGTAAAGTACCACAACCTGTCATTCTTTACGTGTTGTTCACTGTCGCACACACTGAAGAGAGGTAATTAGTGGCTGGATTTAGACCGAGTTAAGTTTAATGAGTTCCATTAAAGGTTCATAGACTTGAGCTCAAATCACCTGAGAGAAGGAAAAAAAAAGAAGCGAAATGGATGTGTCAATGCTGCAGTTAAAAGCATAATGAGCGAGGTTTAAGGATTTAAGGACAGCGGAAAATTAATATAGATGACGAAAGGGAATGAAAGCACCTTTTTCTGAAGCTAAATAATGAAAGGTTTGAGACTTCGAGACTGACACTGAAGTCTCGGAAGTATTTCGAACGAGGACTCACGTGTACCCTGACGTGAACCTTATTGAGGGGGGGAAGGGGGGAGAGGGAAGAGGGAAGGAGGAAGGGGAAAGGGAAGGTAGGGAGTGTAGGAGGCTGGAAAGGTGGAAGAGGGAAGAGGAGAGGGGGAAGGGGAAAGAAGGAAGGGAAGGAAGGGCAAGTAGTATAGGAGGAGGCTTGGGGCGGGAGGAAGGGGGGGGGGAGCCAGCTAGGTCAAGTGGAGGACCCTGACGTGTAGGATCCAACGAGGGTTTATGTGTTGGGTAGAAGTTTAATGGTTTACAAAATATACCGAGACGGGCCAGAAGCGCTTCCTCCTCCTCTACTATTTCTCCCGGAATGAGGAAATTGCCGTCAGAATGAAGAGATTTATTACGTACATAAATACAGACTTCCCAAGCTGCTTACACGTGATGAGATGCCAGTTATAGGTGTTGTCTTGTAGTGTTGTGGAGATGCTTGTGTAATGTTATAGAATAGTTATTGTGTTGTGTGTTGTGTTGTGTGTTGACGTATGCAATGTAATCTTGGTGGTGTTGTCTGAGTGTGTGGTGGTGGTGGTGTGGTGGTGAAGAGACGGTAATATTGTTAAGGATATCAGTGTGGCTTGAGTAATGGCCATGGCAGCCACACCGACTTAAAAAAATAAATAATAATAACAGTAATGATAATGGTGGTAATAATCGGAACTAAAATAATTGAAAAAATTCTCACAGTAATTATAAAAGCCTAGTTATATACCAAAATTTTTGAGGAAAACGACAGAAACATATAATTATAAAGTGTGATTAATTAGAATGATTTTATTTTGAGGTCTCTGGAGAAAATGTCGGTTAATTAAGAGAAGAAATGAAAGGGAAATGTAGACCTAATTAAGAGAAGTCGGACTTACTAAAAAAGAGGATAATCATTTTGGGATGTGGAGGAGGAGGAGGAAGAAGAAGAAAAGGAGGAAGAGGTGGGCGACGAGGAGGAAGAAAAATTGAAAAGGTCAGTTGAAAGAGTATTATTATTCTCTCTCTCTCTCTCTCTCTCACATCATTATTACTATTATCATTATTATCATTATTATTGTTATTATTATTACTATTATTATCATTATTATTATTATCATCATTATCATTATTATTATTGTCATCATTACTATTATCATTACTATTATTATTTTTGTGGTTGTTGTTTTTGATGAGATTAATGTTATTTATATATGAATGACCTGCATTTGTTTGTCCTCGGCTGCTCCTACCATCATCTCGCTCTCTGTGTGTGTGTGTGTGTGTGTGTGTGCGTGTGCGTGTGCGTGTGCGTGTGTGTGTGGTTGGTTCTGCTTTGATGCCAAACACTAATTCCAAACACATTTATAACTTTGCCCAAAATATTCGTCTTTTTTTTGCTATGTTTTACTATTCCTTCCTCTAAGTCTAAAACAACCACGCCAGTTACTCAAAATCAGAGGATGAAATACGTGTAGAGTAAAAAAAAAATTGTTTAACTCCTCCGTTTCCTCTTAACTAAAATGCCCTAAAACAACTTTCAGAATATGTAACAAACATTATAAAACACGAATGGAGGTTGTAAAATAAAAAAATTAAAAAAATGAAAATGGGTCACAGCACACAGTTTGGCGTTAAAGCTGATCTGTCTTACTAAGCTGTATTAAGAAGAGTAAGAGTAAGAGTTTGTAGTAAGAAGCCAAGGAGAGGAAACTAGGAGAGAGAAAGCAATGGGCAAAATATACCATTGTGGACTTTGATCTTGGTCTTGTATAGTGAAACAGAAAATGCAGGAACTTGTGTCAAGGTTCAATATAGATAAAAAAGCAATATACTCCTACTATGAAATACCACACGCTGTTTTTTCTTATTAATTTTTTTTCTTCCAAAGAGTAGTGAGTTAATACATTAGACATTAGTTTATACATTAGACTAAAAAAAGATAAAGAAAATGAAAAAGAGAGGGATGCGCTCGTTACATCATTGCCATTTTCTTCCTCCTGTTCATCATTATAGGATGCAGCGATGCGTGAACGGTCTCTTAGATGTACTGTATAACGAGTTTCATCATAAACACAATTAGTTTTATTTCCTTCGCATAACATAAACCATAATTCATAACTTTTTTTTCGCAAGGTTGGTTTGCCTGAGAGAGAGAGAGAGAGAGAGAGAGAGAGAGAGAGAGAGAGAGAGAGAGAGAGAGAGAGAGAGAGAGAGAGAGAGAGAGAGAGAGAGAGAGAGAGAGAGAGAGAGAGAGAGAGAGAGAGAGAAAAAAAAACTACATACTTATGAATTATACACAATATGAAGACAAGGCGTTTTTCATGGAGGTATAATAGGTATTAAAAGTTTGTGATGTAAAAAAAAAAGAAAAAAATATATATAGTTGTTTTGGACATAAATCAGGCAATAAGTTAGGTTAGGTTAGATTAGGTTAGGTTAGGAAAGGAGTTTTGTGGAGTGTGGATGAGATACGATGTAGCAGTAACAGCCTCCTCTAGCAGCCATCTCTAATATTTTCATCATACTAATGCACTCTTACCCCTCCTCTCTCTCTCTCTCTCTCTCTCTCTCTCTCTCTCTCTCTCTCTCTCTCTCTCTCTCTCTCTCTCTCTCTCTCTCTCTCTCTCTCTCTCTTCTGTTGGCTATGTAATATTTCTTGTATCGCTTCCCGTTCTGCTCCAGTTTGTTCCTCGTCTCTCTTTCACGTCCTAACCCCAACCACTCGTCTTTTCGTCCACCCTTCTCTTCCCTCCTACCATTTCCCCTTTTTCTCCCTGTCATGCTCTCTCTTTCTCTCTCCCAATCCCCGAGGTGGACAAACTAGGTCAGTCGGGGTGTCGGATAACATAGTGTTGATTCTTGTTGAAGTCCTCGCCTGAACGGAGCGACTAAAAGCTGAAGGATAGATAGAGAAAGAGTATAGATAAGCGGCTTGATTCTATTCCCTTGGTACTCGATGCCTTCCCCATCCATCATCATTTTGTTATCTCTCTCTCTCAGGCGTCTCCAAGGACCTGTGTGTGTTGTTTTAATAGTTAGTTAATTAGATAGTTAGTGTGTCTGTATGTATGTGTGTGTATAAGGAACTAATTAATAAACTCTAAACCGTTGTTCAAAATACGGATATCCATAAATAATGACGAGTATAAAATTTTGTTTAAGTCGGGTTTTATTTTACTTTTTTCCACGTCAAGGTTCTAAGCACGAGGTTTAATGAGGATTACGTCGTTAAGATATTGGAAGGGAAAGTTAAAACGATCCAATTACAGCCGCCGGTCAAGTATTAGACGACGTAAAATATTCTGGGTTTTAAGTTGAAATTCCCTTGGCCACAGAAATACGATTCCCGCCTCTCTGCATCCTTGTCTAGGCGCCGGGATGGAGGAGAAGGAAGAGGAGGAGGAGGAGAAGGAGGAGGAATGGAGGAGGTTTGATTTACGTCATCATATTTTCCCCGACAAAAGCGAGACAGGGAGGACAGGCATGCGGGCGGCCGACGGGTGGCAGGAAGGAGACAGCATCGTTAGTGCGTCCTGGAAGAAGAGAATGCTAGGAACACAATAAGGAATCGATCTTCTTGTACGAGGATAACGAGAGCTTCACTATTGTAAAAATGGAAAGAATTGGCTGAGAAAAGTAATAGTTAGGAATGGTAGTTATGATCAAAGTTCTCAATAGTGCTATTTTTTGTTTTGTTTATATATTTATTTTTTTTTCTCGCTCCTCACACCATCTTTGAAATGCGCTCAGTTATTACACTACATGAAAACTTATGGAATATTTTTTATTTGTCATTTTAGTTGCAAAGGAATGAATATTACTGAATGCAATGTTTCATTTCCAACTAGTATTTTCAACTAATATAACCATTCTTCTAATAAAAACAATAGTGATAACAATAACAACAAACTGAGTGTATTTCAAAGGATCCTTTTTGGAAGCACGAATTTCAGGAAGAGTCTTTTATTTTCCATCCATCCCATCCCTTCCTTTCTCTCCTCTTCCTCTCCCCCACCACCACGCCGCTGGCAAGACACGACCCCTAACGATTGTACCAAAACGAAGAGAATCTAACCTGTGCCGAACCAAAAAAACAAAAACATCGTTCACTCGGATGTGGGACACGGAAAGAAAAAGAAAAATGTTGAAAAAAGAAAAGAGAGATGAATTAGCCTGATGAATTTTTCTTGTGCTACCTTTGAAGTGGGGAAGGAGAGGGAAAGTGAAGGGCTGTGTGTGTGTGTGTGTGTGTGTGTGGGTGGAGTGTGGTGGCATCTGGTTACTTGGAAAGGCTTAGTGTATTAGTTGAAGTGTCGAGTGTGTTTTGTTTCGTCTGGCTGATGGATCGTAACCTTTTCTCTCTCTCTCTCTCTCTCTCTCTCTCTCTCTCTCTCTCTCTCTCTCTCTCTCTCTCTCTCTCTCTCTCTCTCTCTCTCTCTCTCTCTCTTTCTCTTTCTCTTCTCTTCTACGAGTAAATAATGACATTGGATTTTCACTTAAATTTTCTATACCATATTTTTCCTCTCGCGTAATGACAAAAATTTAAGTCTAACAATCTTTTATTTTCCTTCATCCTATCTCCTTCGTGTTTGCCTCGCCATCCTTCCTCCTTCCTTTCCTTCCTTCCCTTCCTTCCTTCCCTTCCTTCCCTTTCTTCCCTTCCTTCCCTTCCTTCCCTTCCTTCCTTCCCTTCCTTCTTTCTCCTTCCTTCCTTCCCTTCCTTCCTTTCATTCTCTTCAGCCTTCCTTCCCTTCCTTCCTTTCATTCTCTTCAGCCTTCCTTCCCTTCCTTCCTTCCTTCCTTCCTCCCCTTCCTCCCCTTCCTTCCCTTCCTTCCCTTCCTTCCCTTCAGCCTCCCTCCGACATCCCATCACCCTTCTTCACTGTCGTGTGTCCTTTGTTTTTCCCTTCAGGTCACGCCTCGCACTAATCTTCTTTTGCCCTCCCCCCTTACCCCCCCCCTCTCTCTCTCTCTCTCTCTCTCTCTCTCTCTCTCTCTCTCTCTCTCTCTCTCTCTCTCTCTCTCTCTCTCTCTCTCTCTCTCTCTCTCTCTCTCTCTCTCTCTCTCTCTCTCGATACAGTGTTATTGTTTTGTTTTGTTTTTCGTTTATATCTGGAAAAAAAAAAATTAAGACTACATATTACTGCCTGAAAAGCATGTTTTCAATTTTTATTTATTACGTAAAAATACTTATTGTGGTCATTTAGATTTATAAAGGAAGGAGGAGGATATGGACGAGGAGCATAATAATACTAATAAGAAGAAGAATGAGAATATGAGAGAAAAAATAATAAAGGGTAGAATAGAGGAGTAGTGATAATTATAATGATGGTGTTAATGAGGAAAAAGTATAAAGATTTCTATCAAGGTAAAGTACGTTCATAATGAGAGCATAAGGTTACATCATAAAACTCATCTCCTCCTCCTCCTCTTCCTCCTCCTCCTCCTTCTCCTCCTCCTCCTCCTCCTCCTCCTCCTCCTCCTCCTCCTCCTCCTCCTTCTCCTGAGCACCACATTCAGAAACTGGAAACGCAATTAATAGTATATATTATTTTTTCCGTTAACAGGAGTGCATGTACACACTTCCTTCTGTGTGTGTGTGTGTGTGTGTGTGTGTGTGTGTGTGTGTGTGTGTGTGTGTGTGTGTGTGTGTGTGTGTGTGTGTGCGTGTGCGTGTGTGAATGTACCGTGTTCCCCGAAAGTTTGTTTAGTTGGTATAATATAATAGACTTACGTGACAATCCTCCATGTCTTGTAAGAGGGAGGTGAGGAGGAGGCGTTGTTGTCGAAGTACAAAGGAGTACAAAGTAAGAACAGACAGCAACAGTCCTTCCTATTGGACCTAACGAGGCTATCTGTTTAGCTTCACTACTACTATAATATCTACTTGATAGAGACAAAAGGACAGCAAAGTGGAAGGCTCAAAGTGGAAGGGGATGCGAGGTGGAAGAGAGGAAGGAAGGAAGGGAAGGGAATGGAGTGAGTAACATAGCTAAAAAAAGAAAGTAAAGCGAAAGTAAAAATAGAAAAGCGTTGATGTAACTAAACTATTATCGTTGTTGTGTTGAAGGGCGAGAATGAAAAGTGGTTTTAACACCGTTTTGGGAAGGAATGTAAATAAGGTGGTGATTTGTGATGCCATTACAAAGAGTGAAAACAAAAGCCATTACTACTTACGCTTCTTCCTCCGTGAGCATTCATTTTGTTGTTGTTTTGCTATCGCTCCTAACTAAGAGCCCGTCAGTGTACTTCCATTATGGTCAGGGTTTCTATCGAGGTGGAGGGTAGCTTATGCAGATGAGGAGCAGTGTAGCTAGAGGTGAGGAGACGACCACTCGTGCATCCTGCGTGCTCGTCCTCAGGATCAGGGCACTCCGCAACCTGGATAAGTAGTCTGCAGGTACTTGGGCAGTGAAGGACATAGTGTATCAAGGGGTCATCAGGGAGTGTGTTTGTTATCTGTGTCCTGCAGAGGTAACCAAGTCTTAGGATATTGTTTCTTGAGTCGGTTGTATTCGGCAAGCCAGGGTGAAACAGTGTTTGATAGATGAGTAATCACAAAACTGAGGCCACCATCGTGTTCTTGGTGCCCACGAACCTTAGAGTAACAATTTTTATCGCATTAAAAAATATTAACATTTTGCACCAAAATTTGGCAGGGTACACCCTTAGAATTTTGCTGATAAATGTTGTTTTTTGAAATTACTCAAAAATTATGAGGTTAACGTAAAAAATGTTGGGAACATAAAAGATAGAGCATGAAATTTCCTTTCTTTTGAGTTGTTATGCAACGTATTTGGACTCTGAGCAACTGAAAAAAGTATACATTTGTGTTGATCATAAATACTTTTTATCACACTTTATTGCTACAAAACTGTGGTAGTAATTAAGGCAATTACCCATGCATTAGTTAAATCTTTTTAAGCTTAACAATTTTACTTCTATATAACTTTCCCGTAGAACTGATAGTTAAGCA
>JAPQNM010000002.1:412512-450012 GCA_029783475.1 Metacarcinus magister
AAGAAAAAAAAAAATATATAACACGATTAAATAAAAATAAATATTCTTAACCAGAGACTAATGACCCACAGAACACACGCATGGAAAAGACACTTTGTAAATACTATACATTTCCATTAATCAGTAATTATATCACCTGTTTGAAATTTGTGAGGCCAACTAATTATTTAGCAGAACAGGAATTCAGTAAATAGTAAATGCTCATGTGGTGGTCAGCTATCCCTATGATAATGATAATAATAATAATAATAATAATGATAATAATAATAATAAATTCATAGATTCACTAATTAACAGGTAAAATAAGGTTTTCTAAGCACATTCATTCCTAGATCACAGGTACGTATCATCATTATCATTATCATTATCATTATTATTATTAACAATCAGCCAAGAAGCGTTAATTGAACCATACATTCAGATCACTTAATTAACATCGTAAGGCATCGTTCATCAGTATAGGTTAGGTTAGGTTAGGTTACTTACGGGGCAGGTATTGGGCTTGAGCTGCTGATAGGTAACGAAAGGTGTGATTACTCCTCATGACGGCCAGGACAACGATGGTCGGCTCTTCCCTTCACGTGGCAGGAACTTTTTTTTTTTTATATATATACAAGGATAGTTGCACTTCCTCAGGTCGACACACCCATAGTCTCTAGATTTCAGGATTTTGTCTTTATTTTGGACACTCACCTCTTGTTCTGATTTTATGGATGTATATCTTTTTGTTTTTCTTGTCTTTTTCTTTCAGTGGGTACGCAGTGTGTTGTTCCTTTGTCAATTCCGTGTTTATTACTTTTTCTTTTCTTGTCTTCTTCTTTCTCACGTGCGCTAGTTTTCAGTTTCTTTTATTTGGTTTTTTTCTAGCTCAATTTTTCTTCATCGTCTTCAAAGTTATGAATAAAGTTTTTCTTAATCATAGATTGTCTGAATAAATAACACACACACACACACACACACACACACACACACACACACACACACACGGTCCGCTAGCGTAGTGGTTAGCGCACTCAGCTCACAACTGAGGGGGCCAGGGTTCGATCCCCTGGGCGGACGGAGATTATTTGGGTGTGTCTCCTTTCACGTGTAGCCCATGTTCACCTAGCAGTGAGTAGGTACGGGATGTAAATCGAGGAGTTGTGACCTTGTTGTCCCGGTGTGTTGTGTGTGAGTGGTCTCGGTCTAACCCAAAGATTGGTCAGTATGAGCTCTGAGCTCTTTCCATAGGGGGACGGCCGGCTGTCTCGAGAGACCAGCAGCAGACTGTACAGTGAATTACACACACACACACACACACACACACACACACACACACACACACACACACACACACACACACACACACACACACACAACATCATTACAAATATAATGTAAAACAAAACAAAAGCAAATCCTTCTTTAAGTACAATACTAAAAGGATGTTTCTCTTTGCATTCATATTTTTTTGTCATCCTTATGAACGTATCTGTTCCTGTTTCTAATGGTAGCAGTGTTTTTTATTTTTGTTTTTTTTTAATAATTAGAAATTTTTTTTATTATTTATTTATTTTTTTTACATTAAGTGGTGATGGCTGATGTTAAAAAAAAAAAAATTCAATGCTTGTCGTGAGGTTTCTCTGTCTTCTTATTAACGAGACAACAGCCATTCATTAATATCCTTACCAATTAGTATTATAATCATTATCACTATCATTATTATTATCATTATTATTATCATCATTATCATCTACATTTCTCCTCCTCCTCTTTCTCTTTCTCGTTATTGCCTTTCTCTTTGGTCCATCTTTTCGCAATAAATGTTATGGTGTTTTCTTGGCAAGGAGGAGAGGTAACGAGGCGTGATAGTGATCTTGCAGCTTAATTGTGTATTTTTTATCCTTCCCTCAGAGGTTGCCGGAAGGGTTGAAGCAAGGGTGGAACCAGTGAACAAGGGAAAGCGAGCTACGGTAAGGGGACTGACGCAGGAACCTAATACATTGCAAGGTAGGTGTATTTTGGAAGTGAGGGGGAAATGGGAATATAGTAGACTCTTTTTTTCTCTCTCTATCTATCTATCTATCTCTCACACACTTTCGTTTCTTATATATAAAGTCTAATATCGAAAATAATAACATTTCCTCGAATGCCACCTAAGATTTGAAGGGACGGTAAGATGGGTTAAGGTTAGCGAGGCCATAAAAAGCATCATTAGGAATAATCTGGTAATAGGGATAGTCGTTTAAAGGGCGGGGGAAGGAAGGGAAGACAGAATCACCCAAGGCTGCATTATTTACCATATTATATACTTGAAGGTGAAATTCGGCTCAACAGATAAACGTGATTGAAGAGACACCATTTTCGTGGAAGAGAGATGAGAACATTGAAGACGAAAAACTATTATTAATGTTTCTGAATCGATCCCAAAAGTCATAAAAAGAGTTAAGACCGGTAAACTTTTGATATTTCATAGTAATCTATTATATTGTAGCTGGTGGTGAGTACATGAGGTTCGATTCGAGGTAGGAACATATAAAGAAAAAATAATAGAGTATACAGGCCGAGTAACAGGTTCTAAAAGGATAGAAGAAATGAGGATAAGTGACGAGTTAACACTTTACAAAACGTTCATGGATACATTTTCTTCGCTTTTTCGTGAGGGAGAGAAGGAAGAGGAGAAAACCGAAACCAGGATTAGCTGCAGTAATATATAGATGGAGCAGCGTGTATGAGACAGAAGAAAGAAAAGAAAGAGAAAGGAAGTCTTGAAAATTATTACACACCCACACGCACGCACACACAAAAAAAACACACACACACACTTTTGTTGTAAGGGGATAACTCGTGCATCATGGAATGTTTCTATCATTTCACATATATAAACTGTTCACTATAAATGAATATGTTATGCACGAGGGTACGCCAACACGACGGAAACAAATAAGGCGGAGAACGAGCGGGGAGCGAAACCGCTTGCTTGTGTATCTTCGACCGGTCGCTACCTTCCTATCCCGGAGGCTGAGCAGCGTCTGTCCTCACCGCACTGAACCTCACTCAATACTGACCTCACTCCCGCTTCCGTACCGCCCCGATCTACTGACGACAATGTTGGGTCACTGCAGACAGTGCCTCGCATCGCCTCACGTGCCGCTTTATGTCAACAAATTCTCCCATATCCATCGTCTCACAACAACACAAAAATTTATTGTTAACCATGAGGGGATAAAAAAAAAAAAAAAAAAATTATCTGATGAATATGATATTATAGCAAGATAAATGCAAGATAAATGCAGTAATCAGCAGTGCGTTGCCTCGTTTTAGTTTGCTGGTCGGATCTTGAGGTCACTGCACGTCTTTCAATCATTATCACTTTTATTTCAAAGTTAAGGTCGAATGGAAGTGAGAACTGAAGGTGATGAGGACAAGTGAGAAAGGTGCTTCACAGTTATCTGACTGACTGACTGATTGACTGACTGACTGACTGACTGACTGACTGACTGTGACTTACGCGACCTCTCCACTGTGACTGCACACCAACCATCCATCACCTTTTGCTTCCATATAAAATTAGAAATGTACAAGTACGATAGGTAGTAGTATTTATATATTCAATTGTTACAGGAAAAGATATACAGCTTAGGTATATTTGTTTTTGGATTGAAGATTTTTGCATATCAAAAAAAATATCATATAAAATTATACAAATCACTGTAGTTATAAATACATAATAAATACATGAACAGAAATAGATATGCAAATAAACATAATTTTGTTCTCCACTCCACACACACAACACTTGGAAAGTAGAACCCTTATATAGAGTACAATAGAAAGTTAAAATAAAAATAAAGTACCGTGCAGTAAATCTTCTTAATCTGATATCAATATAGCAGACAGAAATACTGCTGTCATACCTAACAAATTTTTTTGCTTCCTATCGGTAACTAATAACAATATAAATGATAGTGATGAGATAATAAGCAGTTCTGGTAATGACGAGGTAGTAATCAAGTGCTTAATTAAGTAAGTAATAATAACCTAACACACCTTTGGGTTAAGATATAACTTTTTGGTGGCTGTACCCTCAATAGATGTCGTGGTTGCCCAAAGGTCTTCCGTCATGTACTTGTTCACTCTTTGGGCTAATTTAGCCACGTCATCTATGTGGGCGTATTGGGCGAATATCTTCCTCACAGCTTTAACAAAGTAAGTCCCCGTCCATTCATCCCGTAGAGCCGTGATTCCCTCAACGGACCCAAACATAGAAATGCGTTCTTTTAACACCTCTACTGTCCGTTGAGGCTCATTCTGTTGTTGACCATCATAATCATCTGTTGGTGTTGCATTGGTATTAATAAATTGGCGGGTAAATAGAACAGTAAAAAGGCAGTTCATCCATAGTTTGGTGACAAAATTTGCAACATGAATGACACTTGGCGGCACATTTATTTATTTATTTATTTTTTTTTTTTGGTGTAGTACATTAAAAGGGTATTAGCTAAAGGACAACAAAAATACGTAAAATAAAAATCCCGCTTGTCGCCAGACCCTGTAAAAAGGACAGTAGGAGAAATAGAAGCACAGGGTGGAGGTCCAGTTAACATTAGAGGTGTCTTGACACTCCTCTTTTGAAAGAGTTTAAGTCATAGGCAGGTGGAAAAACAGACAAAGGAAGATAGTTCCAGAGTTTACCAGTGAAAGGGATGAAAGAGTGAAGATACTGGTTAACTTTTTGCATTAGAAAGATGGACAAAATAAGGATGAGAAGAAGTAGAAAGTCTTGTGCAGCGAGGCCGCGGGAGGGGTGGAGGCAAGTTCAGAAGAGCAGTCAGCATGAAATTAGCGGTAGAAAAGAGATAAAGATGCAACATTGCGTCGGTGACTTAAAAAATCAAGACAGTCAGTTAGAGGAGTAGAGATGGTGAGACGAAAAGCTTTAGACTTCACCTTGTTTAGTAAAACTGTGTGAGTTGAACCCCCCCCCCAGACATGAGAACCATACTCCATACATGGACGGATAAGGCCCTTGTACAGAGCAAGCAGCTAGGAGGGAGAAAAAGAGAGAAAAATGGACGCAGACGCCATAGGACACCCAACTTCTTAGAAGCTGATCTAGCAAGAGTAGAAATATGAAATTGCCAGTTTATATTTTTAGTAAAGGATAAACTGAGTGTCTTTAATGTGGAGGAGAGGGGCACACACACACACGCACACGCACACGCACACACACACACACACACACACGCACACGCACACGCACACGCACACGCACACGCACACACACACACACACACACACACACACACACACACACACACACACACACACACACACACACACACACACACACACATCCACACCCACACACACACATACACACCCACACACACACACACACACACACACACACACACACACACTACTATAACTCACGCATGTTGTCAAGACTGCAGCCAGCCTCTATGTTGATTCCTCGACAAAAGTTGAATATGAACAGTTTCGGTTTACCCCTCAGGTTGGGGCATCTGGTATCCGTAAAGAATTCGTAAACCTATAGACAGACAGTAATCATTATTGATGGTTACTTAAAGAAAAGACTTACCTGTTGCATCAATAATAATCAAATATCGGAAATAGTTATTTTGTCATATGAAATCAAAATTTTCGTTACCATAATATTGAATCTTAATCACCTCTTCTACAGTCATCTCCTTGTCGTCTGATGTGATGAAGGTGCCTTTGGCTTTGCCGTGACTCAACACACACACTACTGCACAGTCCACCAACGCCATTTCATCATTTTTCCGGAAGGAGTCCAGGATATTTCTGGTTTCTTCAAGCGTCTTGTTGCGCTCAATAATGACACGGTAGCCCATCTGTGGTTGAGAGGTTTGTAATTATTCTGACATTTGCTTATTCTACAATTTTTTTTTTTGCTATTCCATAAAAAGCGTCTGATAAACAGAAAAAAAGGAAGTGAAGGCCAGTTTTAGTTTTAAACTTGTCCTCAGTTCACGTCGTAGGAAAGTGGAGTTTTTAAAATTTTATTTTATACATGGTGACTGATGCCAATAAATCGAACCAATAATATTTAAAATTAATTGTGACATGTTTTATGACCAACCTTTCATCACTCTCTCACTCACTCACTCACTTACCCAGACAGTCAGTGAATTAATGAGCAATCAAGCAAATAATCCGTGTTATCTTGATGTGCAGTAGTACACGTAACATGTAACTTACCTCAGTAAAAAGGTTTCCGAGTTTTTTGCCATCCCACACGGCGCCACTACGAAAACGTGCTTCTTCAAATTGGTCATAGTTAAGAATTAGAACTTTGCCTCTTGGTACAGAAATGACCTTGTACACGTCCTCGGAGGGGCACACTAGCTCTTCACAAGTGATCACTGGTACCTGTGTGACCAAGAAGTTATCAATTCGATTAATACTAACTGACATATATCAGAGAAATCATAACTTATACTTTCTATTTTGTTATTGGAACGTGAATTAGGCTTACTTTTTCCATGCTCCCGTCAGGAATGTCTGGCTGTAATCGAGGCTCACGGCCAAGCTCCTCAGCCAGTTGGACAGCGGTGAGCCCCTTGCTGTTGGTTTTCAAAGTATTTGGATATTTTCCCAAAATTTCCTTCATCAGTTGAACATCGAACTGAGCCGCGTAATGTAGCGGCGTAGACTTGTCGATGGTTGTCTGGGCATTGATGTTTGCCCCTTGGCAGATGAGCGCGTCCACCACCCCAAGACTCCTGCCTTTCATGGCCAGATGCAAGGCTGTCTGACCGTTCCAACGCTTCAGGTTAGGATCAGCGTTATACTCCAGGAGTACCTTGACAACGTCCGTCCTGCCGTTAAGGGCGGCCAACATGAGAGGCGTAAAACCCATGAAGTCGGTTTGGTCTACCACGAGCCGGTGCTTCAAGAAGATTTTGACGAGCGGTACTGAACCCCTCAACGCAGCGAGGTGAAGGAGACCTGAACCCCTGCGGCTTGACAGGTTAGGGTTGGCACCAGCTTCCAAAGCACTTCTCGCTGCCTCGTCGTCGAGCTTCATAACAGCTGACAACAGTTTCTGAAGGTATGAACATCGTTACACTAATTAGCAGCTTGTGTCCACTGCTTGTCTCAATAAAGTGACAGATCCATGAAGGCGAAACCCCATTGACATCGTAAGAACCTAATTACTTTTGTATAATGTTTAAGTCATCTGCTAATGAAGTTTGAAGTTATATGTTACTTTCATGACATGCTTCATCGCTGTAAAATCAAGATCATCGATGACAAGAAAATGAATCATTAGCGTTTTTCAGAGTATGTTTTCTCATTATAAAAAAAGACTGCTATTTTTCACAATGGGAAGTCGAATGTTTTCTGCTACTTCAATTCTGGCAAAGGACTTACCTGGTCAGCCTTCTTTCTCGCCTCTGTCTGCATGTGGAGGTGGTCAGCCAGAAGGTGATATCCATTTCCTTGGGCCACCACGGCTGCGGTGCGTCCTACACTGTCTATGGTCGCTGGCTCACACAATGGGTCTTCAAGTAGCACGCTTGCCAAATCTCTAGCGTCGAACTCAGCCGCGAAATGCAGTGGCGTGAACTTGTTATCGGCGGTCTGGGCATTGACGTTCGCATCTCCGTCAAGCAGTGCATTCACCACTTCCTGACTTCCACTGTCCATGGCAAGATGTAGGGCTGTCTCGCCGGTGGTCAGACGCTGCAGGTTTGAGTCCGCGCCTTTGGATAGGAGTACCTTAACAGCGTCCGTTTTACCGTTTAGAGAGGCCACCATGAGAGGTGTAAATCCATAATCGTCTGTTTGGTCAACTATAGCCTCGTTTTCTAAAAGGAGTTTGATGAGCGCCGCTGAGCCTCTGAAAGCAGCGGCATGAAGAGGACACGTACCATTGGGGCTCAATAGGTTGGCGTCAGCATAGCACGTTAATGCCTGCTGGAGGTTGTCCTCGTTTTTGTCTATCAGTGACCATAACAGTAACTGAAACACCAAAGGTTATAATGAAGGTACAAACATATATATTTATAAACCACACAAACACACCCTACACACACACACACACACACACACACACACACACACACACACACACACACACACACACACACACACACACACACACACACACACACACACACACACACATATACTACATATACATATATACATATATATATATATATATATATATATATATATATATATATATATATATATATATATATATATATACACACACACACACACATACATATATACACACATAAATAATCGAAGTTTCATGAGATGCAAAATGTCATCAACACTCACAGATGCAATGAACCTGACAGACACATGATGTATAAAGGTAGTTGTGTGGCAGCGGCGAGGACTGAGGACACACTTGAGTCATGGGTTATTGTGATGAATATGCAGCGTTCTATTTCACTAAACTCTCCTATGTACTCTTCTGGAAGGGTTGCACAAGCGTTGTGAATATTTCATGATCTCCAAAACAAAGTGAACATACAATAAAGGCATAAAATATACCCAACGAATATTTTGTGACAAGGGGTGACGAACCCGACAAATCTTCCGACAATTAATTGTTTTTGTCGGAATCATGGTGGCAGAGGTGGCGTTTAAGAATACCTATTTGGGATGTGTGGGGTGTATCGGCACAGAAGTTTCGTTTAAGAATACGGCCCTAGTACAAGGAGGACAATGCTTACCTCGTTGGGTGATAGGTTTGGTTCCATCTTGGTCGACTGTGTACTCAGTGATGTGTGGACTACAAAGTCTAAGTGAGAGAACTTATGCCTCCAAGCTCTCAATTAGATTGCACAATAAAAAAAATGTCACCTGATAAGATCACTATTGATAAGATAGCCTGTCGTTATAGTGAATATACAACTGACAACGTACAGGTGAATAGAGGATGACATACAACACAATGATCGTAGGTGAATAGCATTAAACTTGGACCATTGAAAACAATGAAAATATTCACATGTAACTTTATTATCTTAATAGATCCTCCAACATTTATAGATGTTTTCTCCTAAAAGCTTTGCTAAATAGATAACTATAATCTTAAAAGAGCACCACAGATATCTCAATGCTTAGTCAACCACACGTTAATTAAGATGAGACTTCACTCCTCTGAAAGAACATATTCAGAAGACCGAGTTCCACATATGACTACAAATATCCATTGTTTTCATATATTATTATTATTATTTTTTTAATGAAGCTATACACATTAATAAGTACTGTCGTTAAGGAGTGACAATTTATCTCATCCCAGAACATGCGTTGGGAAGAGGAAATTTGACCAAAATGAAAAGAGGTTTTGAGTTAAGAAGGATCCGGTTTGAAGTTTTCTTTAGCATGTTACAAGAGTTGTTTCTTGCGTTGTGGTGGGTTCAGGGGTGGTGGTGGGTTCAGGGGTTGTGGTGGGTTCAGGGGTTGTAGTGGGCTCAGGGGTTGTGGTGGGTTCAGGGGTTGTGGTGGGTTCAGGGGTTGTGGTGGGTTCAGGGGTTGTGGTGGGTTCAGGGGTTGTGGTGGGTTCAGGGGTTGTAGTGGGCTCAGGGGTTGTGGTGGGTTCAGGGGTTGTGGTGGGCTCAGGGGTTGTGGTGGGTTCAGGGGTTGTGGTGGGTTCAGGGGTTGTGGTGGGCTCAGGGGTTGTGGTGGGTTCAGGGGTTGTGGTGGGTTCAGGGGTGGTGGTGGGTTCAGGGGTGGTGGTGGGTTCAGGAGTGGTGGTGGGTTCAGGGGTGGTGGTGGGTTCAGGGGTGGTGGTGGGTTCAGGGGTGGTAGTGGGTTCAGGGGTGGTGGTGGGTTCAGGGGTGGTGGTGGGTTCAGGGGTGGTGGTGGGTTCAGGGGTGGTGGTGGGTTCAGGGGTGGTGGTGGGTTCAGGGGTGGTGGTGGGTTCAGGGGTGGTGGTGGGTTCAGGGGTGGTGGTGGGTTCAGGGGTGGTGGTGGGTTCAGGGGTGGTGGTGGGTTCAGGGGTTGTGGTGGGTGCAGGGGTAGTAGTGATGGAAGTTACCGCACGGCACCAAATATAGCAGCGGAAGCCCTGGGCGGTGGTCTGACCGTTCGTTGCAAAGGTGAGGCGAGTCCAGCCCGTAGCGGTGGTGGTCCCGTCAGGGCTGTCTGTGCCACACTTTCTGTAAGGTAGCGAAATTCACGTGAAATGAAGCTCTCAAGTATGACATTGTAAAGAAGATTAATTCCATACTGTCATACTGTACCCAAAAGAGCATGTATAGAAGAAAAAAGTGTGTGTGTGTGTGTGTGTGTGTGTGTGTGTGTGTGTGTGTGTGTGTGTGTGTGTGTGTGTGTGTGTGTGTGTGCCAACATTATGGTATATTATATAACAGCTCCACATTCATGCCGCAGTCACTTTGTTGCATGAACAATATGTTTTCAGTTATCTATATTCATTAAGTCCACATCAACAGGTTAAGAATTTCAATCATATGACCTAGAAAAAAAAAAAATTATAACACTTACTCATCCCGAGAGCCCCTGGAGGTGAGAACTAGACGATCATTGGTACAGTCAGTCGAGTCCTCGAGCTCAAACTTAGGACAGATGAATTCCAGGTAGGTTGAAGCCTCATCTGGGCAGCTGATCTCATACTGACACCTTGCATAGGAGACGAGGCAACAAGGTAAGTAAAACGTATCCTTGTATAATGAAATCAGAATATTAATAGGAGCAATTATCTTATACAACAAGTATTTTATGCAAATCACCTGTAACTGTCGCCATAGTTTGCAGGAAAGTTTGGTGACTGGATGGCGACTCGCTCTCCCGGTGACATGGTAGTCTGGCCACATTCAAGAACATCTAGGCCCTTCACACCCACCACTGCCAGCAGCACCACCACCACTGATGCCTTCATCATCATCATCTGCAACACTCAGCAAGTAAATGACTAATAATTAACCAGTCCACCAGCATGCAAAATCACTAAAATGTTGGGATAATATGGAGGTAACATTAGCGTCTTCTCCCGAGGTTAATATTTACATGTCAGATAGAATTAAGGTTTCAGAATATCATGCAATATACATCAACTTCCGGAAACTTGTTAAAGCAAAGAAAAACAAGGTAAAAAATTAGTAGGCTAACCTTATCTCCATATTATCTAAAAGTTGCCTTGTGCGCTTGTGAAATGGTGTTAGACGCCTGATCTACGGTATTATCATGTTACCATTGCGAGTCTTATAATTCTGCACATCTTTGAATAGTAAATGTTTTCCATATTTCAGCAAAGTTAATGGGATATAAAGTTTAGGACATTTACAAAGGCTTTAGGCTCACACCATTATACACACTCCACTCAGATTCACTTTCCAAAATCACGAAAAAACGCATAATTCAGTCTCACAATCCTAGGTAGCCAAGTTTTATAAGCACGAATCATGATAATATCCTCCATTGCCCTTTTATAACAGCGACAAGTGAGATTTTATTTATTTGTTTATTTATTGTTTACGTATTTTTGTTGTCTCTTAGCCAGTACCCTTTTAATGTAAGAAAGAAAGAAAACGACAAACTCTCTGCCAGTTAATTAAGAAGACATCGCGGCCCGGCATTGCTATTAGGTTAGGTTAGGTTGATGCTGAGTACTGTGAGTGAGAAGCACATACTTACGTTAGCTTATGTTGTTGTGGTGATGACTGAGCGGAACCTGACCAGCAGTGGAATGCGCTGGTCCTAATATATCCACTGCCGACCTTCCTTCCCCCTTGTCCGACGTATTGACACAAGTGTTTGTAAGGCTTTGTAAGTGTACAGTCACCCTCGCTCTATCCTAATTAAGGTAAATTGATACACCTCATCAAAACCACTTTAGCGGAACATGGCCTGTCAACGTACTATAAAAAAAAAAATAATAATAATTGAGTTTTTTTTTTCTAGTAGTAGTAGCGAGGTGTTACAGTAATGTCTAGTTTTAATTACTCTAACATTGCTGCTGCTAGGGCGTTGATGGCTTAATTAACGATTTTCCTAAACGTTTTTGTCTTGTCCTTAAGTATGGTCTAAATATTACAGTATTTATGCTGAACCAGAATAAAATTTATGAAATCTCGCCATTGCTACTGTTGGCTATATGTTGCATTCAAGGTCTCTCTCTCTCTCTCTCTCTCTCTCTCTCTCTCTCTCTCTCTCTCTCTCTCTCTCTCTCTCTCTCTCTCTCTCTCTCTCTCTCTCTCTCTCTCTCTCTCTCTCTCTCTCTCTCTCTCTCTGCATAATCTAGGTGGGGTCTAATTAGCGCTAAATACAACCTCAGAATGACCTCAGAACTCCTACTTGTCACACACCTACTAATAAATCCTAGTATCTTGTTGGCCCTATTTCTAGCTGTAATACACTGTTCCCTGGGGCGCAAGTCACTGCTTACTCGAACTCCCAAGTCCCTTACACTATATGACCTTCCTAAGGTAGTGTCATTTAATGTGTAGTCTACAGGCCTATTACCTTTACCTACGCTCACAATGCTACACTTGTTAACACACACACACACACACACACACACACACACACACCCACACAACACACACAACACCAAACTCCATATATATACGTGATATGCAACACCACTGGTGCCCTAAGTATTATAATTATTCATCGGAAACACAATCAGATTACATTGCCTGGCGTCAGCTGAGTGTGTGTGTGTGTCTAGGGATAAGGGATATGCACCTATCCGGTATACCGAAATGCTGGTATTTTCGGGGCGTTATTACCGGTATTACAGGCATTAGAAGCTTTTCGGTATACCAGTATTTTAGTCGATTTTTGTCGATTCGCCAGCCTGTTAGCCCTTCAGGCCACCATAACACACTTACAACACAACACACTCACCTTCATTTATATCCTTATAGGTCGTCATGTCCTAACACTTATTTTACTGTACCTAACACACAATAATTAACACTCTTGGATGTAAACAAATAATTACGGTGTTTTTTTCTCATTTTGTCATTGTTTTTTCCGTTTTTCTTTTTTCTGTGGCTTATTTAGGGTTTACTTTCGGTTTGAATAGTTTTTATATATTCTATTCTATGGTTTATATTGGTTTAATTTCATTATTATTGCTTTATTCTATTATTCGAATTTATGATTGACCTTAGAAATAAACATTTTTCATGAAATAAATACGAATCAAATATAACAAATGTTGATGTAGGAAACAGTTAGGCATTTCAGACAATTTTTTAAAGTATATATAATTGCTTTCCTGTGTATAATAATAATCTCAATTTTGGTTTAATATATACGTGATCCAGCAATCAACGCACGGCCGCCTTGTTGATGTTCTTATATTAGGTTACTTACGCTTAATAGGTAATGTTTTCTTTATATCCCTCCACTATTAATGGTGAAGAAATGATGCGTTACTGCTCCTCCATCCCTCAAAATGCCATGTAGAGGAACAGGGAAGGTTTAAAATGAAGAAATAGTATCACCAAGAAGTTAGTTACTACCTTATTACACCTTCCCTGGGCCCTGCTAACCCCTGCCGCCCTTCCCTACAGGTACTACAGGGTCACACTCACCTGTCCTGGCCACACCCCTGCCACGTAAAGCTAAACATAACACTTTAAACACCACGGTGGTGTTAAATACGGGTGACTGTCACGGCGGTAAGGACGGATGTGTGTGTGTGTGTGTGTGTGTGTGCGCGTGCGGGTGCGTGCGTGTTTATTTAATCATATATAGAGATAGACAATAGATATAGCAAATACATGCCATTTATGTACATGTATATACCTTTTTTTTTTCCATTTATTTATTTATTAATTTTTTTTTATTGGTTTATGTGGCGGTTTGGTTGATGTGATTGAGGGCAGTATTAAAGCAGTAAGCAATTGCAAGCACATCATCACTACATTGAGGTGTAATGGTCTCCAAGCAAACATGGAGAGGAAGGTGAATACTGGTAATGAAGCTCCTGTTTGCATACAAGTGACAGGTCTTAATAAACACATATTCATCGACAGGTGTCTTCCAACACTAAGCATGAGTGACGGACTTGGATCTACTGCCTTGATTACCTCCTTCATAACCATTTTTATTTGTTATATGTGTGAAATAACGCTAGATAAGATACTTAAAAACTTACATACCTCCAGTGTGGCATTCCTTCACATCTTAATTCTTGCAGTCCATTTAAAGGATTAAGATAAACATTGATTTTTGTTGAATGGTGTAGGTTTTTAATTGATTTTGAAGTTTATGCAGGAATACTATTTAGTTACCGTGAAACTTGTGGGAAACAGCAGCCATATTTCATACTATTCTGATTCATGTTTATTGGCTCCCTTGAAAAATATGGTGTTACATATTGTAAGGTTCAAGCAGCATCCATCTAATAACATATATTATTTTGCTTTTTTTTTTCTATATCATTAACCGTTGGTGCCAGTAGGCTTATGGAGGCACAGATGGACCTGCCTCGCCTGTTATTTGAAGTAGATTATCAGATTTTTAAAGGGACGCCTCAAATGTTTACGTTCTCTCTTGAATATGTTGAGAACGTGTGAGGCTAATCGCTGCTACAGCCTCAGATGCATATAACATTGTAAGTCCCGTCTGAGGACAGTATGGCAGCAATTTGGGTAGTCTTTGGCCACTCGGCGGTGATATCAAAGAATGAAAAGTGGTCGGTGAATATTGGAGATTCAAACCTGGGACCCTAGGCTCACTCACCTGAACGCTAGACCACTGTACCACCGCTTTGTGTAGATCCTTGTACCATATCCATGTGATGTGTTTTAATGCATAGTAAGGATTCTGTGTACTTTTAAAATCAATATATAAGGAAGATGGAAAGACAGATTATTGTGTAACTTTGTTTGGCCAAACGGTACAAGCATACAATGGTTTGCATTGAAAAATAATTAGACTTCATTAATGATGACTCATTAATGTATCTATAGTTCCTTTTGCACACAATTAAATTTCTGCATTGTTTTTTTCTTCTTGGTTGCCACTCAATAGGTCTGGGAAATGACCTGTTGTATACATATAAAAAAAATAATAATAAAAATAATAAAAAAATAAATAAAAAATTATGAAAAAAATCATATAGGCTTACATTTCTAAATTAATACCAAACCAAGAAAAAACATAACTCAAACTTCTCAAAACATACTCCGTTCCCTTCCTTAATCGGTGTCCATTGAGTCACCCTGCAAGGAAAAAAAGTTAGAATTAATTCATGCAAATATTTACTCAAATCATGAAACAACAATTCAGTTAAAATTTCACACACACACATACATATCTACAGATTTGTTCTTTATTAAAGGAATCTAAATAAATAGCAGCATTTAAAACAGTATTGATAAACAGATGACTATGAATAGAATAAAATAAAAAAAAAGTGTTTAGCTATATTTTTAGCTAGATAGATTATTACATTACCTGTTGTGCTGGCTGTGAATCCATAACACATAATTATTAATCAACCATGACGTAATTAAGGTTACTATAACATATAATCAACATACATATATTTTTTCAGTTTCAAATATCAGCCAATCAATTAACTTATTTGTCTCTCCCAACCCAACCTAACTTAACCTGGCAACTCCTAAACAGAACTAAAACATTAATACACACCTGTTCTCCAGCTGCAGGTGGTGGTGAGGGGGCAGCAGCAGCATCATCTCCTGTAGAAGGAGCAGTGGATGCAGCCGCCTCTTTGGGTGCCCCTGTCCCACCTCGTCTTTCTTCCTGGTCCAGACCTTCCAAGTATGGCGTGACATCTTCATCATCATACACACTCAGCTTCTCTCCCACGCCGGCTACGGCTATGCTGCAATTCTGAACACACACGGAAATATAAGCATCACAGTCTGAACACGGAAATATAAACATCACAATCACCTCACATTATCACGCAGTAAAATCAAATATCTAAATGTTACATAATTTGCACTATCTATCATAATTATGAAATACCAAGCTAAGTTAAATTAAAACCTTTAGTAGAAGGTATTCAATAAGAATATAAGGAAGCTACAAAAGGCCCAGAGGCCTGTGCTAGGTAGTTCCTGTTACTCCAATACTCCCTTATTACCTACACCACCTCTCATCCCTATCCATAAGGCCGTCTAGTCCTGTTACTCCAATAATCCCCTATTACCTACAAACACCTCTCATCCCTATCCATAAAACCATCTAGTCCTGTTACTCCAATACTCCCTTATTACCTATGTGAGGAACTGCACCTGCCTCGTCTTCCCCTATTTAGTGGTTGAACTACCACTCTCGTCTGCCGGCGCTAGTTCACCAGCTTCCCCGCCACTACCCCACCCCCTTGTCCAGGGGTAGGGGGGTAGTCTAACCGAGCCAAGCTCCACGCCACCGGCTTGGAGAAGGACAGAACACCTCGGCCCTGACATATTGGCGACCTCGCCAGGATAAGAACTACCAATTATTTATTATCATTTTACAGATTGTGGGTTGTTATCTAAGTCGCTGCTGCGCGCCGTTGCTGCCTGAGGCCCGGGAGTAATGTTATGAGTGTTTTGATTGCCTTCAAACTCTTGCTTTTGCCAGATTTTTGCACGTGAGGTGTTGTCCAATTTTTTGTTTTTGTATTGTGTTCTCTGTGTGGTCTTCTCCATGTCTTCCTTTCAAGAACTGAAGGAGCAGGGTGAAACTCTCGGTCTGCAGGGCAAGGAAATTGGCCAGTGGATCCTTGAACAACAGAAAAACGAAAGGGAAGAAAGACAAGCTGAGAGAGAAGAAAGACAAAGACAAGCTACGAAGGAACGAGAAGAAAAAGAAGCGGAAAGAGAAGAAAGACAAGCTGAGAGAGAAAGAGAAAGAGAAGAAAGACAAGCTGAGAAGGAAAGAGAAGAAAAACAAGCGGAAAGAGAAGAAAGACAAGCTGAGAGGGAGAAAGAGATCAAGCTGGCAGAAATTGCAGCTAAATGTAAGCCCTCAGTCCTACCATCACATGATCCTGTTTCCAGACCTAGTCTACCACCATACAAGGATGAACAGGACATTGCCACCTATTTAACTAGGTTTGAGCGTGTGGCCGAGATGCTGGTTTTACCCAGAGATACCTTTGCCGTTCGTCTGGGTTGCCTCCTTACTGGTAAAGCTGCCGAACTCTACACGTCCCTTCCGTCATCCACCACTGAGGATTACGAGTTACTGAAGCAAGCCTTGTTAACAGGCTTCAGTAAAACTCCAGATGGCTACCGGGTGGATTTCAGGTCAAACAAGATTAGAGTAGGACAGAACTACCATCAGTTTGTTACCCAGCTATCGAGGATGTTTGATTCTTGGGTTGAGTCTTCCTCTGTGGCCAATGTTTATGCTGATTTAAGGGAGTTTATCATCTTTGACCAATTTTTGTCCTCCTTATCAGCAGAAATATGCCTATTCATCAAGGAAAGAAGCCCTACCAAGCTGAAGGACGCAATACAACTAGCGGATGACTGGGCATCCGCCCACAACGCCTATCCTAAGGTCTCTTCCAACAACAACGCTAAGAAAATCTCCCCTCTACTTGCTACTCCACTCCAGCCTCTACCTTCTCCTGGGAGTCAGACTCCCTCAACCGTGACTTGTCACAATTGTGGGGAAGCAGGACATATACGACCACGCTGTCCCAGGAATCCTCGAGCATTCAAGGATGGAACTACTACCACGCCCCCCTATAAGGTTGGATTTTGTTTAGAGGACCATAAAGTGCCTAACTTCTCAGTTACGGGGACTATTAATGGGTCATGGTCTTCCTCTATAATTAGGGATACTGGATGCTCTGGAGTTGTAATTTCTGAGGAAGCCTTGCCAGACATTGACCCATCACTCTGCCCCAAAGTACAAGTTGCTGACTATTTGGGACGCATCGACGAATTTCCTGTCGTTAAGTGTTACTTACGGTGCCCATTTTACACTGGTTGGACAGATGCTGTAAGGGCCCCAATTAAATTTGCTAGTGCTCTAGTTGGGAATATTCCCGGGGTACAAGATCCTGATAGTCCTGATTCTCAACTCAGTAACGACAACCATCTTCTCCATAGTGACCATGACCAAGCCACCACTGACGTTTCTTCCCTACAAGATCCTCTGTTGCCTCCTGATGACTCGCCTTCGCCCGGAACTTCCCTCTCCTCTCAAGAAAAGAACAACCGCCCTTCTGGATGTCAGCATCTACCACCAGTTGAGTCCTCAACTACTCAAATGTGTGCTGTGGAGACCAGAGCCGGTCGATCTAAACGGGTCCACCCTCTTGTTCTGCCTAAGCTCCATCCTTTGACTGTAACCCCTGATGAGTTTTGTCAACTTCAGGAATCCTGTCCTTCCTTGACGTGTTTACAGTCAAAGGCTACCACTCAAGAAGTTGAGAAGGCACGGGATGGTGCCACATACCAGTTCATACATGAGGATGGCCTCCTGTACCGAAAATGTCTCTCCTCGGATCACCTTCAAAAGGTAAATGGTTTATCCTTGGTTGTTCCCAGCGATTGCCGTCCCGTCATCCTACGTGTTGCTCACGAAGGTCCTTTGGCTGGACATTTCTCCCACCGGAAGACCCAGATGAAGGTATGGCAAGACTTTTATTGGCCAGGGATGTGTGCAGACATCCGGGATTACTGCCGTTCCTGCGACAAGTGTCAACGTATGTCAGCTAAGGGAAGGGTACGTCCAGTACCTCTTCAACCGTTACCTGTCATAACTGAACCCTTCTCCAGAGTTGCCATTGACTTGGTAGATCCCTTGTCTCCACCTTCTTCTGAAGGGCACCGTCACCTTGTAACTTGCATTGATTTCTTCACTGGTTTTCCTCTTAATTACTATTATTATTACTACTACTACTACTATTACTATTATTATTATTATTACTACTACTACTATTATTACTACTACTTCTATTATTATTATTATTACTACTACTACTGCCACTACCATCACATCCATCTCCAGCACTACTACCAGGAAGAGGTTGAGCAGATGTTGAGTCAAGGAATCCTCCAACCTTCAACCTCTCCACACTGCTCTCCGGTTATCATGGTCAGGAAGTCCGACGGTATGTATCGGATGGCCATTGATTACAGGTTACTCAACTCAGTTACTATTTTCCATGCTGAACCATCCTGCAGTATTGAGACAGAGCTGCATAAGTTCGTTGGTGCTGAGTTCTTCTCAGAGCTAGATTTGAGTAAGGCATATTACCAGGTTCCACTTTCTGCCAAAGCTCGACGCTTCACTGCGTTTCCCACTCACAAGGGCCTGATGGAATTTACTCGGATGCCTTTTGGTCTTGTTACGGCCTGTGCCACTTATATTCGCTTAATGAGGATTATGCTTGCTGGCTTGGCCAATGTTTCATTTTATTTTGATAATATTTTTGTGTATTCATCTGATTGGCCCACTCACATCTCTGCCCTCAAGTCTGTTTTAGATAGACTACATCAAAACGGTCTGACTGTCAAACTTAAAAAGTGCCGGTTTGGAGCAGAGTCCATCAACTATCTGGGATTTGTTTTGTCCCGCGACCATCTTCAACCACAAGTTGGCAAGTTGACTGCCATCACCTCCATGACTCCTCCTACCACCAAGAAGTTACTCCGGAGTTTCCTAGGTTTGATATCATTTTATAAAGCTTTCATTCCTCAGGCCTCTGAGCTTACCGGCCCCCTCTCTGACTTGTTGAAGAAGCCGGTACGGGATCCCCTCCAGTGGACTGAAGATCTGCTTGAACGGTTCAAGCTGCTGAAGCAAGCCTTGACTTCGGGACCTATTCTGCGTCTTCCGGACCCCAGCCAGACCTTCGTCCTACGTACCGATGCTTCAAACTATGGATTAGGTGCTGTACACAGTACCATGATGATCGTCCACATCCCATCTCTTACGCCAGCCGGAAACTACTGGATCGGGAACGACGATACTCTACCATCGAGAGGGAATGCCTGGCCATCGTATTCGGCATTCATAGGTTTGACTTCTATCTTCGAGGTAAGGAATTTATCCTTGAAGTAGACCACAAGCCTCTAATATACCTTCAGAAATTCAAAGGTAAAAATGATAGAGTATTACGATGGGCTTTAGGTCTTCAACCCTATAAATTTAGGGTGGTTCATGTTGCCGGGACAGACAACATTGGAGCCGACCTTCTCAGCCGGCAATAGCTTTTCTTTATTTTGTTTTCCTGCACTCCAGTCTTTTACAAGTTTTGTTTCCTGCACTCAAGTATATTATAAGTTTGTTTATGTCTCCTGATCAGCTGCAGTTCTTCGACATCAGCTGTACAGCAGATGTTTTAGTGGGGGCATGTGTGAGGAACTGCACCTGCCTCGTCTTCCCCTATTTAGTGGTTGAACTACCACTCTCGTCTGCCGGCGCTAGTTCACCAGCTTCCCCGCCACTACCCCACCCCCTTGTCCAGGGGTAGGGGGGTAGTCTAACCGAGCCAAGCTCCACGCCACCGGCTTGGAGAAGGACAGAACACCTCGGCCCTGACAACCTACAAACACCTCTCATCCCTATCCAGGAAGTCGTCAAGTCTTCTTTTAAAACTCCCTATTGTCTGTGCACTAACTACCTGCTGACTGAGTCTGTTCTAATCATCTACCCCTCTATTTGTAAACCAATTTTTGCCCATTTCTTTACTAAACCTACATTTTTCTCGTTTGAATCCGTTAATTCCTGTTCTATCCTGACTACTGATCGCAAGAACTTTTCCTACATCCCCCTTATTAAAACCCTTCTAAACACTTAAATACTTCAACCAGATCACCCCTTACTCTACGCCTCTCCAGGGAGTGTAATTTCAAAAGCTTTAGTCTCCTTTCATAACTCAAATTACGAATAACCTTCTATCATTTTGGTCATCCTTCTCTGCACTGACTCTAACAAAATTATATCCATTCTATATTACAGGGACCAAAACTGCACTGCATAGTCGAGGTGAGGTCTGACTAACGCCAAATACAACTTCAGAATAACCTCAGCACTTCTACTTTTAATACTCCTACCAATGAATCCTAACACCCTATTAGCCCAATAAGGTGTGTGTTATCAGGTTACATTTCTCTACTCTTTGACTGGTGATAATCCTCTGCATTTGATATGAAAGGGTTAATCTACAATAAAGTATTAATAAATACCATTGTAATATACATAACGAGAAAGAGCGAGAGAGAGAGAGAGAGAGAGACGGCGACAGATAGAGAGAGAGACAGGAAGATCCTACTCAAATTATCACTTACCATATATGTAGTTACAATCTATTAAACAATCTAATAATAATAATATCAATAATTAACCTGACACAAATAATTAACACCACTGATTACCTTACCTTATTAGTCAGCTCTATATCATTAGGCAAGGTGTCTCTGAGGGCGCGTAAGGCATGTCTAATGAGCTCCTCTCGTGTTGCGTCTGAGAAGTCATCCAGATGGCGCTCTAGGTAAGTACGAGCGCTCTGGGAACGAGCACCGATGGCCATGGCGCGGCAATCATAGTAGTTGGCAGAAGGGCACGTCTGGTAGATGTGCGGACCGTCTTCCTGAAATGTTATAAAGATTATTTAATTTTGATATATTTTTTGGGTCAGTTTATTACTTTACTGTACTATTTTTTTCTTATGAGTACTGGTCAAAGGCAAACAAAATTACATAAATAAAATAAAAAGTCCCGCAACTTACATCATGTCCGGCAATGAGGAGACCCACACCGTAGGGCCTTTTATCATAACGCTGAGTAGCTACCTGCATCTTCATCCCTACGCGCTCCATCAGCTTGTTCAAGGACAGGGATTGGTCGTGAGCAAAGTGTTCATGACGACACTCTGTGCGCATGAACCGGATTAGCACACGGGCGTCTGCAGTCAAACCTGGAAGGAAACGTAAGGGTATTATTATTATTGTTATTATCATTACAACTGTTAACTTACGCTGATTCAATGAAAGGTAAGGGAATTATTATTTTCATTATTATTATTATTATTAGTCATTATCCTGATCTAATGTAATGAAATGTAAGGGAATTCGTTCATTTTGCAATCACATTTTAATAATTCTGTTGAGAGAAAGAGAGAGAGAGAGAGAGAGAGAGAGAGAGAGAGAGAGAGAGAGAGAGAATCATATCACCTTGCCCAAAATTACCTGATATGGATACTGCAATGTGCTCATCAACTGGCTTGATCTTTTTCTGATGAGCTGCCAGTTCTGAGGAGGCTCTCTTGAGGGCCACTAGTACAGCGTGAGTGGAGCTTTTCAAGCCCACTGTAGCTGAACCTTGCTTCACCGCCTCCATGGCATACTCAACCTGAACAAATAAGAACATAAGAATATAAGGAAGCTACAAAAGACCCGGATGCCTGCACTAGGTAGTTCCTGTAAATCTGTGGTTCTTAACATTTTTACTACCACGCCCCCTCTAGAAATTTTTCCTTCCCTCCACGCCCCCCTTGCATCTATGAATAAAATTCCCTCCCAGATTTTAAAGAAAAATGAAAAATATGTTTTTATGATTTAGTCTTTTTACGAAGTATGAATTAGTCACATTATTAGTGAGATACTTGACACTGGTTCTTAGTGACTAGATCTTGAATGTGTGTTTGAATGCCAGAGAATGCACAATGTAAGTCCCCTTCCACGTTCAGCCTGTTTCTGTACTTGGTCTTGACAGCAACGAGCGGGGAAAATGTACCTTCACATAGATACCTGGATCCGAACATTGTTAGAATCCGAAGAGCCTGATGTGAGATCAGAGGGTAAACAGGAAGGTACTTGACCCAGAACGTCTCAAGATGCAGTTCTTTGAAGTCTTCCTTAGCTGTGGAGTTGAACTTGAACTCAAGAAACTCCTTTTGCATTTCATCTCAAAACTAGAGTTATAAGCCGATACTTTTGCATTTTTTCATAAACTTCTCATTATTTGACCATGCTCTCGTTAAGAGAATAATAAATATAATTAAAGAAATTCCTGCTTTTTCCCAAGGGCTCACGCCCCCTTTGGAAATTACTGATGCCCCCCTAGGTTAAGAACCACTGCTGTAAATGGTATAAAGATAAATCAAAAATGGAGAAAAACGAGGCATTATTAATAACTTTGATGATAACCAATTATATATGATAGGAACACACAGGAACACATAGGAGGAGGAGGAGGAGAGGAGGATTAAATATCTTGATAAATAAATCTTATATTGTATATATAAATGGCAAATCAAAATGCTTCACTGTACATTGTTAGAAAGAAATATATATCTATCTATATATCTACCATCAATTTAAGTTTGAAAATGTGTGTGTGTATATATATATGTATATATATGTATATATATATATATATATATATATATATATATATATATATATATATATATATATATATCTGTGTGTGTGTGTGTGTATGTAATCACTCTACAGTCTGCTGCTGGTCTCTCGAGACAGCCGGTCGTCCCCCTATGGAAAGAGCTCAGAGCTCATACTGACCAATCTTTGGGTTGGACCGAGACCACTCACACACAACACACTGGGACAATGAGGTCACAACTCAACGATTTACATCCCGTACCTACTCACTGCTAGGTGAACAGGGGCTACACGTGAAAGGAGACACACCCAAATAATCTCCGTCCGCCCAGGGGATCGAACCCTGGCCCCTTCGGTTGTGAGTCAGGTGCACTAACCACTACACTAGCGGACCGTGTGTGTGTGTGTGTGTGTGTACTATAATTGTGAGCTGGTAGTGTAATGTAATATAAACTTATTTAGATAACAGTACTTATAATGACCATGCTTCCTGTGAAAATTACGTGCAAACAATAATAAAAAAAAGTCTCATAGAAAATACATAACATAACATACTCATTATTACTCAGAATCAGAAAATACATAACATACTCATTATTAATCAGAATCAGGTAATAATAATAATAATACAATACTACTACTAATAATACAAGCCACTCACCTGATGGAGGCGGCCTTGAGGGGACCACACAGTAACATCATTGTCATACTGGTTACGAAACTGAAACAAAAAAAATACATATACATATATATACATATACCGGATGACAACGCGGTACGACTGCCGTATCTTTAAGCACTTTGTAATAATTACATGTCAGAGGAGGGAGAGATATATTATCATCTATGTCTGGAAGATACTAGAGGGAAAAGCCCCAAATGTTGGGTTAGTAGTAAACCCACATCCCAGGAGAGGTCGACTGTGTTATGTACAGGAAACGCAGGGCACAACAGCAAGACTGTGAACCCTGGTGCATAACACGTTCACCCACAATGGTACCCGCTTGTTCAACTGTGTCCCAAAAGAACTCCGTAACTTGACAAACATCACAGTGGAGTGTTTCAAGGGGAGACTGGACAAGTGGCTCAGTGGGATACCAGATGAACCTCCAACACCAGGATACCCTGATACCCTAACTCCCATCACAACACCCTAACAACCATCACCACAAGTCCAGGAATAGGGATTGAGGAGGGACCTGGAGCCAGTGGAAGCCCACTTCAGCTGTGCCGTTAACAGGCGAAATTCTCCAAAGTAACCAAAGTAAGTAAGTAAAGTAAGCCTCAATATCTCAAAATTGCCTTCGTTGTTTTTTCCTGTGCTCCAAAAACTCCTTCAGCAAATTAACCCAAAAATCATATAAATAGTAACAACCATTATATTTAAAACTACACAATGCATACACCTTCCAACCAAACACGTGAAGGAAGAATGAAAAGAAATAATTAAAAAACACACGAACAGCTAAACAAGTCAGTTTTCAAAATATATCATTATTTTCACACTTCATATATTCCTATTGAACTCACACTTCCACAAGCATCTTAATATACTATAAAAGGCTGCATAACTCTAATAAAACACAGTAAATACCCACCATTATGTTATGTTTTGAGGCGAGACAACTACCAAAACACCGCCGGTAATGTTGATCTAAGAGAGTAACCTCGACTTAATTTTTCGAGACTCCTATCCACGTTGTCTATGCTATGTAATTCTGATTCACCTATACGTGTCTATTTAAGTTTTGTTAATTGTATATATGTGGCTATGAGAAATTAAGGTTTTTTTTTTAATGCAATCGCGTATGTTGAAATTATATGAAGTCGATGATTTGGTCTGCGTTTACAGAATACAGTATTGATAATTTTATGAACAATAAGTGGATATATGAATGGTAACATGAATAATCAGTGGAAAAGAAAAAAATACTACCTAAGATAATATACAGCATCAGGTTAAAAGATGAATTACTAAACGTCATCCATTTAAACCTTCGCATCATCATCATCATCATCAGCTATTACATGTTATATTTAAAGTCCACTGATGGAGCAAATGTCTATTAATAACTACCATTTTATATGACACAACAATCAATAAGTAATCAATGGTTACAGTTTTCTGATCATTTAGCTGAAAAAAGTGAACCAAGCCATAGGGATGTGCAGTATCGAAAAATTACCGATATCTGAAGCATAAATATACCGGTATACTGGATTCGGTACACATCCCTATAGTAAGTAGTTCCTCGCCCAGCCGCAGCGAGGTAATGGCACCTGTGTTTGTTTACTACAGTTGCCAGTTGGTGCTGTGGATGGCTAGTGGATGGATGGATGAATGGATGGTTAGGTGTAGGTGGACGCCCTTCCTTCCACCCATGCTGTGCTAGCCATGGATACACCTGGTGAGTTATTAATTAATTCATAGTCATTAATTACGTGGAAGGTCATATGATTACTTGCTTGTGGTATTGTGTAAATTATTTTAATCCTTTTCTTTTTACTACGTCAAGGGAGGAAGGTGGGTTTAGGGGGATTGCTTATTCTGTTTATTCTGTGTTATTTAATGTTATATATGTTATTGTAGGTTTAATATTACGTGTTGTTTTATTTATGTGTATTATATATTCTGACATATCCATCTGCTAACAGTCTTGGGTATTATCGTAATTATACCTATTTAATTAACTACCTATTTCCAGGTTGATTAAGTTTGATGGAACATGCGCATTGACTAGTCTTCCCTAATGTAGGAATTACTATTAAAACACGTATACTAGAGTTGTGTGTGGACATTTTGAAAGGAAACTTGTGAAATTGATATAAAACACACTGTGATGCTAGTACTATGGGATTCCAAGCCGCCTTTACCTATACCTGAACACACACTGGACAAATGGAACAGTCTCTGAAAATGTAGTAAAAAGTATGGATAATATGGAGATACAATTAGCGTCTTCTCCCGAGGTTATTACTCACATGTCAGATAGAATTACGAAGTGCTTATAGATACGGCAGCCATACCCCGTTGTCATCCCCTATTGGTACGGCATGTGCCAGCGTCACCCACCGTGTTCGCATTAAATTTGACATTTTCATCGTACAAAGAGTTTCAAAAACACTTACAAAGTTATCAACAGAATAATCTGCTATTCCTATGGCCTGTGCCTTATCATTTACCTGGTAAAGGTGCTGCCGCACCTGTAAGCTGTGCCTATAAGTGCTTGCAGATAAGGTAGCCGTACCCAGTTGTCATTCCCTATTCATACGGCTGCCTTGTGATTATTTTTATTATTATTAATATTATTATTATTATTATTATTATTATGTATAGCAATCCTCTTTGTCTATTGATGTGTGTGTCTGTCTGTCTATCTATCTCAAATCCATAGAAATATATTTTCAATAAATATCTACTTATTTGTTGGCAGCGAGAGAGAAAGAGAGAGATTATTATTATTATTGTTATTACTATTATTATTATTATTATTATTATTATCATCATTATTTTTGTTGCTGTCATTACTATTATTATTATTATTATTGATGAGAAAGAGATGTTCTACACCAAACTTGACTCTGTTCTGGATCCGTGCCCCCCGTCGGGACACATTGTCTTGGTGACTTCAATGCTGTTACTGGCACTGAGAGAGCTGGCTACCAGTTATATGTTGGCTCTAGTACCAGGAACACCAACACCTCTCTCCTTCTAAATTGTGCAAAATCCAGAAGGTTGATAATTGCAGGTTCTTAGTATCAGAGACCAAAGCTGCACCGCTGGACTTGGTTTAGCAATGCCTTGTTAGTACGTGTTGGAGGGTTTACCGGAGTGCCGAGTTCTTTGCAACTGACCACAGATTTATTGTAGTAACACTCAGGCTTCATGGCAAGTCCAGAAAGCTATCAAGATGTAATCACAATGTGTTCCATCTTGAAAAACTAAAGGACTCGACATGTGCTTATGAGTATGCAGTGACAGTCTCAAATCCCTAGAGGACCCGGTAGAACTGTGGGATACCTTCAAACGTGAAACTCTTGGGGCTGTCAGAGGGTATGTTAGAGGGCGTCCCAGGTCACGGGGGGGTTGGGAGGGGAGACCCTGGACAGTATAGAGAAGAGTCGTGCTGCTAGGCTGGCTGGGAGACAGGACCAATACAGGATTCTGTCTCGTAGGACGAACTCTTCTGAGGAGAGACAAGGAGAGGTATGTCAGGAGTCTCACAGAGGATGTTGAAGGTCATTTAAATGCTAATGATCTCAAACCTGCTTATCAAACTAGTACGAGTTAGCTACATAGAATTTCTTTGCTTATATTTTATTGTCATAGTTGTCGGAAGTGTAAGTTTAAGGGTTATGAGTTAGAGAAAGTTCATTGTATTGTTCATTATATGGTAGCCTTTGTATCTTTGATTGGAGACACGTGTTCTATTTATTTCAGGGAAAGGGGCCAGTGAGATGGGAGCTGGAGTGGATTCAGGGACAGAGAATGTGCCACGTATGACGGAAACAGTACCAGAAGCAATGGACAGAAAGGAAAGTCAATTAGCCGAGGAGCCACAGATGCCTAACGTATCCAGCTTAATGGATAGTCAGGAGTCAGAAAGTGTCAATCCTAAAGTGCCTTCAAAAGACCCACACAGCACAACTACACTACACATGGACAACCAACACACAAACGCCGCAACCTTACCCAGCGTAGAGGAAAGTAGTGTTAACCAAATCTCGACAGCACTATCTGAGGCTACTATGGCGGAGAAATCAGATAGTGAGATAAAAAGTAAAAACTCCAATTCCTGTACTGAAAATAGTGACAGTAAAACTATATCGAGTGGTGATAATGGTAGTGGTGTTAGTTTGAGGTCAGAGGGGGAGTCAGTGCTGCCTTCCATGGGAGTCTTGCCTGGTGCTGAGGGAAGCGCTGACCAAGGTGCTCATGCCAAGAGACCACAGCAACCCTCACAGCTGCCTGGTGATGCTGGTGCCTCGGGATCTGGTGCTCAGAGTCCAGAAACACAGGCAGTCGACCCCTCGGATGTGGTGCACAAGATCAAGAAAATAAAATGGCAGGATATTGAAGTGCCGATTATAACGCAGAATAATAATGGCCCCTGTCCACTTATTGCCATTGTTAATGTTATGATTCTCAAGGTGAGTTATTAGTTGTAGTTGTGTGTTATAATGGAAATAATTACTGTTCGGTTATTTCATATTTTATAGTCAATTACTTTTTTATCATACATTAATTAAAAGGGTACTGGCTAAGGGACAACAAAAATACGTAAAAAAAAAAATCCTGCTTGTCGCCAGATCCTGCAAGTTAGATATGCAAGTTTTAATGTAGTTTAATGTTTGTTTTCCATACCAAGTTTTTTGCACCGTTTGAAGAGTTAAGTATTTAATAGAATTGTAACCAAATTTTTTTTTTTTGTGTGTGTGTGTGTGTGTTAAGGATTCAATAATTTGCAAACACTAATTTCTTGTTCCCCCCCAAAAAAAAGTTATTGCTGTAGAAACCTGATACTTTCCTTGTTTAATTATTTGTCATTCCTCTTCCCCTCTGTGCCTTATCTTTTTAATAATAATAATATATACTTTATTTAGTCTTTTTGTGTAATACAGAAAAGAAACTTGCTATTTTGTATTAGTAGGAGAGTAGACAGAACAAACTTTTCTCTCCTCAGGGCCAGATCACATTACCAGCCGACCGGACAGAGATCACGGGAGGAGAGTTGGTACTAGTGGTGGGCAATGCACTATTTGATCTGCCCAGGAACTCCCTCCCGTCCGAGATGAGGCGTCACGTGGAACAGAACACGGAAGATGCTATCAGTATTCTCCACAAACTTCTCACCGGTTTAGATGTTAATGTTAAATTTTCTGGGTAAGTCAATTTCTCTCTTCATTTGCTATTTATTTAATTAGGAAGCCATTACAGAATGCATCCTTATATATATACTCTTGATTTTAATATATATTCATGTTATGCATTATCACACAATGTGGCGTATATAACAAAATTACTGTGTATGTACCCTATTTTGATTATTATTTCACTACCATAACTCCTAACATAACCCTCCACTCGTCCCCAGGGTACGGGACTTTGAGTTTACGGGTGAGCTGTGTGTGTTTGACCTTCTGGGCATTATGCTGTACCATGGGTGGGTGGTGGAGCCGTCTAGTGAGGCAGCGGCCATCATCAAACACCTCTCCTACAACCAACTCACTAACAATATATTCGCATGGAGAGAAGAAGCTGTCAAGAATAACAACAATGACCTGCTGGTGAAAGGTAGGAAGGGATGGATTTTGTTGTCAGTAGAGTAATTCTTTAGTTATATTATTATTATTATTATTATTGTTGTTATCACGTGAATGTATGATTAATGACGTGGCCTTGGCTGGGGACCCTTGGATGAGGTTCTGGGTGCATTGGGTGTGGCCCTTAGATCATCTCTCTAGCTTTCTCCTTTCCTATCTCTCTAGCTCTCTCCTTTCCTCTCAATCTATCTTTATCTTTCTTCTTTCCTCTCTCTCTCTCTCTCTCTCTCTCTCTCTCTCTCTCTCTCTCTCTCTCTCTCTTTCTCTTTTCCTCTATATATAAATCTTTCTCTTTTCCTCTCTCTTACACACACACAGATTACTATTATTATTATTATTATTATTATTATTATGAATTTTGAAACAGGATAATGTACAAATACACTGATTTCTATCTTCTCTAAATCTTATTAATATATATAAAAAAAGGAGGAAATTATATATGTATGTATGTTTAATTTTTCTAGCTATGCTTTGTGAAGAGTTTATGGCCAACAGTGGATCTCAACTCACCATCCACGGACTCTTTGAACTGGGATCTGCCTTACGACGGGAAGAAATTGCAGTTCTGTTCCGTAATAACCACTTCTCCACCATATATAAAAGAGGGGTAGGTTATGTACCACCTTTTTCATAATGTTTATTCAGTTAACTCACTAATTAAAATGTGGTAATTTCAGTGGAGTTTTTCCCATATGTTTTGATTTATTTTTCATTAATTTAATATAACCATTCTTGTTTTATGTCGTTTATAATTCTTATATGCATCTTAAAATTTCTTTCCAGTGTTTATGATTACTGCTTCAGAATGTATAGATTTTCAGTCTCTCGGCTACCCACTTTATAGATAGATAAATATATTTTTGTCTTATTCTTGTGGTTCTGCATGACATTTCAGGATCAGTTGTATCAGCTTCTCACTGACCAAGGGTTCCTGCATGAGAATATGGTCTGGGAAACTCTGAATGATGTTGACGCCACCTTCTCTGAGTTCGTCAATGGCCACTTTGAGACCATCCCGCCCGCCCCTGAACCATCGCCTACCTCCAGTGATCCACAAAATATGACACTTCAACAGCAAATAAACTCTGAGTAAGTATGGAGTTGTATTTGTAATGCTTTTATTAGTCAGTAAAGGGAAATTATGAAAGCTCCTTCAATAGGGAATTTATTATTGAGTACTTGAATTTTTTTTAATAAATTTTTTTTTATTTATTTATTTTTATTTATTTAAATTTTTTTTTTTATCCCATACCCATGGCGTTGGTAGGGTTAATGAAGGCCTTAGATGGTCAGCCTCCGCCCGTTAGTAGCGCGGGTTAAATTTTTAAAGTTTTAGGGTTAAATTGGTTATTTCTCCAAAGTGTTGTGGTCCCAAGATTTGATATAGAATTAGTGTTTTTATAATAACAGAAAGCCTTGGACGGTTTATGAAATTCAGATGAAGGATATCTTTCTGAAAAGTTGATGTACGCACTAGCATAGTCCTCTCTATGCATCTTTATAAACACATCACCAGATCAACAACTGCAATATACACCTGCTCGCTCTTCTACATCAAATATTTCTCTCCGAGTTGCTTCATAATTTCATTGATTTCATTGTTAATTGATTTGAATAACCTTCTATAGGCAGTGTTACAGAATATATTGGTGTTTATAAATCAAAGATAGTGTAGAGTGAGTGTTGGAAATTTCTACATCTGGCACATTCTTAAGCCAACATACCCTCAAATGAGCATGAAATGAAATTAATTAAAAAAAACTAGGTGGAAATGAATTGCTATTCTTTTGTATTTACAGGTTTGACTACTGAAAAGTGTTTTAGCTTACCAATTATTCTAATGAACGTGAATCTATGTAAAAGGCAAACTTATATTGTGTTCTCCAGTGATGAGACAAAGTTCTGGCTTCTCATTGGACCATAATTTTAATACTTTTTCCTTTAGTGTTTGATGTACGTATAATTAAGTATTGAGGTTTGATATTACTGCTACTAGCCTCCATTTCTTCTCAGTCAACAATTGGCAGCAATGCTCCAGCGGGAAGTAGATGAACAGCAGCGCCAACAGCAAAACTTTGAACGTCTTAAGGATTCCCTTGGCCTACATAATTTGTCAGAGTGAGTGGTGCTCTTTGACATCTATGCATTCAACACTTAAACTTCTATGTGTCAATACCATATACCATTACAACAGTTGCCTTTTGTACCCTCTTCTACCATGCAACTTTATCTGAGTCAGCTCTATAGTAATTGTTGTATTGTTTGTGTACATTCTATCTGCATGCTGCTAGCTTACCTTGGATCAGTAGTGGTACAGGTGTAGAAACATTACTGGATTTGTGAAAGTCATTGTTAACAGCTTAGGTGTGGTAAGCTAGCAGCTATAACATTTGCACTCATCTCTTTTAGTGTAATTGATGTGCAAGGATGTAAGAATTGGTTGTCAATCATACTGTGTGCGCATCATTGGCATTAAGAGTGATCAATTTCACACATGTTATTTTGCCGAGTGACTATACATTGTGTGCACCAAATATATGTCACTTTTCTATCATCATCATCATAGATCTTTTCATCATTAGGCCTGTGGTAAGGAGCTGCAAGAATATTATTACCGTAAGTCCTGCGTTTCGTAAAAAGCGATTTAGAGGTACAGAGCGAGGGGTCTGGGAAGCCCTTCTCTGTATTCTCTCCTATGTAAAATCAGGATGCAGAAGGGGAGGAAAAGTTTCAGTGTTAATAGGGATATAGGCCAGATATATAAATAGATAAATAGGTATATAAATAGCTATATATTATACTGAATCAAATATTTTAGCTGATAATATCTTGTCATGATCCTAAATTTTCTTTCTTCATATTACTTGGCATTTTGATATCTATAGACTTGCTGGTCAGTCCCACTCTTGATCTTGGTATTCTATGTGATCAACTGCACTTAAGTGACTAATTGTTGCATATGTTATTGTGTGTGTTAATTACTAGAGGGCAACAGGGTAACAGATTCGTGATATTAGTTACTGTTGCATTTTGTGAGGAGAATGTTGAGATCTTATTATACATTCATAAATCATTGAAAGTGAATGAAAAACAGAGGTAAGAGGTATTACTAACATAATAATGAATCTCTGTTAGGTAGATGTGGATGCTTTTTTTTTTATTTATTTATTTTTTTATTACATTAAAAAAATTATTGCACATTTTCACCAATAGATTAAGAACAAAAATCTGAGACATTCCTGCCTTCAATTTTCATCATTACTAAACACTATATTTATCATTTATGCATTATTTACACTGTTATCAATGTCTATTATCATATGTAAATGACGAGGATTCTTTGTCGACAATTTTGACAAAAGATTAGGATTAAACTCTGTAGGATGTAACATTGCCTGCCATTTAAAGGGTTAATGGGGCTGTATTAGGTTATTAGGCAACTTAGGTCCAATTTTAGGGAGCTTTCATGGAGAAATTATTTTATATTTATTTGTTTACAGGTTATATTTTTTACTGCAAAGAAGAGAGAGAGAGAGAGAGAGAGAGAGAGAGAGAGAGCTGCTGCCACTTGCAATGGTTGATTTTGTACCACTAAAGGATATTGAAATGTAGAGAATATTGAAAGTAGGCGAGCGGCTGTTGAAGATATGTTGATTGTAGAGATCTTGGAGGGTGAGGGGGAGGCTAACCTGCGTACGTACACAAGCGAAAACAAAACGGTGGTTGTGGAGACTAGTGGACTGGAGGATCACGTGCTGGGCTTGTGCACTCATCAGCCATTATCCTCATAGAGACGGATCTATGGGTAAGGCTGAGATAATAACCATTAAACCACGGTGTGTGCATATGTGTGTCTATGTTTATGTATGTATTTACGTGTGTGTGTGTGTGTGTGCATGTGCATGTATGTGTGTGTATATATGTATGTGTGTGTATACTGATCAATTTTCACTCTTAATTACTTTGCAGTGAAGAGATGGCGAAGAAGCTGCAAGAGGAGGAGAACAGGATAGCAGCGGAGGCAGAAGCTGAAGTTCAACCATCCCGCCAGGCCACTACAGTCCCTCCAGCCGTGCCCAATCCCACCCCTCAGCAGAACCCTCACCCACAGGAGGATAAGAAGAAGAAGGAGGTGAGGGTGCTTGTGTTTAACCCGGATATAGTACATGGGATCTATCATCAGTTTGTATATTCCCGGGGTGAAGGGGTTAAAATTTTCATAATGTTATGTTCCACTGAGTTTCCTTATTAAGTTTTATCCTATGTTTTTGTGTTTTGTAATTTTCACACTAAGATTCCCTATCAAATTTTATCATATGTTTTTTTTTCTAGTTCTATGAAGGGTGCATACAGTTTTTCATAATTCCCTAAGTGTTCATATATTGTTTCAGTGTGTGATCCTCTGAGAGTGGCAGCAGCTGATGGAGTTAGGTGCAGCTGGTATCCCTTCCCACGTGGCTGTACTCTTGTGCTGTGCTGAGGGAAGGCCACGAAGAGGGTGTGGGATGGTTTTGTGATTGTTATTCATTATGAGAAAAGATGAAAAAAAGTTCCTCTCCTCCCTAGTCTAATTACTATGTACATTGAGTGTATAAAGTTACTTAGTTCTCAAGTTTTTTGGATATATGAATTAATTTTATGTTAATGTATTGATCTATTTAGTTGACCTTGATATATTTGTTGTTGTCATTATGTATTTGAGTTAAGCAATAGCAGTTGAAGTATAAATTTAAAGCATCTAAAATATTTGTTTGTATATTTGCCATTTTTTTTTATCTAGTAAGCCTATCTCTTCTCCAGTATTCTTTCTTTTTTTTATTAACATTTTATCCACTGTCTCCAATTTACTCTCCAGTGTCATCAACATTGGCATAACTTTTCATCATGTTCGGAAACCATTCATGTTTAAAAAGAAAAAAACCGCTTATTTTGGTGGAGAAATTACACTTCCTTCTATAGTATGTATCTGCTGGTTACTCTTGTAATATAAATATATATTTATATTTTCCAGACGAATTTGTAGTTAGTGTGTGAAAAAAAAAATAATTTCAACTTTTAAAACACTAATGGTAATTGATAGTAGTAGTATTTCATATTGCCTACGACATGAGAAGAAAATATGCATTAATGGATTAAGCTGAGGTATTCAACGGGGATTTTGGCAGACTATAGGAATGGCCGATGGAGTTTGATATTAACAAGTACAGGTTGCCTATCAATATTCCAGTTCCATCAGTTTTCAGTGCGCAGTTTCAAATTTCCCGGGTTGTCGCATCGGGAGGCACCGTTTATGTTTGTGTTTTCATGTTGGAAAACTGATGGAACTGGAATATTGATTGCTGGATTATTGATAGTCAACCTGTAGATGCTCGTGATATGAGGTTATGGTCCCTCGTCAAGTGGGTGAATTCAGTGTTGGAATATGAAAGTGTGAGAGTGAGAGGATTAGAATATGCAAGGATGAGGTACATACACAGGTGCAATTGAACACTTCTCTGCCATGGCCAACCCTTGTGAACTCACAGATATAAGCATCAGAATAAACTTAATTATTTCACATTATGTCAAAATTTCCAAAGTATAATTTTGTGATTCCTTGAACAAATTGCATGACTGATTTAAAAGATGTAGATAAAGTTTAAAAGGTCATTATGTAGTATGAAGTCTGATGTACTTATATGCTTGTGTGTAGTCAGCACTCAACATATGTATAAGTTTCCTACCCTAACATTGACAATTGTTAATAAGTTAGTGACAAATGACTTACGTTTCTAGGCATTTCATTCATCAATTTAATAAACAAAATCAGCTAAACTATCAGCTAAGTGGAGATGAGTTACCCAAATCAATCTAAGAAATCAGTCATCCACTGTTTATTAAAACTTGGCTTTGAAGTAGAATTTGTTCAAGAATCCCATTGTACATACTTGTATGAGAAGAGGAGAAGCACCATAATTACTATCAAGGAAAAGGCACTTCAGGTCTGAGAATATTGAATTTCATAAAAAATTTTGTAATAATAATGAGAAAAATATATATTTACATATTTCCAGCTGCGGGTTGTTGAGGTCTGGAAGCGGCTGTTTTCTATTCTTCAGCAATTATTTCTTATTCAATAATAAAGCACTGTTTAATAAGCTATTTTTAAGGGTGTTGTTTGCAGTTTTAACTACACCGAACATTGGAGAGAGAAAATGTTTCTCTTACATATAAAAATAATGTGAGAACCACATAAAAAGTCCGTAGATGTCATACTGTTAGCATTAATGAACATACAAAGTATTGCCCATTAATGAAAATGAAAGGAATGTTACCAAAAAATTAATATAAACAATTGGTTAATATTCCTGACTGTTACACATTTTTGTTAGATCCACACGTTGATTTAAAGATTGTATAGAGTGAAACCATGTTGTAATGCTTTGTGTTTTGAAATACAGAGAAATGGATCTAAAAGAGTAGCAAGGAGAAGATTGGAACCCTTGACTCTGTACCGACACCTTACCAAACAGACCACACTGATCACCAAGGTCCAGGTGGAGTCGGGTTGACATTAACAGTCTCATCACCACTATTGCTTAACACTATTCATCACCATTTAGGAGCTGCCTTGTGTAGGTCAAATGGCCTTTTGCAGCCTCCTTATTTTCTTATTTATTACAATGTTAAACTCTACCACTCCTCAGGTCTAAGGATGACAGTATTATCTGCATTCCTCTCTATGCTTTCTTTATTTTTTCAAATGCTGGCAGCCCTTCAAATATTATTACATAGCTACAATATATTTGACATTGCATTCTTGTATCCCAGAACAGGAAAACTTAATACATTCAGTTGTCTACATTCACGTGCAAATAAGTGGAGTATGTGGATCATCGATTTCACCTCCTTTCCTGCCCTCAAAATTACTCCAAAATCTGTTTACATTATCTTGATAAACAACAAAGTAGCTGGAAACATTACTACCATATAAAAAGTCACTAATTCATGCTTATTTCATGCCCTGCTTTTCTCCAACAAGCAGCCAACAACATTATATAACATGTATGCCTTTCATTTATCAAGCAATTTCATGTTTTTCTTTGATTTCACCATTTTGTAATTAACACTCAGTTCGTTTACATCAGCATATTTGACTGTTGATTACATAGCAAACGCCGTACAATAATGACTTTCTCCTCCTTGGTCCTCCGTGAATAACTGGAACCAAGAGAGAAGAATTTACAAAGGTTGATTGTAAGAGAGAAAGAAAAAGAGAGAGAGATAGCTACTCTTTTCCCCCTTTCTGCTCATTTTGTCTACCGGGTTAGCTAACTAGATTCAGTCATTATGCTGAGGTATTCAACGGGATCTTGGCAGACTATAGGAATGGTCAGTGAAGTTTGATATTATCAAATACAGGTTGGCTATTAATAATCTGGCAAGTAATATTCCGGTTCCATTAGTTTTCCGGCATGAATTTCAGAGCACAGTTTCAAATTTCCTGGGTTGGCGCATCACTGTTTTCGGGAGGTGCTGTTTATGTTTATGTTTTGATGGCGCTGTACTCATAATTAGCTGTTTGCTCATGCCGGATTATTGATAGTCAACAAGTATAATATAGTATACTTCAACGTAGATGAGACCAATCTATGCAGGTCGAATTGCAAAAATAGACGGGTATGCAGCTAAAAATTTAACCTGACCTAGGAAACAATGTATTAGATGTAGGAAGTGAGTTAGCTCTGTACAATATTAGGTTTCATTAATAAGAATGGGAATAAAGGAATTTAGATAATCCTGAGACTATATTTGGCTCTCGTTAGACTACATTTTAATTCTCCTGCATAGTTTTGGTCTCTATTGTAAAGTAAAGTAAGGGTGAATATAGATTTGT
>JAPQNM010000002.1:455012-477512 GCA_029783475.1 Metacarcinus magister
TCCCCATATTATAGGAAGGATATAGGTGAGATGGCTAAATATTGGATTATTTCAAGGGTTCTTATGTCTACAGAAGATCCTGTTGTAATTAATGAATATATAAGAAAATACCTACTGACATTTATTTGAAGAAATTTGATTGAGTAAAAAAAATACATACAATATCGACGTTCTCTTTTAGCTGCTACGGCATACATTAGCATAATTATAAACAGCTGCAATTATGTAAGTGGGAGCGAACTGATGCAAGGGGGTGAATGATGAAAATTATATTGAAAGTTAAGAGATAATTAATTGACTGCGTACAGCTAGCCAACATTAATTTTTGACAGCTCTCGCTCTCGTGTTTAATATGCATCGAAAATATCTCACCCTGATCAACACACACTTACGTTGGTGGTGAAATGATAGGCAGAACATTGTTATCTAAGCTAAGAGTTTAAACTACACTAGTGGATTGACATGATTAAATACACCCATTGTTCTATATATCTTCAACAGTTAAACACGTGTATCCTTTTCTTTATGCTTTCAGTAGCGACTCTAAAAAAAATGAGTGTTGAAAAGTGCTTTTATAATATTCTTACTAGTGCGTGTGACAGGTTGATATACTCTATAGATTAAACACACACACACCATACACACACACACACACACACACACACACACACACACACACACAGAATGGCTCTCCCCTCCATCACTCGATAAGCGATCAACATAACCCACTAATTGCTTCGCCCACGATAATTAGAGAAGTACACCTGGAACAAGCTTAGCCAAATTGACCGATAACTTTTTTTTTAAATTTCTTTTTCTTCTGACGTCTTCTGTCTGTGTCTGCACCACCCACACTCACGCCGGAGCCTGTATGTGGGTCATTTACGAGTGTTTCTGTCAGTAGCAGGAAGGTTGTAGGGTGGTCATGGTGTGTTGGGTCTTGGCTTGTCTGGTGATCGGTAAGGTTTGATAAATGTATATCTATCTATCTATCTAATTATCTTCATCTGCCTGTCTATGTCTATATCTACTCTGCCTTTCGTATTATATTATCTGTATCACAACCTCTGTTTTGAGTGTTTTTTGTTTTATTCTTGCCGTGCACGTGCCTAACTTCCTATCCCTTCCTGTGACATGCAGGAGCAGCTGGTGAAGGATTGGTGTATCATCTTCAACAAACTGGTCCAGATGATGATTATACGAGTGTGGTTCTGTACCCAGCCACCCTTCCTGATGCTCCAGTAGACAACGTTATCTCAGACGCGATGGTCATGCTGGACTCATCTACACCCAACACCAACACATCTTCTAACTCCTACCAAGGTATTGTATTGAATTAATTGTTTATACGTACACATCCGTAAGACGTACACGCATCATACGCACACAAGCAAATACACATATGTACGTTAATTATGTAGATTAAGACTTTAGGTTAGATTAGGTTTGAGACTGGAAATCATAACAATGAATTTAATTACAGCTACGAGCGCGTCAGGGTGCGGTAGGCGCGGGTTTGAAGTTGGGTGTGGTGAGGGTACGTTGGCGGAGTATACTTTCTGTGTAGCCTTCGCTGTCTCCTCCTTCACCATCATGAGCACCGTGTTCAGCTACGCCATTAACGACAAGCAGTCCAACATGGTGGTGCTGGGTGAGTTTTTATTTATTTGTTTATATTTTTTATATGTATATTTTTTTTCTTTTTTTCTTATTTACGTTATAAGGATACTGGCCAAGGCAAACACAAATACGTAAAAAAAAAAAAAGAATTCCGTTTGTCGCCAGACAAGAGAGAGAGAGAGAGAGAGAGAGAGAGAGAGAGAGAGAGAGAGAGAGAGAGAGAGAGAGAGAGAGAGAGAGAGAGATATGCAATGCAAAAAACTATAACGCTATCGGCAGTACACTATATAGGAATGAGAGAGAAACAAAACTTAGTAGAAATGAGCAGCTTGTCTTGGCCAGCGTATTACATTACGTATAACCCTTCACTGAATGATTATGTAAACATCCTTCTACTGTATTGGCTGTTGTGTCTTGTATAGGCATGGGTGGGGCTTAGCTAGTGTGTGTGTGTGTGTACGCGTCACCTCAAACAAAAACTATTTTCCCCTTAGCCAGTAACACAACACTACTGACCTAATGAAGTATCCTGAAGCTAGTATATATTATTCTTATGTTATCTGTTAATCCTTAGTGTGGGACAAGGGTGGGAAGTGTTAGTTTTCATTATAATTTAATGTGTATTTTGATGCGCCTTCTAAACAAAAGACTGATAGTGAGTGGAGCTACAGACACTTTTAGCGGACATGAACTTTTTTCTCCCTGAGCTAGTAACACAACCTAATTTTGTAACCTGAGGCTTGTATATGTTATGTACTATGTTAATCATGCGTGTGTGGCAAGGTTGGGAGGTATTTGTTTTAACTACAATTTAATGTATTTTAAAGCTCCTTCAAATCACAAGACAGTGGTAGTGGGCGCGGCTATAGCTTCTTGGAGGGGGACACCTTTTGGCATTCACAGCCGTCACCTGAGTTTTATTTTTATTAAAAATTTTTTTGTATTTATTATCTTCTTTTTTTGCATCCACAGCCGTTACCTCTACTGAGTTGTCGGTGACTTACAACTACAAGGCGACTACAGTGGAGGTGGATAATCTATATGTCTTGGGAAGGTGGCGGAGAGCGTGTTTAGTAGGAGCTCGGGGCCACAATCACACCCTTTACTTAGACGGCACGAAGCTCTCTTCTTGGCCTTGGCGGAGGGACCCTTGTCTTCATCCCGACGGAGCCTTGGTCATTGGACAAGATCAGGACTTACTTATGGGAAGCTACAGCGCCGATCAGTCGTTCCGGGGTAGTGTAACGGAGATGAATATTTGGCGTCGGGCTCTCACGTCCAGAAATATTGAGCACTTGGGTTCCTGTGAGATAACTGATGCTCAGCAAGGAGACTGGGTGAGCTGGAACAATGCATCTTGGACACCCACGGGTCGATATGAGACTAGCATTGGTGGTCCATGCCAACTTACCGCAGATTCCATTATTTTCTTCAACATACGAGAATCATACCAAAAGGCAACTAAAACTCTTGACATTATGGGACTTGAACCTTACCTTCCACGTGACCAGAGTGACGCCGATCAGCTTCAAGATAAGATGCTGCTATATGGTAACAACTGTCTCAACGATGCAATGCAGGGCCACAGTGTATGGATACGAGCTTACTTCAACTTCACTTCCAGACGCTGGCATGACTCAAAAACTGGAGAGCGATTAACCTTTCACTTAGAACGACGCAAGAGAACTTATGAAAGCTCACGTGGAGCTGTGCAGGTCGGTAATAAACTATGGATCACTGACACAACAGAAACGGACAACTGTTTTGCTGGCTTTCTACCCAAGAAAGAACCAATCTTCTATTTACGAGGCATCAAATTCAACAGACTGCCTGGTAAACACACTAATGCATTCATTCTATCACAAACAAAGTCAAAATACCTTTGCTTCCGAGGCCTCCAGCGTTTAACCATCGAGTACGACTTAGATAAGTGGATTCTTACCGACGACAAAGCCAACAAGACTCTTGCAGTGTACGTCTCTAAACTCCTCCCCGTCGGCCGCAACTCTTGGTATGTGTATCACGATGAAAGGTCGGGAGGGAGAGAGGAAAACCTGACTCTGAGTACTTGTTCCCCGGACCACTTCACCTGCGATGATGGCGCCTGTGTCGAGATGAGCCATCGATGTGACCTTGTGAGTGACTGTGGAGACTGGAGTGACGAACGTAACTGTGGCATTGTGTTGGACCCTCCTGGATACATCCGAAGCCTGCCTCCTTCACCTTCCCTTACTATTCACATCAATGTGTTTCTGGGCGTCATCGAAGTCAACTTGAGGGAGATGACACTTGTTTTAGATTTGTCGCTTGAGCTGAGTTGGTACGACCCTCACGTTCAGTACCGGAACTTACGACCGATTCAACGCAGCAACATCGTTTCCACCAGCGAAGGCGACTGTTCCCTGTGGCAGCCCAGCCTGGAAGTGGTGCCAACCTGCAGCTTTGCTAACCAAAAATCTACGGTCATGGTGGTGCGACAAGCTGATGGCGTCATTAAAGGGGATGGTTAGTGCAATTAAACAATATTGTATAAGTAAACAATATTATTTAAGGATTTTAAAAAACTGTTATATAGTAAGTATTCTATCCATTGACGTAAATGTTGCATTGGAAAAGTTTAGTAATGTTATGATGGAAGGATCGATGTATGACTGTTGTAATTATGGCAACTTGCTGCTAATTCACCTGCAGAAAATTTGCGTGAGTGAGTTATCATTATTAAGCCACTAAATGCTTTTTACATTAATCCTTAATAAGGTTCGCTACAATTACAACATTATCTCATAATGATGATGATGATGATGATGATTCGAGTGTCATAAGTTTCATTCTTCAGTAATCACAGAGATACTTTTGGTTTTACAGATATTGTGTTCGAAGGACGAGAGAACTCCCTGCGAAAGACTGTTCAACTTCAGCCAATTGTACGGTGCAACTTTAACTTGCTGTTGTTTCCCTGGGACGTACAAGTGTGCAGCTTCAACATTAGCGTCGCCAACATCCACTCGCTAGGCATGAGGTTCAACAGGTCGTCTCGTGCAGTATACACAGACAGACTCGTACTAGAGGAATACGTTCTCAACAATATGACTCTAGTGTTAGGGACTGACGGTAACACAGCGAGCATTACATTGGTGCTACAACGGCGTTATCAAAAGTACTTATGGGATACCTTTTTGCCCTCCGCTAGCCTACTAATCATTGGTTATGGTACTTTATTCCTCCCGGTGGAGCCTTTCAATGACAGAGGCACTATGAGCCTTACAACTTTACTAGTGCTGGTGGCTCTCTATACAGACTCACTGGACACGCTGCCTACTATTCCCTACAACACACACATGGACATTTGGTATATCTTTTCCATAGCTTTCCTCGGCTTTATCATTGCTACCCATCTCTATACGAGTAGCAGTCCTGGAAATCACTTTTGCCTAAAGAAAAGAAAAGGTATAGCAAAGCCTCGCCTCGCCTGGTCAAAGCACAGTGTTGATCAGGCTTTGTCAGCTACACGTGCTGCCGCTCATGTCCTGTGGTACGCACGTATAGTTTTTGCGTTAGTGTTAATACTGTTCATTATTATCTTTACTTGGCCGTTAATCACCGGTGGAAGTGTTGCAGATGACTAAAGTTTGGAGGAGAATTAAAATTGTCTGGAACGGGCTTATAAGTTAGGATTGAATAAATTGTATACAAGATTTTCCTTTTATGATTTTTCTTAATTTTTGAGCAAGTATGTAATGTTGTCAACGGTAACTTTAAGACAATTGTATGACTTCAGTGTTTTCTTTGGTGTCGTGTGTAGTAGGTATTAGGTTATGACTAATTACCATTTGAGTCTTTGAGAAGATAACACTGTGTCAACGAAATATAATCTTTCATAAGGTAATCGTCTCATCTTCAGTACAGCTTAAGTGTCTCCCGCACGTACATCAGCAAATTTTTACCATCCTTTGTGAAAAATCTTGTGTTAGTAATATGCTACGATAACCTTGTCTTTTAAAACTATTTGCATTTGTCTTCCTTCGTTGTTAGCTCTTATGATGTTACTACTATGTAATAAACTATATGTAATAAACGAATTGTATGCTCTTTCCTTGTTTTATTAAGTTACGATAAAATCACCGTCAAGCAACTACTACTACTGCTGCTGCTGTGTGTGTTGTGAGCTCAGGTACTGGTAATGGTGTTGCGTCCTGGTTTGATCCATCTCGCCTGGCTACCAATGTGCTTTGAAGGTAATATACTCTCTGACACATGTTCGTGATTAGTATATATTATTTAGTCATTCAATAATCTCATATACCGTTGCCTGTTAACCTCTTATGTGTGGCGTAGACACACACACACACACACACACACACACACACACACACACACACACACACACGTTACTGTGTGTATACATTGATCAAAAAATACAAATTCTTTCAAATAATTGGCAGCTTAGTTATAGCCTGAAGGATTATCCATAACATGCCTTTACGTACGATTATTATTTTTTTGTATCATTTAATTCCTCTAAATCACATTGTGTGCGACGCTAAGCCTTGCATTGGAATCGTAATTTTCATGATATTTATGCATTTACACCAACGTTGCCGTGATTGACAGACACAGAATGAATATTTCTGTTCCGCACAATATCGCGTCAAGTGGACCTCTTTACGCTGACAGGCGGTGGTACATTAACGCCCTCTAACGTTTTTACTTTACGATCAAGTTTTACGTTCACAATATGTATTTATTTATTCATGTATGCAAGCTTCGTGGGTTGTGTCTGCCAACGTCACACTTGTCCTTGGTGTAATCGACTACTGGTAATTGTTGGATTCGATTACTCGGTGAAAAGTAAATAAATGTTGTTATCGATTACTTCTCCAATACTCGATTGTTTTGAACGATTTCTGAAATTTATGGAAAACATGTAAGTTTGATACAAATTATTATTATTATTATTATTATTATTATTATTATTATTATTATTATTATTATTATTATTATTATTATTATTATTATTATTATCATTATTATTATTATTATTTTTATCATTATTATTATTATTGATGACCGATCTTAACAATCGGATTACCCTAACGAGGGAGCGGTAGTTCAGCATCGTTAGAGTGGTACAAACCAGAGTGGTTATGAACCGAGCCACCACTATGTGCTGGGAAGCCAGTCTGACCTTGGTCACCATCCTGGTTACATTACTTCCTGTATTCTGTAACTTGTACGTGTAATAAGTAGAATGCACGAAGCCACCTCTAGTGTTTCTCTAGACATAATGGCGCAGTGAGAAGGCACCTGGTGCGAGGTTTATACACTGCTGACGACTGTGAGTACTCGTAACCACAGCCCCGCAGCACCACAACCCCACAACCCCGCAGTCCCGCAACCCCACAGCCCCGCGCTGGGCGCCGTCCTGGTTACATTACTTCCTCTACTCTGTAACTTGCATCTGTAGTAAGTAAAATGCATGAAGCCACTTCCGGTGTTTCTCTAGACATAAATTATTATTGGTATTATAATTATTATTACTATTATTACTATCATCATTATTATTTATATTATTATTATTATCATTTATGAATATACACTAGCCTGTCCGTCGATATGCAACATTGTTTACTAGTGCGCACCTCACAATTTGCAAAATAAATCTCATAATAAATGGATAGCATTACTACTAACATTACCGTGTCTAAAAACCAATCTTATTCCACATTACCTGAGACGGTAACACACACCAACTCGCCATCCTCTACCTCTATTGCATCACGTAAGCACAGACATTTAAGTTAAAAGAAAAAAAAATGAACTAAGAAATAAAGTAACATTTTATTTCAGTCTTTTATCAAACATTAGCAAATAAAACTGTAACAAGGAGTAACAGCACGCGTAATGCACATCCATACACATCCCTCGTGGTGTTAAAACTGGGAGGGGAGGTGGCGCTGTGCTGCAGACGAACTTGCTAGAGCTAAACACACAGGTCTGGGTATTCCATCGACACATTCCCACCAGGACAGTTGGAGGCGGTCGGTCCATGCTCGTAGAAAGGCCGGTTCAGCATGTTGCCAGCGGGTCCGTAGTTACACACGTGGGTTATGCTATTAGTGTAATTGAAGCCTTTCCGTTCGGTTTCGTAGTAAACGATACCGCATCCGATCTCTTTGGTGACTCCCCAAATAAACTATGGAGGGAAAAGAGGTGGTGATTAGTAATTAATGATAAGTAAATTAGCTACACATGAGTCTAATGAAGGAAAGGCTATATAGAGATACATATATAAATAGATAAAACATTGGATAGAACTATACAAGTAAATACTCCTTAAATAGGTTTATATATGTATACTAATAATAAATTTTTGAGTTGGTGTATCATGTATCATTTATTTTGCAGTTTGTCAGGTTAGGTTAGGTTAGGTTGTAGTGTTGGTGTTACGGCTTAATGGAGCGGAAGGCTTGAGTACCTGAGTGTAGTGACCAATCTTCTTAGTACTGTGAGGCACGAAGGACGCTGCTGTCTTGGCGTCAACATCCTTCACTTCGTTATACCAGTTTTCTATTGCCGTATGCCATCTCTGAGGAAAAAAAAGACAACGAAGGAGGGATACCATTACAGTTTAATTCTATAGGAGAAACTCGAGGACCTTCAAGCATAAATCTAACCAATACGAAGAACCAAGGTAGTTAAGTACACTTTTATAACTGGTCTGGTCAGAGGAATTACAGTAGACCTCAGGGAATCCTACTTACCGGTCCTTCATCAGTAACTCCCCAGTAATAATTGATGTTCTGGCCCGTTCTAAATTTCCTGGTGCACAATCTTCTCTCCCGTTCCTTGTCGTGGCCCGTGGGACATTGCGACGCCCACGCCTGCAAAATATAAAGCGAGGTGAATTGGGGTTTCTTACAACTGTGTGTGAGTGAAAAGTTAAGAGTTGAAACCCGCTTGTAGGTGAGAAGAGAAGATTGAGTCATTACCTGCGCCACCTGAGCTAGTTCTTCGTTCCATATAAGCTCGTGCATGATAGCTGCGGTAGGCTGCGGGCCGGGATCTCCTCGAGTCTCGTTCCCTTTTGCTACCTAGAAAAACCACCACACCACGTTTAGTTTTTCATGTTGGACAAGATTAAGTAACGATTAAGTAATGGATTATTGTCTGTATTAGGTTATGGGGTGGTTGTATAATAATCATAATAATAATAATAATAATAATAATAAACTTACCTTTGCTCTTAGTTCATTGTGCATGGAGAGAATGGACTCTCTCTCCTCGTCAGTAATACCTGTGTTCGTCACTTTGCAGTCCTCGTTAGGCGGTAGTAACATGATGTGATTCTTGTTAATCTCTTTGTAGTCACATTTATCTTCCTCCTCCTCCTCCTCCTCCTCCTCCTCCTCCTCCTCCTCCTCCTCCTCTTCCTCCTCCGCCTCCTTCTCCTCCTTCTCCTCCTCCTCTTTCTTCTCCTCCTCCTCTTTCTTCTCTTTCCCTTCAGGAGTTTCCGTTGTCTCTTCACTTTCAGATATCATTTCTGTGTAGATGTAAAGAAAGGGCAGACGTTGTGTTATGTACTACGTAACTCTCTAGTATTTAGAAGTACTATTTAAGGATATGAAGCTTAGAAGGAAATGCCTAGCTTAACTTCCTTGTATAATTATTACAGTTTACTTCTACAACAACCATTAGCAATAGAGAGAAAGAGAGAAAAAAAAACCGCCAAAATTATATTACGTTATCAATCACCATGTTTTATTTTTCTCTCGTCCACCCTGAAAAAAAGTACACACACACACACACACACACTCCCTTTTCTTACCTGTATCATCCTCGGCAGCATCCTCCTTTTTGGTCTCATTACCGTCGCTGCAGTCGGTTCTATTGACTAAATTTCCTAATATTAGATCAATAAGGTCGAGTTGCTCCTGGATTTCCTTTGCATGGACTAGCCCGAGTAGAGAAGGTCGAATGGTGTAGCCTTCACTATCTCCCCCAAGCCCCACCACCATCACCATCACTGCCATACACGCCCACACACGGCTCATCCTTACCGCCCACGTTGTTGAGTAGAGCGAGGGGAAGGGACTCTGGGGATCTCTGGGGTGGAGGTGCAGCACGTCAGAGGATGAAAGGATTAACAATGAAAGTTATGCTACAATGGTTTTATAGTTATTGTAAAGAAAACGAAGCTAGGATGTGTGTGCGTGTGTGTGCGTGTGCGTGTGCGTGTGCGTGTGCGTGTGTTATTTTAGATATTTAGTAGTTGTCTTTCTCGTCCCATTTTAGGAGAGTGATTTGAAAATATTAGAAGATTAAGCAAAAAGGACGTAAAACATAAAGGAACAACAATATAACGCAGATGAAGTTGTCAAAATGAAGTATAAAGGAACCTCTTCCCACAACACACCTAAAGGAATGGTGGTGTTGATGGGGCATTGATGGGGCATTGATGGGGCATTGATGGGGCATTGATGGGGCATTGATGGAAACAGTGATGGGAACATTGATGGAGCATTGATGGGGCATTGATGGGGCATTGATGAGGTATTGATGGGGCATTGATGGAGCATTGATGGGGCATTGATGGGGTATTGATGGGGGTATTGATGGGGCATTGATGGGAACATTGATATGGGCACTGAAGGGGTACGATGTGTGTGTGTGTGTGTGTGTGTGTGTGTGTGTGTGTGTTTGTATATACACGTCACCAATAAGCTCTTAAGTCAATAATGGAGGTACAACGGCAAAGAAGCAGAGACTTAACTTACCTGCGACAGAGAAGGAGGAGAGGAGAGGAGAGGAGAGGAGAGTGTTGTGTTGTGTTGTGTTGTGATGAGAGGAGGAGGACGTAGAAAACCTCGCCTGCCCTTCTTTCACCTCCTTATAACCACTGCACTAAGCTGATAAGACCGACAGGATGTTTTCTTGATAACTTGTAAACCTCGTTATCTACTCCGCGACACGACAGAACCTTTGCCTCTCAATGCACTCTTTGAAACACTCACATTTCGCACACTGTAATAATCGTCAGAGGACAGGAGAGGAGAGAGGAGGGTGTGGTGGTGAGCTACATATCACATCCTCAACCTAACTTACACTGAGTCCTTTGCGGTGGCCCTCAGACGTCCTTACTTAGACTCGCTGTATGAATGAAGTCTTTGTTAGGCGTTTTGTTGAGCACTTAGCTGGTTATCGCTCCCTCGACTTACATTTGTTGCTGAGAGAGAGAGAGAGAGAGAGAGAGAGAGAGAGAGAGAGAGAGAGAGAGAGAGAGAGAGAGAGAGTGAGAGAGTGAGAGAGAGCTCTTTGTGGTGGCGTACAAAGGGTCTCACAGTAACTCTCCCACCTCATCCTCAGACTTTCCTCTCTCCTCGCTCCCTCGTGGCGTTGCTAAGTTAAGTTCGAAGTAGATATTTGAGGATGTAATTGGGAAGGTTGGATCGCCTCAAACACTAGTGGATTATTTATCACTTCAGAATCGGTGAAGTCAATTAATGCATAAAGAAATCATAAAGGTATCTATCTATCTATCATTGACTTTATAGATTGTGATGATGAAACTCTATACTTAACTTGACGAATGCTGTGTATGTATGTTGTTATTATAGTACAGTTTATGCTTATTTTTTTATTATGTTTTCCTTTTTTTTATGCCATGGCCTAAGAGACTGACTATTTCAACACCAGCAAAAGGTCGATCGATGGGTTACGGCGTTTAATCATGAGAGAGAGAGAGGAAAGACAAAAAAAAAGACAAAATAAGGTCAGATATTCGTGAGTGGGTGTTGAGTGTTGAGTGTGTATGATCTCAGTGAGTAAGGGAGTGATCACGTGCACCATTCTGCGTGCTTGTGTGTATATAGTCTGCCTTGTGTCTTGTCAGCACGATACACCACCACAACACTCCTAGTGCCTCAGACTTAGTGATGAATGAATGTTTGATGAAAGTTTATTTAATCTCATTTCCCTTTATCGCTTCTATTGGTGATGTGAATATTATATGGAATCAGAGAAAGTGTTTGTGAAAGTTACTAAAGATATGATGTGCATTTTAAAGGAAATTTGTGTTAAGCGATGGTAGTTTCTCACCAAAATATTGCGTTTCCTTCATGCGCTTGAGTGTTCTTGATTTACGTACCCGTGTTTGATGCGAGGGAGAAGGAGGCAGCGACTTAAGACTGAGTACACTGCCGCTGCTTACCGCTGAGTGACTTAAAACTACCCTACATACACATCCCTAACTCCACCTATCACTACTAGTAAAGAAAGACGTTAAGTGTCACTATAAACATACATTTCCTTTCGGCAACACATACTGCACACTCATCATCAACACTAATTGCCTTGCGACAAACACACGATGTTGATATTGAAGACAATTATAACGGGTTGTCAATAACAGGTGCAAATGCCACATCTTGGAATCAAACTCTCCTGTCAGCCTGAGAAGAGTTGTCAAACCCACATTATACTCTAACAAAACAACAGAAAATACTTAATAAACACCCTCTAATTATGATCTTCAATATCTAAAAGCTGAATACTTTTAATATAGCCTGCGTATGAGCACGGCAGTCATGTGGTTTAGAATAATAATGACGTTATGTGGAAATGAATGCAAGCCAGGTCGGGCAGATGGCATCCAACCACTTAATACAGTAGGAGACAAAGATATCCACACTTACACTCGGCTCACCTTGGCCAGTTAGGAACATTTATAACTAACTGCTACACTGGGGAATGCACACCAAAAAGTTCATCCCCTTGACTTCCCTGGCTTTGACAAGGACACACCTCTGACCACGGCTCTGAAAACTCCTCTAACCAAAAATATCCTATCACTTATCATCCTTCCTGCCTCTCTCAGCAGACCGAGGCTTACATACATAGAGCAGCACACACTAATGAGGCTACAGAGGCATTATTTATTTAATTTCTAAACAAGCGGATCGTTGTTACACCTCCGGAGACAAATAACATCAGACTATATCAACACTTAAGGTCTAAAAATTACCTCGTATGATGTATTGTATTGGTGTGTGTTGGTGTATTTATGGTGCAGTGCGTAGATGGAGGAAGTAATGCGATTCACTATCACTGACATACCTTCCCTTACCTTACCTTCCCTTATCTTACCTTACCTTACCTTACCTTGTCCTGTGATCCGACACAACACAACACAGTCTCACGTGAAGGTCGGGGGATAAATATTCTTTTTTCCAGTTTTTTCTTTGGTTCTATCCTGCTTTTTTTTTTATTTTTATTCATCTTCTTTTGTTCCTTTTTCTTCTTCATTTGATATTCGTTCTAACTTTTTTTTTTCTCCCCCTCACTTACCTGTTTGCAAAAAGAATGCACAGATTGGGATAATTTGTGAGACTGTATCCTAACTACATTTTCTTTGCTGAAATGGAATGCGCAATAGTGACATCTGTATGGAGAGGATGGGAAGGGTTTAGGTAGGTGGCAAGGACAATAATTATTTAGTTAGTTAGTGTGTTAATAAGTGTGTTGCAGCAGCTGGTTGTGTGTAGAGGGTCAGGAGAGTGCAGCTGTGTGTGTGTTGCTATCATACGTAGCACTGTAGGACAACACTTAGTAATGTTTCAAGTATAGTATATAATGAAACCTGGAAACACTGCCTAGGGATACAAACTGCAGCCCGCGTCTATGTGTCATTATTAATACCGTTTTTCCATGAATTATTATATTATTTTCGTTCCGTTTTATTTCGTCTCGGTGGGAAAGGATGTGAAGGAACAGCCATGAAAAAAAAACCCCACAGGAGTCTCAGTTTACTTCCAAAAATTTATTGTCCTACGATTAAACAGATTTTCGGTGTAAATGAGCGTCACGGAAGTGCTACAGGAGGGTCTAGGGTGGCCGCGTACCACACACACACACACACACACACACACGCACACACACCCACACACACCCACACACCCACACACCCACACCCACACACACACACACACACACACACACACACACACCCACACCCACACACACACACACACACACACACACACACATACACACACACACACACACACACACACACACACACACACACACACACACACACATATACACACACACACTCCCTAACACTAACATACACAACCTAACACTAATAACACACACACATTTACAAAAATATGAACATTTCACAACATATGTTCGACAGGAGGGCCAGACGAGAGGAGGAGGAGGAGGAGGAGGAGGAGGGTTGGGTTAGAGGATGAATTGGGGGGGGAACAGCAATCAAGAAGCTCTTTCCACGTTGCCTTAAAGCTATGGCGAGACCCACACCTACACGGACTCCCGCTTTAGGGATCACTGATATATAAAAAACACAAACAGTCGTCTCTGTCCTCCTCTCTGGCGTGACGTGTTCGCTCTTTACTGACGTGCAAGTACTTTAGCTGCGTCTCACACTTCGTCATGTCATCATTAACACTCGCGGGGCTTACACACAAGTGACACAACACAGATGAATGACGGACACACTGGGGATTGTTCTGTAGCAGCAGCAGTAGTAGTAGCGGTGGCGGCAGCGGCGGCAGGAACAGCAGCAGCGGCAGTAGTAGTAGTAGGAGAGACGGCGGTAGGATGGGGAGTCCGTGAGGGTGAGAGCGATGGGCCTCCCGTCTCTCAGCCCGGCCTGGGGGAAGGGTGAGACGGGAGGGTGAGAGAGAGAGGGAGAGGTAAAGCGAGATCGTACAAAGACTATTCAGTATATATAACAGAACCCTGAACACAACTGTGGCAGTATTCACCTCTAGTTTTGTTGTCATATCGCAGATCAGCTGATAGGTTGACGTGTCCTTCACTTGCCTTGCCCGACGCCCTCTCTCGGCTCGGGCAGGTCACCTTTCCCCTTCTTGGAGTGGTCACTGGAAGACCGATTTCTACTGAGCGTCGAAGTGGCGGCAGCGTTAGAGGCGGCGTCAGCGGGTTGAGGGCTGACCACCGCCCCCGCACCGCCCCCAGAGGTGCCACCCACTTCCTGACGTGGGCTGCCGCCGTACCCTGATGAGCCGCTATCGTCCTGAGTCGCCCCAGCCCCGTCTGTGGCTTCTGATGTCCGCTGGTCGTGGTGGTGGTGGTGGTCCCGGTGGCCGTTGTGCAGGCCCGGCGTGGCCTTGGAGAGGGGCCGCTGCAGCGTGGAGAACTGTGCTGCTGCTTGGTGGTGCTGCTGGTGCTGCTGCCGCCGTGGACCGAGAGTGGCGTAGCTGCCTGCTACGCCTGCGAAAAGACCTTTGTTAAGTTATTTATGAAGTCTTTATGCTGAAGTTCTAAGCGTTTTTTATTCTATTACTGTGTGATGGTATTAGTTTGTGCGTTGTGTGACCTAAGGGCTGAAAAAAAGACTCACTCGTTACCACAGAACTCATACTTATAATGCATAACAATGGACTGCAGATTTTTATCCGATATTTCGTTTAGTGTGAGACAGAGTGACCATCTGACCTGTGTTTGCCGCAGTAAACTCCCGGTGGTTCTGGCTGTAAGCGTTGAACTGGTCTAAGTTGTGGAGGTGATGTTGGCGGCGTGTACCTTCATGCCCCTCCGTGGTCTTAGGTGATGGTGATGCGCGGTGTTGTGCTAGTTGCTGCTCTGGGTGGTGGTGGTGGTGGTGGTAGTGGTGGAGATGGCTAGGCTGGGTCCCGGGGCGTCGCTTCTCGTCTACAGAGTGTCGCCGCGGGTTATCAGTGACGGCATGGAAGTAGCCGCCGGTAGGAGCTGACAGAGGTTCCATGGGATACATATCAGATGCCTGCTGACACTGTTGTTGTTTTACCTGCTGTTTTTGTTGTTGTTGCTGCTGTTGCTGTTGCTGTTGCTTAGGTACTTGTTGCTGCTGCCGCTGGATCTGGCCATCAGGGTGTGAGCGATGTGAGCGGCGTGTGAGGGTGTTCCGTGAGTCTGAGGTGGTGGGACATACATCAGGGGGGTTGCCAGGGCGTGCCATCACACCCTCCTCGACAGGCAGAGTGTGGTTTTGTGGGAGCGGTGAATAGTAATAAGGAATGTCGTCGCGGAACTTCTGCAGGTACAGTCCGCCGTTCTGGTGACTCCTGTTGCCGTTACTGTACCCTGATCTGGCGACATTAGCGGCCAGGCTTTGGTCCAGCGGCGGGGCGGGGTGTCCTCCGTGATCAGGACCGTGAAAGAGGCTTGTTTGCTCCGTTTCTCCTAGGCCTGGTTGACCCTCTACACCCTACTCACACGCGGGAGAAAAACACATGTAGAGTCCCCTTAAATCCCTACAAGGCTCTCCCTAACCTTAACACTGATCGCAGGGAAAGTATTCCAGACTCTTTCTAACCAACCTAACCTAACCTAACTTAACCTAACCTTCTTAACCTCATTGGAACTGACTGCACCTTATAGCCAAGGTAGGGCCAGGCTCCGCAGGTAGAGGGTAGAGGTAGAGGGGGAGGGGCCACCAGCCATGCCCCTGCCTGATGACGCGGTGCTGAGGTGAGGTGAGGTACCAACATGTACCTCTTTATACGGTCCGAAATAGCGAGGTAAAATGTATTGCAGAAATAGACACTTAGATTCTTTGGAAGATTAGTGATGTAAAATAAAGTTTTATGTTATCGGTATCGGGAATATCACCGTCTCTCGTTTCTATCATTTATCTGTGAACAAGTGGACGAGTAGTGGCTGATAGTGATGATGATGCTTCTAGAGTCACGTAGAATCAGCCTAGCAGCGAGTCCTGAAAACACATTGCAGTCAAGCTTCGAGTTGGGCATTTTTTTTGGTTCTTTACGTAAGTGATGTTAGTATTTCCTTTTTTATTTCATCTACAGCCTTTATTTTTATGAGAGTTGTATATGGAAAGGTGAATCAAGAAAGTAATTGTGGTTAATAAAAGGCGGCGAATAATAATTTCACGACAGACATGCAACATCACGCCCGGACAACGCACATGCCAGATTATCCGTAAGAGAATTGTTTACATACATTTTCTTTATCAATCCACTAACGGAATATACTAAATATAACATAAAACTTTATTTTACATCACTAATCTTCCAAAAAATCTAAGTGTCTATTTCTGCAATACATTTTACTTCGCTATTTCGGACCGTTGGCACCTCGCCTCACCTCAGCACCGCGGAGGGAAGGCAGGCCAGTGTCTAGGCAGCGGCCCTTATGTGTTCCTATTGAAGTGTGTGCGCGTACGTCCTCGGCGGGATTCAAGGGAAGCTGGATGAAGGTGAAGGCTTGCATCCGTTGAAAGGAGAAAGGAAGGAGGAAGAGTAAGTGTGTGACTGCTTTTTGTCTATAAGGGTGAGGATATAAGGTAGGGAGGGAGGTTAAGAGAGGTGACGCCATGTGGTGGTGGAGAAGCCGGTAGAGCGGACCCTGGCCCTACCTTGTACTACGTATAATATGTACGTATGTATGTATATAATTTTAGCCTAATCGTTTAACTGTTTGTCTCTCTCTATATACTAATGGATGGTTTCTTTCCTCGTAACGATTGTGTGTAATAACAGCTGCGTGGTGGTGGTGGTGGGGATGGTGGTGGTGGTGATGGGAAGGGTGCGGGGGGAGGGGGGTTACACATGGGGGAAAGGGTGGTGGTGGTGGTGGTCTTGGTGATAAGGATAGTGGTGATGATCGATGGGATGGTGGTGATGGTGATTTAAATATGTCGCCTGATTCGGTATTTTGGTTAGGAAGAGCCTGGTATACTTTCCCTGCGACCAGTTTTAAGGTTAGGGAGAGCCTTGTACAGATTCCAGGGGACTGACTGTACATACCCCTTACAAACAGTTCAATAGTGAGTGATTAAGTTCTGATATAAGTAGTAATGATAATAGCATGAGGCAGGGATGGTTATAGGGTGGTTTTAGGCTGACGTACCTGCCTGGTGATAGCGGTGAGGCCCTTAGTAGAGGTGATGGGCAGCTCGTCTCCCTGGGTCGTGCCGGGCGTGGTTGCCGGCGAGAATACTTCCAGAGTGGTAGTTTTACTCGAAGATGCTGTAGTATAAAAGAAGGCACCGTGAGTTTGAGGTGACGACAGAGTTAGTTAAAGGATCGTTGGCATCACACTGAATGAAGGAAGAATTGAAGAGAAGCAGTGCAGGAACCCCACCCTTTCCCCCACTCCTATCCCTACCCACCCGTACCCACTCCTACCCACACTCCCTTCCCAAGTCAACCCACCTGAACACAGACTCACCCGAGACTCCCCGACTGTTGTGCGCTGCCCGCCGCCGCACGAAACAGGCGATGATAGCGATGTTAAGAGCTAGCAGTGCCGTGCCTGCTAGCGTCATGATGAGCAGGATGAGACGTGGCACTCTTGATCCACTACTGCTGCCACCCTCACCGCTGCCACTGCTGCTGCTGCTACTGGCACTCTCCGCCACTCCTGGATGACATATAATCTAGTGTGAGAGGCGATGCAATAGGTAATGATTGAGAGTGTGGCGGCAAAGAGTGTAGGTTGATGCGTACCCAAAGTAGTGACGGTGAGAGGAGGCACCGAGGGTCTTGACACGCCTTGTGGGTTGAACGCTTGCACAGTGAACGAGTATAAGGTACCAGGCGAGAGATCCGGTACCATCATACTCGTTCTTTCACTTCCAGACACGTTCAGTACCTGGTGGAGGATGAAAACTTAGTCAATACGGTTAATTAAAGAGTTGGGAGTGTTATTATATTTACGACTCCATTAAATGTCTCTCTATATAGGTCCACTATACTATGTTATGTTTTATGGAATTATTATGGAATTATGACCTCGTCCAGCACGTCACAGCTAAATGTTGTTGCCTTACATGTAATAACGAATAGGTTTACTCAGCACTGTTCACCTCATCACCTCTGTCCAGCTGCATTCGAGCGTCAGCTGCACACCATCCCTTCCCTCCCTCACTCCACACATAAAGTGCTTCCTTCCAACACCTCACTTAGTCCATCTCACTAACTAACTAACTACACGTCTTTCACTAACTAACTATGCACGTCTAAGCATACATACAACTGCAAAAGCCTTTCCCTTCCACCCACAGACACACAGACTCACAGACACATAGACACACATACACACAGATACACCACCACTCCTAGCCAAATCTTACCTGCATTGCCGTCTCGTCCCCTCGCCACACGCTGAGTAGGTAGCCCGTTGGGGTGCTGCGGCCGAGGTCAGGCCGCCACACCAGCAACACCTCCCCTGTACTCACATTGGCTACCTGGCGGAACCCATGATAATACCCTCTTAGCGGTAACAACAAGAGGAGGAGGAGGAGGAGGAGGAGGAGGAGGAGGAGGAGGAGGAGGAGGAGGAGGAGGAGGAGGCGGTAGGAACATCAAGATTTCATTATGATGCAGAACAAAGTGTGCTAATTGTTAGGTGACAGTTTAGTTTAGTGACGCCGTTAGAAAACAGTGAAATGTTATGCGGGCAGGAGTTAACGAGAGTGTTCGGCGGTCCACTACAAAACCTGCCGGGGAAGGGAGAGCACCTTTAAGAGGACTCTGTGTGTCTTTGTGTGGCGTCGTCCTTCTGAAACCATGATTATTACCAACAAGAAAAGAAGAGTCAGTGAAGCCGAGATGAAAGACGAAGGAAGAGACACGTGTTGACTTAATTAATAGGAAAAGTTTATTGCCTGAAGCTACGTGAACAGGAGGAGGAGGAGGAAGAAGAAGAGGAGGAGAAGGAGCATGAGGATGAGGATAAAAGAGAGAAAAAAAAAAATCAAAGTCTGAAATCATGTGAAGACCTTTGAAAAAACTCACAGCAAGGTGTCTGGGCGTGGCTGGCGGGACGGGCGGGGTGAGGGTGAGGGTGGAGGTGTGTTTGCCCAAGGTGTTGGTAGCAGTGCAGGTGTAGCTAGTGTAGTCCTCAAGGGTGACACTCCGTACTTCCAGCGTCGAGGACCACTCCACTACTCCGTCCACTAACTGTATAGGTGATGCTAGTGTTAGGATTTATTATTATTATTTCTCTCTCTCTCTCTCTCTCTCTCTCTCTCTCTCTCTCTCTCTCTCTCTCTCTCTCTCTCTCTCTCTCTCTCTCTCTCTCTCTCTCTCTCTCTCTCTCTAAATGTTTGACAGTTAATGATATAAGTCTAGTACATCTACTCGTTCTAATCCTTCGATAAAGTTAATATTAATAAAAAAAGATAAAGAATTAATGAAAAAATAATGTAACTTCAGCGTAAGATAAGACATATATTTACCGTTGAGTTTAGTTCTTTTATATATACTATTTGTGCATCGAGTTATTCATTTTACATGGGATTGGATTCAATACGATGTCTTATTTTTCTTAATCGTTTACATTTATGGGAAAATAATAATAAAAAAATATATATTATACATTCATACACTTACGTAGCTCATAAATCCTCTATACTTAACATCACATAAAGTATAAACTCATAACGGAATCTGAAAATATATATATATAAGAAAAAGAGGGACAGAAAGTAATAAGGTGATGCTCTGAGAGCAACGTAAGTCCGCTCGTTAAATAGACAGTCAACAACCGAGTGAGCGAGCTTGGTAACTAGCAAAGTAAGTCTAACTAGGAAGTGATAAATGCTTGTTAGAAGAAGTTTGTCCTTATAGAGATGATTGGGTAAGGGTCCCAAGATCACACACACACACACACACACACACACACACACACACACACACACACACACACACAGACACAGACACAGACACAGACACATACACACACCCGAAGTGAGCCAATGAAACCAGCTGAACAACACAACCAAGACAAAACTAACACCAACATAGATCATTAAATTGCCTCGCAGGTGGAGAATGAAATACGGAAACACACACACACTGGCTACATATAATTAATTACCACTAAATTAATCGCTACAATTACCTTCCTTTTTCCTTTGTTCTTTAAAGAGGATCAACATTATTCATCATGTAAGGTAATTATGCTACAAAGGCTATTTTTTGACGGTGCTAAATCATTGTGTTCTTTGAGATTAGTTTAATGGAGAGACGAGGTGGTGAGAAAGGGTGAGAGACGTCTTCAAGGGTCTGGTTATGTATGGGGAAAGGGACGGATGGAAAGACGGACGGTACCAGAGCACAGTAGAGTAACAGAGACGAAGCGATACTGAAACATAGCATCTGAAGAATATCATATGTTTCCTCTCCCTATACTTTGTAACGCTAATGTTTCCTGCTAATATACTCCTCAGACATTTGAAAGCTGTCTACTAATACTTTCCTATCGTATTGATTCATATATTCTAAGGAAGAAAGAAAGAAAAGCGTTCCTACTTTTGTGTAGATTTACGTATTTTTAAGCTTATGTTTTAGAGGCGAGCATAATGGTAATGACATGAAAGAGTTGCGTTGAGTTGCATGAACCAGCTTAAAAAAGTTACACAAGTTATGTTAATTCATGTACGAGTTTTAGCCGAGACTTATTACAGCTGTGTGTGTGTGTGTGTGTGTGTGTGTGTGTGTGTGTGTGTGTGTGTGTGTGTGTGTGTGTGTGTGTGTGTGTGTGTGTGTGTGTGTGTGTGTGTGTGTGTGTGTGTGTGTGGTGTGTGTGTGTGTGTGTGTGTGTGTGTGTGTGTGTGTGTGTGTGTGTGTGTGTGTGTGTGTGTGTGTGTGTGTGTGTGTGGTGTGTGTGTGTGTGTGTGTGTGTGTGTGTGTGTGTGTGTGTGTGTGTGTGTGTGGTGTGTGTGTGTGTGTGTGTGTGTGTGTGTGTGTGTGTGTGTGTGTGTGTGTGTGTGTGTGTGTGTGTGTGTGTGTGTGTGTGTGTGTGTGTGTGTGTGTGTGTGTGTGTGTGTGTGTGTGTGTGGTGTGTGTGTGTGTGTGTGTGTGTGTGTGTGTGTGTGTGTGTGTGTGTGTGTGGTGTGTGTGTGTGTGTGTGTGTGTGTGTGTGTGTGTGTGTGTGTGTGGTGTGTGTGTGTGTGTGTGTGTGTGTGTGTGTGTGTGTGTGTGTGTGTGTGTGTGGTGTGTGTGTGTGTGTGTGTGTGTGTGTGTGTGTGTGTGTGTGGTGTGTGTGTGTGTGTGTGTGTGTGTGTGTGTGTGTGTGTGTGTGTGTGTGTGGTGTGTGTGTGTGTGTGTGTGTGTGTGTGTGTGTGTGTGTGTGTGTGTGTGTGTGTGTGTGTGTGTGTGTGTGTGTTAATGAGTTAATGAGTGAGTGCGTGAGAGAACACACAAAAAAGAAAAATAATACTTTCTCTCTCTCTCTCTCTCTCTCTCTCTCTCTCTCTCTCTCTCTCTCTCTCTCTCTCTCTCTCTCTCTCTCTCTCTCTCTCTCTCTCTCCAGGCTAATTCACAGCCTCAGTTAGCTAAATAGATGGCGGATCAAAGAAAATAAATGGAACAAAATATTTTAGAGGAGAATACGAAGGATATTTAAGTGAAATATGTTACAGAAAGAACGAGGAGGAGGAGGAGGAGGAGGAGGAGGAGGAGGAGGAGGAGGAGGAGGAGGAGGAGGAGGAGGAGGAGGAGGAGGAGGAGGAAGTGAGACCAGAAATACCTTTACAGAGGCTTCGTGTAAATATTGCTTGAGGAAATATGTATATGTGAAATTTACAAGGAGGGAAGACACATGTGTGTACGTGTGCGTGTGCGTGTGTGTATGCGTGTGTGCGTGCGTGCGTGTGTTTGATATAGAAATCGACACTAAGAAATTAAAACGTGGTTCCTGCCAAAAATTCAATGCCACTGTGCTGATTTATTTGTTCGTTTGTTTACTTTCATCTTTTATTACAACGCATGCACAAAACACACACACACACACACACACACACACACACACACACACACACACACACACACACACACACACACACACACACACACATTAACATACATACATACATACACTGACAGA